>JAHTLZ010000065.1:1367266-1410227 GCA_023846285.1 Phrynocephalus versicolor
CACACACACACACACACACACACACACACACACACACACACACACACTTCAGGTAGGGCCACTGGCAAATCTTTTCAAGACCCAACTTTTGTCTTGGCATCCATTTGGTGAGGTTCGGTCCCCTAGGCTCTCCTCGTCTGTATCTGAGCCCCAAGGGCCACCCTTGACCTCCTTCCCTGGAGGCTGGATGCCTCCCGAGACCAGCTGCAGGGCAAGATGGGACAGGGAGCAGCAGCCCCGCTGAGGTTTCCCCATCCCACCCCCTTGGCAGGATTCCCAAGGGCCACTGGGTCGGCCAAGGTTTTCGTGTCGGGACGGTGGGCAGCAGCTCCCAGAACCACCCAGGCTGCAAGGCTGTTGGCAAGAATGAAAGATGATTAAAGGAGCATTAAAACATATGGTGGGACCGTGGTTGCCACAGGGGTATCAGCTCTAAGCTGTCCTCTTGTGGAGACTGAACACTATGCATTGCATGGTCTCCAGCTCTGGGGGCCCCATTTGGTTATTTACACCCTGGAAATGTGTGTAAATAGGTATTTTCGGGGTAAAAAAGTGGGTTGAGCCGTGTGACCAGAAAAAGAAATTCAAAAGTAGGTTAGGTGATACCTTTATTGGTCACTACTAAAACAAAAAAATATAAGCTAAGCTTTCGATAGCAGCTTGCTATCTTTATCAAAGCATTGTACCAAAAATGCAGTCTTGATAGAAGATGTTGTATATCAGGTGCTGAGAATCTTTTTGGTGAGATGGAAAACACCACACGATGGTATCAGGAGGCAGGCTGGTGTTAAGACTGCTTCAAAGTCCCAGATATGGTTTAACACACAGCATATCAAGCAAAGCATCATCGTCCTTGATCACCCCCCCTTCTTTCCACCCTCAATTTGGCTCTGTCGAGACTACATGTCCCTGCTTGCCTGAGGAAGTGGGGTGGGGGGGGAGGTGATACAAAAAGCATGTGTTCCATTTGAAAGTATTTTCATCCAGCAGATACTGTAAGTGACTCAGCAGGTGCTGATCCCATGGATAATAGGGGGTTCCTTAAGTTTATAAATAGAAACGTGCTACACCGACCACCTGACATTTCATAAAGGGTCTGCATTTGGAGGGCATGTGCCTGCCTGAAAAGGAAGGGATTTGCCGCCTAGCAGAAGGCTAGCAAGAAGGGGGCTGGGCGAGCCTCCCGAGGAAAGGTGTCCCATAATCTGGGAGCTGCTGCCGAAATGGCACTGCCTCGTGTCCTCACCTGAGGAGCCTGTGACGGCGGTGGGGCTGAGAGAAGGAGGGCCTTCCCTGATCGTCTTCTCGGTCACGGGGGCTCCATGGGGGAGAGACCTTGTGCAAAGGCAGAAGTTGCGACCTGACTTTCATCTCTGTCTCTCTCTCTCTCTCTCTCTCCCCCCCACCCCCCCTGCAGGTGTATGACATCCCTCCTTCAGTTACCAAGGATGTCCCGGACGGTTCAGCGCGGGAAGAGACCTACGATGTGCCCCCCGTCTCCTGCAAGGCCAAGCCCTTTGACCCGTCCCGGCACCCCCTCGTCCTTGCTCCGCCAGCCGCACCGGCCACGGAGCCTTACCTGCCCGAGGAGGTCTATGATGTGCCCCCCGCCACCAGCAAAGGGCTCCCCGAGGCCCAGGAGATCTACGACGTGCCTCCGGGCCTGAGGAAGCTGGCGAGCCAGGATGTTTACGATGTGCCCCGGGAGCTTCCCGTGGGCAGCAGAGATGGCGAGGGCGACTACATCTATGACGTGCCCCCTCAGGTGGACCGGGAGGGCCGGGCGAGCGACGGCAAGCGCCTCTCGGCCTCCAGCACGGGCAGCACCCGCAGCAACCTCTCCAGCTCCTCAGTGGACACAGTGCCCGTCAAGGACGCCCCCCCAGACAAGGAGCCTCGGCTGGACCAAGAGGTCGCCATGGAGACGCTGGCCCGGCTCCAGAACAATGTCAGCGCGGCCGTCTCTCACCTCATGTCCTTCATCAGTGGCAGCTGGCAGAGCCCCGAGCAGATGGAGGTCCAGGCGGCCTCGATCCAGGCGGCCACCGAGAGCGTCAAGGGGGCGCTCAAGGAGCTGCTGGAGTTTGCCCGGGGAGCGGTCAGCAGTGCCGCCCACGCCTCGGACCGCTCCCTCTACGCCAAGCTCAGCAAGCAGGTGCAAAAGATGGAGGAGGTGTACCAGGCGTTGCTGCGGCACAGCCAGGCTCTGGACGCCTGCGGCTGGGCACCCAGCGCCCTCGTGCCGGGCAAACCGGGGCCCCCGGACGACCTGGAGCACTTGGTGATGTACTCTCGGGGGGTGCCGGATGACACCAAACAGCTGGCCTCTTTCCTGCACGGCAATGCCTCACTGCTTTTCCGGCGGACCAAGGCTCCCCCCTCCTCCCTGGGGGAGACCCCCCAAACCCATGGCACACCAGTGGAGAAGGCCAGCAGCATCCAGTCCCGGCCGTTGCCCTCCCCGCCCAAGTTCCTGGCTCAGGACTCGCCGGAAGGGCAGTACGAGAACAGCGAAGGTGGCTGGATGGAAGATTACGACTACGTGCATTTACAGGTGGGGTTGGGAGGCAGGCGGGCAGGCAGGCAGGGAGATATGGGGTGATTGGGGAGTACTTCTTCCTGCCCACCCCCTTCTTTCTCTCGTGTTTCCATCACGAGGTCACCCTATACTCGTGTACAATGTACCCTACGTGGCCACTGGAAGGATGGGCAGATGGAGATGCCTTACGTTGTTGGGAAGTCCCTTCCACAGCGCCCTTCGGCTGGGCTTCCAGAGTGGCAAACGTAGGCAACAGAAATGCAAGCATTGAGCTAAAAAGAGAGTGAGCCACAGCGTGTTAAAATAACTGTTACATGCAAAGCCCTGAGGGATTTGGAAATGTCTTCACCAGCAGCCCCAAAGTGGCTGCTGTTGGCTCCAGGTAAGCTCCTTTGAGGAGGGTAGTGAGGTGAAATTTCCAGAAATTGAGCAGGCATGGGAAAAGATCTTGCAAAAATAAAATAAGGAGGAGGAGGAGGAGGAGGAGGAGGAGGAGGAGGGAAAACTGGGTAAAAACAGAGATCCCCCCCCCCCGATGTTTCTGAAAATTTCACACCTCTAGAGGAGGGTGCTCCACACGGGGGGGGGGGACAACTGGGATGTGGCAAGCGGGGCATGTTCCCCAGGTGCAATTATGGGGAAGCAGCACCAAACTGACAAAACAGCATTTTCACTAGTGCTATTGTACAAATAGTATTTTTCCTTTGTATTGTTCTGTGCTCACACACACACACACACACACACACACACACGCACCAACCCTGTGGGGGGGGGCATGGAAGTCTGGATGCCACTGCAGCTCACCTTCTCCCACCCTTTCTCAACTAGGGAAAGGAAGAATTTGAGAAGACCCAGAAGGAGCTTCTGGAGCGGGGCAGCATCATCGGCAAAGTACTGCTGGAACAGCAACAGGTCAGTAGAAGGCACTTGCCGGGTCCTGCCCCACTACTCAGATTGACAGCCCGTCCCAGCAGCTTGGACCGAACCTGCTCATTTCCCCCAGAAAACAAATTCACTGGTCAGTGTCCTGCCCCCTGGCTGTTGCAGAGCACAGAATGGCTGGCTCGTTCAGTGGTTTAAACACCTGGCTGCAAGGCAGCGATGGGGAATGCGATTCCCTGCCAGCCCCTGGGCTCCTTGATCCAGAGGCCCCCTCCCAGCTCAGCAGTCATTCTTCCTAGAACAGCTGGGCAGCTTGGTGGTGCCAGCCTCTGGCTGCAGGGCCAGAGGCTGGGCGTTCCCTTCTGCACCTCTTGGACAAGGGCTGAACTCAAGCATCCCTAGGGTCCCTTAGTAGTGCAATGCTTAGATTAATGTCATTAGAGCCCATAAGCGAGGTGGAGACCATCCTGCAGCTCATCTGCCTTTTGCACTGGTGGAGAGAGGGAGAAATGGACATTTGCAAGGTGCAGGTTGGCCCAAGAGAATGCTGGTTGTGGTGTTGGCTTTAAGATTCCCAGCCAGAGAAAGGAAAGGGTTGGTGCCAAGGCTTCATGGGGGAAATCGGGGCTGGAAGGAAACTTCCATGTAAGAACCACCCTGTGCAACTCTGAACAGCACCCTGCATTTGCTGAGTGCGGAAAATGCCTCCGATCACTCAGCCTGCAGTCCTGTTTGAACTTCATGGGAGCCAGTCCAAGGAGAGCTTTTGAGGCTCAGGGGTCCAAAGGAACAGGCATACCTAGTAGGAATACATTGACCTGGCCTTTTGTAGCTCATGGTAGGATCCAGAGTGGGGCTGCTAATCTTTCCGTGCCATGAAGAAGTATCGCGTCCACTGTGTAGTTATGCACCGGAAGCCAAAACTGAGTTACAGCACATGGTGATGATTCTGCTCAGGGAGGAGTAAGTAAGGATGATGTATAGCATCTGTATAACATGCACACGCAGGCTTGGGAGACGGGAGTTTGTGTCATTCCAGAAATAAATCCCATTGGCCGGGTTCATGCTTGAGATGTGCGTGTTTGTGCCTGCAGACTACAGTACCCAGAATCCCCCAAGCGTCCTGGGGAATCTGCCAGGTGGTGGTTCAGAAGCACTGTTATGACCACCTTTAGGCTTTGCCCTCTGTCTCCTGGTTGCCACGCTGGCCTGCCTCCCGCTTCGTCTCATGCCCTGCCTCTTCTGCCCACAGCTGAAGCAGTTTGAGCGGCTGGAGCAGGAGGTGACGCGCCCGATTGACAACGACCTGTCCAGCTGGACGCCCCCGCAGCACTACGCCCACGTCCGGGGGAGCGGGGGGGCGCTGTGCCCCTCGGACCGGCAGCTGCTGCTCTTCTACCTGGAGCAGTGCGAGGCCAACCTCGCCACGCTCACCAGCGCCGTGGAGGCCTTCTTCACAGCCGTGAGCACGAACCAGCCCCCCAAAATCTTTGTGGCGCATAGCAAGTTTGTCATCTTGAGTGCCCACAAGCTGGTCTTCATCGGGGACACCCTGTCGCGCCAGGCCAAGGCTCAGGACGTGCGCCACAAGGTGACCCATTACAGCAACCTCCTGTGCGACATGCTGAAGGAGATCGTGGCCACGACCAAGATGGCGGCTCTGCAGTACCCCTCGCCTGCGGCCGCCAAGGACATGGTGGAGCGCGTCCACGAGCTCGCTAACAGCACGCAGCAGTTTTGGATGGTGTTGGGGCAGCTGGCGGCCATGTGAGGGCAGCCTCGGCCCGCCGGGGACTAGCTGTAAATGGACTGTAAATACGCCACTGGACTCGGGGAGGACTCTACCAGGGGAAGGGCCTCAGCTAGGCCATGTGGCCACTGCCTTCCCCTTTCTGTAGCCACGTACAGAGCTTCGGCGCCAGAGGGTTTCGGGTTGTCTGATGCAGATCCAAACCTGCTTTGACCAACCAGGGAGGCCACCTGTGGCTCTTGTGGGAGAGGGTAGCCAAGAGAAAAATAATTATTTTTTCCTGTTTGATTCTGAAATTGTTTGGCTTATGGGCACTATTTAAATCAAATAAAGCGATGTTAGAATCCAAGCGGTGAGGCGGCAGAGTGGAAAGTTAGTCTTTAAGGTGCCACATGGTTTTGTGTCTTTTGTTTTGTTTTTCTTTGATTTTTTCCTGAAACTCTTTGTGTGTGTGTGTGGGGGGAGGGCTGCTCTTATCTCACCTGTGGAGCAGGTGGGCACAGGTCCTCTGAGCATGTGTGTGATGATACACCTTCTTGGATTCTGCCCCCTGAATTGGCAGCTGTTGTGGCTTTAGCGCAAGATGGAAAGATAGGGAGCCGTCTTCTGAGGCAGCTGCCCTGCCATAGCAACATGCGGTTCCTCAGCACACTGAACCTCTGATATATCCTTTTTTAATTTTTTAGAAGGGAACACCCCCCCACACACACACACACAAACACCACTGACACAGCAAGGCGGGATCTCCTGCCTGACCAAGCATTGCCGCTGGGAAAGTAGTCTCTGATCCAAATAGCCAGCTTAAATGTTTGCAGATTGTTTGTTCAAGGCCAATAAAACTTGAACTGCCTGCTCCAGGGTTCCGACTGTGCCGAGGCCAGCTGTTATGTATTTCTGCCCAGGAAAGCACAGCTGGAGGTGGTATATTCATGACTGGAGTACCCTGTTTGCTGAAGTGGGTAGGTGGGCATAAGGTGTAGCCTGCATGAACCGTAAACCAGCCAGAGAGTGCTTGAAGCATTCTGAGGCGGAATAGAAGCGGCATGCGTTCAGACATGGATTTGGGGTAGTGGCACCCTGGCTCAAAATCCCAGTGGCCCTGCCCATGGTTCTCTGAGACACCTCCTGAACCTACTGTGGCTGCTTGCCTCTAGCAACTTGTCCACACAATAGAGCCACAGCATCTGATGGGCACAGAAGGGAGACTTTCTCGTTGATCTCAGGAGGGATGGGCCACTTGACAAGGGCAAAGTCCTTTTTGATTGGGACAAGGTTCCACGTGTGATGGTGGTGGGAGACCTGGTGGGCAGGGAGGGGCCATGGAGTGCTGCAGGTGGGAAACTGCTTCCTAAGTCCCATTGATTGGAACAGGCTACTGTCATAAGAACAGCCTTGCTGGAACAGGCCACGGCCCATCCAGTCCAGCATTCTGTCTCACACAGCGACTCACCATTTGCTTCAGGGTATTCCCAAGCAGATGTCTTCATCTGCTTACGATTCCCTCCAAATGGTATTGAGAGATATCCTGCCTCTCTCTCCAACCCAGAGGTTAGAATCATAGAATCATAGAGTTGGAAGAGACCTCAAGGGCCATCTAGTCCAACCCCCTGCCATGCAGGAACCCTGGCACAATATTTCCGACAGATAGCCATGCAGCCTCTGCTTAAAAACCTCCAAAGAAGTAGACTCCAAAACCCTCCATGGCAGCATATTCCACTGCCAAACAGCTCTAACTGTCATGAAGTTCTTCCTAATGTTCAAATGGAATCTCTTTTCCTGTAGTTTGAAACCATTGCCCTGAGTCCTAATCTCTGAAGCCATGGAAAACAAACCTGTTCCCTCTTCAATATGACATCCTTTCAAATATTTAAACATAGCTATCATATCCCCCTCAGCCTTCTTTTAGAGAGGCTAAACATTCCCAGTTACCTAAGCAGTTCCTCATAAGACATTTCCTCCAGACCCTCAACCATCTTGGTCGCCCTCCTCTGCACCCGCTTGAGGTTGTCAACATCCTTTTTAAACTGAGGCACACAGAACTGGACACAGGACTCCTAAGGCTGTCCTTAGGCATCCATCATGATAGCCATTGATACCGTTGTTCTCCATGAACTTGTCCCATCCTTTCTTAAAGGTGTCAAGGCTGACAGCTGTCACCACTTCTGGCAGGGAGTTCCACAGACTGGTGATCCTCTGGGTTAAAAAAGCACAGTGGACCCTCATATAACAAACGGTTTGTATAACATAAAATCTGTACAACATAAACAAATTCCGAAGATAGGGGGAAATTGCTTAACAGAATCGTCTATGGGGCAAATCCGTACAACATAAAAATGGTCATGATTAGGGATTACTGTTTTCAATGTATTCCTATGGGACATTTGTATAAAGGAAAATTTGCTTATTATAATTTCATTTGGAACGAATTAATTCCTTTGTACAAGGTACCACTTGTACTTTATCTTGTTTGCTTGAGATCTAGCACCCAAAAGTTTCATGGAGTGCCCCCTACATAGTTCTCGTGTTCTCACAGCCGCTCCATTTAGCACATCGAATCAATGGGACTTCCAGAACTGCCGACTCACTGAATCCCCATTGATTCAATAGGGCCGTCCTATTGAAATCAGTGATTGCTGGGCACCAGGATTTGGGCCAGTATTTTACAACAGGGCAAATGTGCAGCAATAAGGGGTTGGTGGGGAAATCATCCCTGTCCCAGCTACTCTGAGGATTGCAGCTAATCCCAAAAGAGCGAGGGAAGCCATAGAAGAGTGTCAAATCAGATCATTATCTGACTGCTAAATCCCAATTTTTCGCCCTGTGAGCCCAGGCTCCACTGCTCCACAGGTAACGAGTCACCGGCTGCAGCCATGCTCTAGGGCAGCGGTTCCCAGCCTTGGGTCCTCCAGATGTTCTTGGACTAAAACTCCCAGAAGTCTTGACCGTTAGCTACGATGACCAGGATTTCTGGGAGTTGTAGTCCAGGAACAAATCTGGGGACCCAAGGTTGGGCACCGCTGCCCTAGGTGGAACAGGCATGATACAGACACCTGTCATCCAAGAGAGGGGAATGACCCCTGGAGAACAACAGCTGGAGGCTCATGGCCGCTTGCCTCTTGTACATTTCTCCCTTGTTCAGCCTCCTGGAAGGTCCATCCCTGGCCTGCCCCCCTCCCTTCCTGAGCTGTGGGAGATGCCTTCTTTTCGAGGGAAGGGTAACCACACTGCCTGAACAGGTGAGACCTTCATGTCCGTTTTTGTCTCTGTTAGTGTTGGGCTTAGGAGCGGTACAAAAAATGTTTTTTCACGTCCATCGCGCAGCTAATGAAATTTGTCTTGACCACGCCCCCGGAACGGGAGCTAAGCACGACAATACTGTAGCTGGTGCTGGGGTAGGGTTTTCCCATGTCACCCTTTGTTCATGCTTTCTGTTCCCAGACAAGACACCATATAGTAACGACTGTCACACAACAACAAAACATTTGTTTCTCTTAGAAAACTGTGCCTTTTTTTAATTTTAAGAAGCAAAACATCAAAAAAGAATTTTTAAGCCCCCCAAAAAGGAAAAAGGAAGCTAGACAAATTCAGTGTTTCTCACGGTACAAGACCGTGAGGTAATACAAATTATCATGACCACAGGAACACTGAAACACAGAAAAAAACCATGTGATCGCGACCAACTCTGTCATGGTACAAAACTAGTCACGGAACAAAGGACATGAAGTAACCACCTAAGGTTAAAGGCAAGTATAGTCTGACCCAAAAAGAGAAAAAAAGGCCCGGATGTCTAAAATGGAAATGGAAACATTTCAAGATTCAGCCAAGAAAATAAATCAAGGGGATGCTATCTTGGCGGTGATATTTTGAAGCTTTGTTCAGGTCTTCCTCAGTGCGGAGATGCCAGACAAAGACTTCTTCCGATGTACTCCTTCCCATGGGGGCTTGAACATTAGTTCCCATTATGTCTGGAGCTACTTGGCTCCTTTATGTGCCTTGAGCCCTTGGCAATAATTGTAGAAGAGGCTGCGGTATTAGTCGGTGCTGGCATAACTGTCAAAAACAAATGAAAAGCAACAAAGAAGGCAAGAACATTGTGGCCCCTTAAAAGACTCCTTTTTTAAAAGGTGAGCTTTCATGGATAAGGCCACTTCCTCAGACAGGAAAGTGGGACAACACCCTTGGTATAAATATTTGCCATGGAGTTTCCACCCATATGTAAGAGGTAGTGGAACCTGTCCACGAAAGCTCCCATTAAAAGAGAGCAGCTGCTCTTAAGGGTTCCGCCACACTTTTGTCCTCTTTTTTTTTTTTTTACTTTTTATTTATTTTGCTTGAAAGACCTCTGGAGGCTCCTGGGTCAATGGGAGCCAAGGTCACACTTCCGGCCTTACCTTGAGCAACCCCCGAAGAAAGACTGCCAGGCCGGAAGGAACCCACCCACTCAGCAGCAGCCGCGTTGGCCCGTTTCTGAGACCGAAGCTTTCGGGAAGAGGTAGCAGCAGCGGGGAGGTTCTGGTGGCAGGTTGGGGTGGCCCAGAGCCAGCAGGCAGGTGGGAAAGTGTGCACCTGCCTCTTGATAACACAACTGATCATTGGTAGGGAATGAAGGTGACAACCCTGGTCAGGGGGAAAAGTTAGATTACAAGCCAGTCACACCTGGATGGCTTCCAGGCTGTCGCTTTTGGGGTGTGAAGACAATCCAGAAGAGACAACGCTCGAAGGTTGGTTTCCATTTCGCCTTGGGTGTTGCTGACTTTTTCTGCATTTTGCAGCATGGGGGGGGGGTGCTTTTCTGTGTCAACTGACTCACCCCTCGACATTCACAGGGTCACCCTAGGTCAGCAGTGACTTGACAGCACAGGGCAACCACTGTATATGCCCAGAAGCCATATTTGGAAAGGATTATGGTTTTTTTTTAAATTAATTTGAGCAGGAGCCCAGTACTTCTCACCAGTGACCTGTGTTTCCACTTCGACAACTCTCCCGGTCGGGCTTCCTGGGGTTGATAGTCAACTCCAAGGGCTCTCATCATTTCTATTCTTATGGTTCATGGAGAGCTCCGTGAGTTAGGCTACTAGATGCAGAGCCAGAAGTTGGAAATTCAGAAGAACCAGCCTGGGAGGGCCTTGCCAAAGTGGTCCCAGGATCGCCCACCAGAAGAAGGGAAGGAGAAGCCACTTCTGAGTAATCGCCCCTCTTGGAAAATTCACAAAAGAGGCGCCATACATCAGAATTGACCATAGGGAAACATCATCATCATCATCATCATGAAATCAAATGAACAGGGCAGCCCTTCAAACAGAGGACTGTTCTGCCTAAAACAGGGCATTCAGCCCCTCTAATTCAAATATTTCTCAGTGCTTAGAAGCAGCTGGAACCAAAAGGCTGCCTCCTCCAACAGCTCCAAGGTCTTCAGTCCCGGGGTGCGCAGACTTTCAGCCAAATTGTTTTGCTTCAACGCGGCCCTGCCTCGTACCACCCTCGTGGCACATCCCTTGTGCCAAATCACTGAGCCTACTTGCTCCTCATGGTCCCTCCCCGGAGCTGAGCTGATAAGGCCAGATAACAAGAGGAGGGAAAGCCAGCTTCGATTCAACCGGTTCTGTGGCAGCTAACCTTGGCCCAGCAGTCTGCACTGATATAAATGCCCACCCCTCTTTGCCTCATTCCTCACTCTGTTCTTTCAAGAAGCAAGATGGCACCAGTCTGGCTCCTGTTCTCTTTGCCCTTCCTGGTCGCAGCTCAGGGTGAGTGCTGGTAGAGCCCACGGCAGCAAAGGGCATCAGGGATAGGGTCAAGGAGGCAGCCTCCACAGCCATTTTTATTTAATCTGTTGAGATACGCAAAAGTGTTCTGCTTATATACCGCTCCATACCACTTCAAGTAGTCTCTGGGCGGTTTACAGTTTTTAATTACAGTTTGCAGGCTACACATTGCCCCACCCAAGAAGCTGGGTACTCATTTTACCGACCTCAGAAGGATGGAAGGCTGAGTCAACCATGAGCCAGCTACCTGGGATTGAACCCCAGGTCGTGAGCACAGTTTTAGCTGCAGGACAGGCACTTAACCTCTGTGTGCAGCGAGTTTCAGTCTGATTTTCCCAAAGCAGCAAAACTGTGGTTCTCTGCAGAGGGATCCCATCTGTGAGAAGAATTCTCCATCACGCCTTGCAGCTCGTTGTTTGTGCCACAAAAAGGAATCCACTTGATCACTGCCACACCTTCTCTTAAGACAGGAGGCAGAGCTCCCCTTGGCTAGCTGTCGTACATTATTTTACAGATGATATATGCTTCTGAGTTACTGGCTCTCCATCCCCTTGTGTTTTTTCTGCCACAACAATCTTGCAGAGCAGGCCCTGGTGACAGACTGGCCAAAGGTCACCCTGTGAAGTCCACCATGTGTTGTTGACTAGAACCTGTTTCTCCCCCAAAGCCACTGTCTTAACAATCTGCCCTCGGCACCTGATATCCTCAAAGGGGTTTAGAAGGGCTAAAACTTTACTTTCTTGGCAGATTGTGGGGTCCCGGCCATCCCACCAGAGCTCAGCGGCTACGCACGAATTGTCAATGGAGAAGATGCAGTGCCCGGATCGTGGCCCTGGCAGGTGTCCCTGCAGGTAAGAACCTGGAAAAACTCTTTGCTTAAGGTGGACGCCTGGAAAAGGGAACAGAACGAGAAAGGAGGAGAATAAAGCACACACAACCCAGGCAAAGGTAGGGAGTTCTATTCCCCATTGAGTCTCCTAGAGAAGGGGTGCTCTTGATGATCCCTTTCAACCCTGCAGTCCTAAGATTATTATTGTATTATTCTCTCCTCCCCCCCCGCTTCTGCTTCTAATGCTCCTTTGCTCCTGCGGGCTCACTGAGGAGAAAACTGTTCTTCCTCTCAAATAGTCTTAAGAACATCCACGGATTATTGGCAAGAAATGAACGAGCCTCCCAGTCCCCTATCAAGATTTTTGCAATGGCAACGAGAGAAAAGGGGAACAAATACAATGAGGACAACATTCCAAGCTCTGAAAAGCAGGGCGTCATGGGGTGCAAAATTATAGGCAATAAATGAGGCTCACACAATAATTATTTTTTTTCTCTGCTGTCAAATACTAAAAGTTTTTTTGTGGGGGGGTGCAGAAAGATGTCTAATTTCAAGGCTCAGGATGCTACCCTCCCTGTTCATCATATACTAGATATGAAATTAATTCAGTTTAAGCAGAGGCATGCAAGCATAAGCTCTTTGCTCAAATTTGTTCAACAGGAACAGTTCAAATGGAAATATTTTCGGTTCATGGGTTGCTCCAATGTGATCAAGTTAATATAAACACAACTTGAATGCAGGGCCCATGTAGCAAATGGATATTATTAAAGAGAAAATATTTTTTCACCCAGCACGTTGTAAGTCTATGGAACTCCCTGCCACAGGATGTGGTGATGGCATCTGGCCTGGATGCCTTCAAAAGGGGATTGGACAGATTCCTGGAGGAAAAGTCCATCACAGGTTACAAACCATGATGGAGAAACCAGGGTACTTCAAGGGCCAGATGCAGGGGAGTGGTATCAGGTGACAGATATCTAGTCTCATGCGCTCCCAAACGCATCTGGTGGGGCCGTTGTGAGATACAGGAAGCTGGAACTAGATGGGCCGTTGGCCTCATCCAGCATGGCTCTTCTTATGTTCTTATGTTCTTATGTTAAACGTCTTTGCCAGAAAATGCAAGAGTTAAAGTTAACATGGTGGGCCAGGAGCCAGAGCTGTCGCTACCCACAGAAGGCTGAGACATAAGCACTGATTTTTAGGGTGTTTAGAATCATAGATTTGGAAGAGACCTCAAGGGCCATCTAGTCTAAAACCCTGCCATGCAGGAGCCCCATCACAATATTTCCGACAGATGGCCATCCAGCTGCTGCTTAAAAACCTCCAAAGAAGGAGACACCACCACCCTCCTTTGGGGCAGCATGGTCCACTTGTACTTGAACAACTCTAACCGTCAGGAAGTTCTTCCTAAAGTTCAAATGGAATCTCTTCCTGAAGTTTGGGACCATTGCCCCTTGTCCTAGTCTCCGAAGCCATGGAAAACAAACCAGTTCCTTCTTCAATGTAACATCATTTCCCATATTTAAACATAGCTATCAGATCTCCTCTCAGCCTTTTTTTGAAAGGCTCAACATCCCCAGTTCCCAAAGCCGTTCCTCATAAGACATTTCCTCCAGACCTTCAGCCATCCTGGTCCCCCTCCTCTGGACCTGCTGGAGGTTGTCAACATCCTTTTTAAATTGAGGCACACAGAACTGGACACAGTACTCCAGGTGGGGTCTGACCAGAGCAGAATAGAGTGGTGCTATTACTTCCCTTGATCTACCTAGAGAGCCAGAGAAAATGAAAGTAGGGCAATGTTTTTAGGGTGGGGAGGAAACCATTGGTCCAAACTAGAAATGTAAAATGTCCAGAAATTTTGAAGGCTTGACAATCTTTCTTTACGGTTGTCACGTGATATGGTTCAAATACCATGTCATAAACTTATTATTCATCACTGCAAAATAACATATTCTGCACTCCAGTTTTTCCAGAGAAAAACAAAAGATGCCATTTGGAAAAAAATGAGGTGGGGTTGATCAATTTTTACAAGGGGTGGTGGTTTCCCAGATCGTCCTATCCCAAGATCAGGATATGAGCTACTTATGGGGTCATGAATGACCCTCCTGTTCTAGACTCCTGTTTTGAGTGCCTTCCGTGACTAAGAGGAATGGGGCATTGCCAAGATCGCCTTTCCCAAGACACTGAGCTGTCTTTGAACCTGTCTCACTTCTTGCCTCTTCCTCTCCTTCCCGCAGAGCAGCTCCGGATTCCATTTCTGTGGCGGTTCCCTGATCAACGAGAACTGGGTTGTCACTGCAGCCCATTGTGGTGTCAGGTGAGAGAGAGAGAGAGAGAGAGAGAGAGAGAGAGAGAGAGAGAGAGAGAGAGGCTGCATTCCACAGAGGGGAGAGATATGATCTTACTCAGAGCCATTCTACAAATTTTGTTTTCTTTCTTGTTGCATAACAGAGTGGATTTGTTGCTTTTAATGATTGTTTGTTTTGTTTTTAAGTTTAAAATTTCCTTCACCAACTGTTCCAGTTTTCCAAATGTTGCATTTCTGGCTGAATTCCTCTTGCTGCTCTGCAGAAAGGGCAAGGGGTTCACTGAGACAAATAGATTCGAGTTTCCCAGAGTGGTCCTCCCCTTTTCTCATCAACTGGCATTTACAGGCTCAATAACTCACCCTGAGACAATTCTAAGCAAAAGCCTCAAAGGCTACAAATGAATAGGTCAAATGGCAAACAGGCAAGCACAGACTGATGGCTTACAGCAGCAGACTGTAAGGCATCAGGGGAGCAATGAGCTGAGAGGCAGAAGGGAACACTTGGGTGGTGCCAGACAGACTCATGGGCCTTTTCACAGGACCTCTAAGATCCGCTGGCCACTTAAATTCGGACCAGAGATCTTAGGGGTTCGTTGCTCTTCTTTCCTCCCCACCACTCCGCACCTGTCTGCTGAGGGGAGGGAGGAAGAAAGTGGGGGAAAATGCAGACTCACCTCGGAGAAGCTGCCGGAGCTCCATCCTGCTGATTCCTTCTCTTTTGTTTGCTTTTTTCCCCTCCCGCCCCTTCTCTTAAAGGGGCGGGAGGCAAACAAAAACAAAAAACAAAAAACAAAAAACAAAAAAACAGAAGCCAGGAGAGCCCTGCACTGACCAGATTAAATCCGGACCTGGCGATTTCACCCCCCAAGAGCAGGTACCTGAAAAGTGTGCTGGGATGCGCTTAGGTGGGCGTGGTCGCACTTAATTTCCTGCAAACTCCGGAGCTGGTGGGGAAACCATTGTAAGCTCCGGAGCTTGCAGCTTGCAGTCTGGAAGGAGCCCAGAAGGCTCCTTCCAGACAAACCTCCTGCATCTGAGGTGCAAAAACTCCAGCACAGAACGGGGGGCGGGGTTTAGGAAGAGCTGGGTGGCTTTCTTTCTCTTTAGTCCAGGCTTCTGAAATAAAGAAAACAAAAAACAGTTCCAGGCAAAATGCAAAAACACGTGGCACCTTAAAGATGAACTATTCTATTTTAATGTAAGCTTTCGTGGATCGAGTCCGAAGAAGTTACACCCAGGCGGTGTCAGCAGCATAGGGGTGGAAGCACTGCTCTACAGGGTTGTCAAGGTCATGTGTTGGAGAGGCTGGTGGGATATTCTCTTGCATGCTTGGAAGGGCACCCTCCCCCCTCCCCCCCCAGGTCAGGACTCACAGCTCCTTTTGCCATTGCAGGAAGAATGACCACGTGGTTGTGGGTCTCTTTGACAAAAGCACACCTGGCGAAGAGGCTCAGGTCCTACAGATTGCAGAGGTAGGTCACAGGGGCAGGCCTTTAGGTTACTTTTTTTTTTGAAATGCCAAAATGTCAATGCTTCTGACCGAGGGTTCGCTGAGTGGGATCGTTCCAGTTGTTTTCGGCCAGCTCTTTCCACCATTTTTTGCAATGAGGTGGGTCTAGAGCGGCAGGCTGCTGCCCGTGTCTGCTTTAGGGGCATCCCTGCGTCCATCCGTCCCTTCTCGTGTTTTCTTGCCTGGGCAGACGGCAGCTTCCTCACCATGTTTTCCGGTCATCCCCAGTTTCAACACACTTCATTTGCTTCACAGCCAAAAAGGAGGGCCTTCTGTGCTGTTTCAAGGATTTGCTTACAGCACTTTAACAATGTTTCCCCAGTCCTGCCAAATTTGGACCAAATCACTTTCTTTGTGCAGGCCTCAGCTGGCAGGGGTTTTTTTGGGGGGGGTGGTGGCAAAAGGTGGAAAGCAGACTTTTGTGACCTTGACAAGGTTATGTGTCCAGGATACTTGAGAAAGCACAGCCATGTGCAAAAGTAGAAACAGTTTTAAAAAAACAATAATAAAGGTAGGTGGGAAAGAGTTAATCTGTGAATGGGGTTAGGGTTAGGGTTGGCATTAGGGTTAGAGTTAAGGTGGTTATGAAACGGAGGCCCGACTCATCACCAGATGGGTTGCCGGAAATTGGCTCCACTTTAAAATAGAGAGAGGAAAGCTGGCCCCTGGCCCCATTTCTCCTGTGGCTGCGTGGAAGCCAGCTTGGTCTGAACCCGCCTGTGCCTCATCCCTTGGCAGGTTTTCAAGAATCCCACGTTTGATATGAAATCTCTCAGCGACGATATCACACTGCTGAAGCTGGCCACTCCAGCCCAGCTAACGGACTGGGTGTCTCCTGTCTGCCTGCCGAAAGCTGACGATGACTTTCCGGGGGGCAAGACCTGTGTCACCAGCGGATGGGGGGTTACCCATCCCTTCGGTAATATCCGGGCACTCGCCTGGGCTTGAGAGTGGGGCAAGGGGGGGGGGCGTTGTGGGCTGAGATGGGTCTCCTGGGAGGGGGAACCAATAGTTCTATTCAGTGGTTGTCTGTTCTGCTGAAAATGTATTCCCAAGCCTAGCCGTTCCAGAAATATCTCCACCTGCAAGAAAAAAACATGGATCTTGGAAACAAGGTGCATTTCAGACGAGCCTAGCCCTGTGTGACCTCTAATCCTGACCCTACCAGGCTGGCCTGGAGAGAGGAACACCCCGAGATGAAGTGATTACAAATCCTCCCCAACCGTGATCCATGCAGGCCAACTATTCAAACACCCTTTTAGAAACAGCATTATTAGTCCCACCTGTCTCTTCGTGCTGAACCTGGCTTTACCTAGGATCTACCGAAACCTGCATCCAAATGTCTGCTTTCAAAACAACTTCCCTGTTCTGCAACAGAGTTCCTCCACCATAAGAAATCCTTAGGAATTCTTGAAGGAATTGTTGAGTTTTCAGCAAGGCTAGTCCCGCTGAGTTCTTTTGGAACCCAAAGACCCAATAAGGAATCCAACAGGATCCAGGAAAAATACTGTGTTTATTGAGCTCAATAAAGAACAGCAGGCCAACACCCCGACCAGGACAGTGCAGAGGTGTTCCACCCCCCACCCCCCCAGACAAAAGGAATCACATTTTTATTAGTTCCCTCTTCCCTCCCACTGAGCGGTACCTCCCAGGGGAGGGCAAGGGGTTGGTCTTCCAGAGTGTCCAATCAGCAAGGTCCAGGGGCTGGTCCAGGGGAGGTCCTGGGCGGTCCGGAGGTGTCCCTGGTGAGCTGGAACTGGATACCTGCCCAGGTGTGATCCAGCCAAATCTGTCCTTTAATTGGGCTATCAGGGTGTGACAATGGAGAGGGGAACCAGTGTATTGTACTTGAGTCCAGGTAAACTTGAGAAATTGGAAAGTCAATAGGGATTTGGGAAAGGTCAATATAGAAGTCAATGGAGGGGCTGGAAAGCTGATGAGATAAGCCTGGGGCTGCCAGACAGTCCTTGGTGAATGCAGAGGTGTAACAATGGAAAGCTCCAGGCTATGATGTAATCCAGGAAGCAGCAGTGGAGAACGTGTTGGGGTCCTGGTGGAAAATGGATTCCGCTTCTGGAAGATGATGTTGTCTTGCGGAACCGCGATGATGTCATGAACCCTTTGCCCGAGATGGCATAGGTATAGGAGCCATAGGACAGAGTAGAAACACGTTGAGAGCACATCCAGGGAAGAGGGGCTGAAGGGAGGAGAACAGGAGGGAGGGAGAATGGAAGAGAGGGAGGGGGAAAGAGAAAGAGAGAGAGAGAGAGAATGAAGGAAGGGGGGTGAGGTTGGCTGGGGCCAGAGACCCAGGCCAGTGTAGGCAAACTGATATGATGGAGGTAGGCTTCCTAGAGGGGAGGGGGGGCTGGCTATGGCTAAAAGCCAGGGTTCGTATAGATAGAGGGGCAATGGAGGTAGCTTTGAGAGTAAAGGGGTGTCCCCGGGGGTTGATCTGTGGCCGTCACCCCATGAGCCATGACCACAGTAGGGATGAACTGCCAATTCAGGGGGATTCGACCTGAATTGTGTGTTTGGCTCTTTTGAATGTCCTGGAAATGAATTATTTTATCCTGGCCCAACAAGGAATGTTTGGGGAGGGGTCTCAGGGCCCCCAAAAGCATCTCTGAGAATGTCATTATGCCCAATTATGACTTAACAGAATGCGTAAGAAATGCACTTCCCAGTTAGAGCAGCTTCCATTGGAGGGCAAAAAGCAGTTTTCTGGCATCTGACTAACTCATTCAGTTGTAGTATGAGTTGTGGAGAAGAATGAGTTGTGGAGAAGAAGCGTTGAATACCTACTGAGGGTTTTTTCCAGCAACAAGCTAATATGGCTACAACCTTTGAGAAATCTCTCGGGAAAGATGGCAAGAAGTAACAAATTTATTAGTATTGTGACAACATTTGGCAATTTTAGTAATATGTTAAATTACTATATCTATTTTGCTTGATATACTCAATGAAAATTTTAAAAATTGTACCCCTTCTTTTTCCCCTCCACCCATACTCTTTTTCCCTGTTCCCCCCTTAAAAATTCAATAAAAATCTATTAAAAAAAAAAAAAGAGAAATCTTTTTGTATACCAGATAGATCACCCCACCCTGTGGGCGCTTTTACATGACCCCTAAAATCTGAGGCAAATGGCTCCCAGATCCGGAGCTTAAAATTGTTTTCCCACCAGCTCCGGAGTTTTTAAAAAATTAAGTGCGACCACACCCACCTAAGCGCCTCCCAGCGCACTTTTCAAGTACCTGCTCTCCAGAGGTGAAAACTTTCTGATGTGGATGTAAAGGAGTGAGTGCTGGGCTCTCCTCGCCTTGTGTTTGTTGTTTCTTTGCTCCCCCCCCCCGCCCCTTTAAGAGATATTAAGAGACTGGAATGCTTCCCGGAGCAGAGCGAGACGGCAGAACGGAGGTGAGCCGGCATTCTTTTCTCCTTTTTTTTCTCCCTCCCCTCACGCAGACAGGAGCCAGGGAGTGCAGAGGGGTGGGGACATAGGAAGAGCGACAAACCCCCAAGATCTCTGGTCCGAATTTAAGTGGCCAGCGGATCTTAGGGGTCATGTAAAAGCGCATCTCCTCACTCCACCTTTCTTCTCCTTCTTCTGTATCTCTGCTTTCTTCTCCAAACAATAACTGACCGCTTTGGGCCAGGAGGCTTTTTATTATAGACACCAGCCTTGATCAGGTATCCGCCCTAAGCTCTGCCCCATTACAGATATTAAAAACAGAGCATACTTCCAGGAGGGGTGAAAAGGAGTGGAAAAGGCAATGCACCAAGCGAGGATGAGAGAAAGGTCAGGCGAACAGCTGGGAAAAATGACAGTATTACTAGTTGCACAAAAGTGATTCTTTAAGCCAGGCATGTCCAAAATTCGGCCTTCCTGATGTTTTGGACCACAGCTCCCAGAAACCCAAGTCTGTATTTCCAATGGCAAAAGACTGTGGGAGTTGTGGTCCAAAACATCTGGAGGGCTGAAGTTTTGACATGCCTGCTTTGAGCCAAACCAATGCTCCTTCTGCAAGAGGGCGGTCGATTGCTGAACCAAGACAAAAAAGGATTGGAATTTGGAACCCATCTGGATCCACTGCTAGAATCCACCGCTCAATCTGTTTCAGACCCAAACACTCCTGAGCGGCTGCAGCAAGTGGCCCTTCCCTTGTTGACCAACCAGCAATGCAAGAGCTACTGGGACGACCTCATCTCCGACACCATGGTCTGCGCAGGAGCTGCCGGGGCTTCCTCTTGCATGGTAGGTCTTACCTCTCCCTGCCTCGCCCAGCTTCCCCTCGTGGCTACACGTGTCTCCCGCTATGAGGGTGGGACTGGGGTTTTCTCCGGGCCTGGAAAAGCAGCCGAGGGGATCCACGCATCCCAGGGTGCTGGCTGAAGCCCAGGGACTGGCACGTGTGGGAAGTTATTTGGATCATAGCAACCGGAATCCTCTTTTCATGGGATTGAAATGTTTCTCTCCTCACCCAAGTAGCTTCATCAATCTGAGAAAAAGTTGGTGGGAGGCTTCCAATGTATAGTTCAACAACCAGTTCACTCCGGTGATCTAGTCATAGGGATGGAACTCCATCATTAAGCCAGGACTACCTGCAAATGGGGGAGCTTGACATTTTTTAATGATTGCAGAAATCCCTCATCACGGGAGGCACCAGGCTGTGTCAATCCAGCCCCCTGATGTTCCATCTCCTTTTCATTCCCTGCAGGGTGATTCTGGGGGACCTTTGGTGTGCCAGAAAGACGGTGCTTGGACTCTCGTTGGGATTGTCTCCTGGGGCAGCAGCGTCTGCTCCCCTTCCAGCCCAGGGGTGTACGCCCGCGTTACAGAGCTCCTTCGATTTATTGATGACACCCTTGCCAAAAACTAATCCTCCTGGACCAGGGAGCAATAAAAAACGGCATCCCTCACTTTGCTGCGTCTGACTTCTTGAGCTGGCAGATAGCCACGCTCACAAGGCCCTGCAGATCAGGCTGAGTGATCTGGGCGAAGCAGCCCCTTCAAAACATGTCACCAGATGCAAAGTGGCAGATTCCAAGGGAAATAATAATGCCTTTGTCAAATCCACCCGAGTTGTGGTTGTTAACCACAAGGGTAGCTTAGAATCATAGAATCATAGAGTTGAAAGAGACCTCAAGGGCTATCCAGTCAACCCCCCACCATGCAGGAACCCCCATCACAGTATTTCTGACAGATGGCCATCCAGCCTCTGCTTAAAAGCCTCCAAAGAAGGAGACTCCACCACCCTCCTTTGTGGCTGCATATTCCTCTGCCGAACAGCTCAAACCGTCAGGAAGTTCTTCCTAATGTTCAAATGGAATCTCTTTTCCTGTAGTTTGAAACCATTGCCCCGCATCCTAGTCACTGAAGCCATGGGAAACAAAGCAGTCCCTTCTTCAATGTGACATCCTTTCAAATATTTAAACATAGCCAAACATAGCTTGAAGTGGAGGGAGGGAGGAGCAAGGTCCCATTTGGTGCAGTCCTCACTTCCAAATAGTATATATATAATACCAGCTTCAAGCAACTCTAGTTTGTCTAGCTCCTTCTGCTGTCGATTTCTGGTACCTTGAAATAGCTTAGCAAATGAGCCACTTCAGGATATTGGCAAATTGACCACCCCACTTGCTCCTCTATGGCAGCAGTGGGGAGAGAAATATAGGGTTTTTTTGGGGGGAGGGTTACCTCTGCTAGACACATAATGCACAATGTGCAATGAGAAATACCATCTGCTGCAGGTTATCCTTCAAGGAAAAATAGATGGGAAGCGTGGCTCAGGGCATAGAAGAACATTCTGGCTTAAGAACGTAAGCCCAAGGTCCACAGTGAACTCAGCTGCTCTATTTAGAACAGCTTTAGAGCGAAACCAGTTCAGGCTACTGATCGCCAACGTTCTATGAGGACATGGCACTTGAAGAAGAAGAAGATCATCCCTGACTCACTGAATTTTTTAATTCCTAGTATCAATTGAGAAATTACCTGCAACTTTGGTTTCAATCAGCATTTCACACAAATGGAAACAAAATTTTATAAAACACAACATTTAATCTAAGCAACTCAGTATATTAGTGATTTATTTGGTAGAGGCAAAATAATAATACAGTAGGCCCCCCGTATCCACTGATTCATTATCCACTGATTCAGTTATCCATGGTTGGCAGAGGAAAAATAAATAAATAATTCAGCAGCAGCAAAGCAAGCTACTGTCACAAAGAGCAGGTGAAAAGCAAGCTACTGTCATAAAACAGCAGGTGTAAAGCAAGTTACTATCACAAAACAGCAGTTTTGGGGAACATTTTGGCATTCTCTCTTATCCATGGTTTTCATTATCCACGGGAAGGCTTGGAACCAATCCCCAGCATCTACTGGGGTCCTACTGTAATATTAATTTCACTTCACCTGCTTCCTGGCAAAGGAACAGGGGGAGCATTTAATTTACTGATATCTTGAAGCAGCTCATTTATTAAACCACCTCATGATACCAGAAATTGGCTTGAGGAAGGAACCTTGTCAGCTTCAACAGCTGCAATGCTTGGTTTCATCACATTCCCAGAGATTACATGCCATGGAAATGGACCAAACTGGAGCACACCAACCTGCACCCAAAACCTCTCATGTGGAATTATCAGCTACAACCACGTGTACTTTTAATTTCTCATTACATTACTGAATGATCCCTCTTTACATCGCCCAAGTCCCAGATGCAGAAAACTGGCCTAGTCTGTTCCAGATGAAATGCAGAATGGGTCATATTTTCCATGTTGCCCTGGTAAAAATAAAATAAAACTAAAAATTAAAACTTCCTGGCCTGTAATCATCTTAATTAGTTATCTGGCTGTTAAAATGTGAACACACCATACATAAAAGTGATCCCATGAAATATATGCAATTTTATGATCCTGACACACCTGGAGACTTACTGGTTTTCTACTGCTGCATTCTATGTAATGTGCATCTCAGCCCTTAGAATGTCTCTCTTTGAAAATGGGATCATAGTTTTGAGTGGTTGTGTATTCCTGTTGTGATTGTTAATGGGTGGGGGTTCTGGGTCACAGGTGAGCCCTCTAGGCTCAGGACTTAATTAATAACTTACATAACATAAGAACATAAGAACATAAGAAGAGCCATGCTGGACCAGGCCAAAAGCCCATCTAGTCCAGCTTTCTGTATCTCACAGCGGCTCCACCAGATGTGTTTGGGAGCGCATGAGACTAGATATCTGTCTCCTGATACCACTCCCCTGCATCTGGCCCTTGAAGTACCCTGGTTTCTCCATCATGGTTTGTAACCTGTGATGGACTTTTCCTCCAGGAATCTGTCCAATCCCCTTTTGAAGGCATCCAAGCCAGATGCCATCAACACATCCTGTGGCAGGGAGTTCTATAGACTAACAACGCGCTGGGTGAAAAAATATTTTCTTTTGTCTGTTCTTACTCTCCCAGCCCTCAATTTGAGTGGATGTCCCCTAGTTCTGGTATTTTGTGAGAGGGAGAAGATCTTCCCTCTATCCACTTTACTCATGCCCTGCATTATTTTGTACATCTCAATCATATCCCCCCTCAGGCACCTTTTTTCCAGATTAAAGAGCCCCAAATGTTTCAGCCTTTCCTCATAAGGGAGGTGCCCCAGCCCAGTAATCATTTTAGTCGCTCTCTTCTGCACCTTTTCCAGTTCCACTATGTTTTTCTTGAGATACCGTGACCAGAATTGTACACTTGAACCCTCTCGGTTATGTACACAGTTACTGGAGCAGAATGGCATGACTTTTCACACAATCCGCGGCAAATGGCTCCCAGATCTGGAGCTTAAAATTGTTTCCCCACCAGCTCCGGAGTTTACAAAAAAATAAGTGTGACCACGCCCACCTAAGCGCCTCCCAGCGCACTTTTCAGTACCTGCTCTCTGGGGGTGAAAAATTCCTGATGCGGATGTAACGTAGTGAGTGCCAGGCTCTCCTCGCTTCTGTTTGTTGTTGTTTTGCCCCCTGCCCCTTTAAGAGATACTAAGAGACTGGAATGCTGCCGAGAGCAGATCAAGATGGCAGAAAGAGGTGAGCTGGCATTCTTTTTTTCCTTTTTTTCTCCCTCCCCTCACGCAGACCGCAGCCAGCAGCCAGGAGTGCAGAGGGGGTGGGAACACAGGAAAAGCGACAAACCTCCAAGATCTCTGGTCCGAATTTAAGTGGCCAGTGGATCTTAGGGGTCATGTGAAAAGGCTTAAAATTTCACCTGCCTGTATATTCAAAGCACATTAAATATCCTTTTTTCAACCATTGTGGTTCTGAGCCCAGCTCTACACAGTAAGAACGCCAGGGGGTGGCCACCTGACTTCATCTGAAAATTCCCACCCTAGGAGCCCACTCTTCCTGTCAGCGGTCCAAGTGGGGCAGGATTCCCAGAGAAAATCCACAGGTTTTTGCTGTTACTTAGAGCTGGTAGTTTTGACTTAAAAGAGAATTAAGTTTTGCTTGGGGAGAGGCATGTAGACCATGCAGTGAAGACTTGACTGAGTGAGTCTGCTACACATGTTTGTTTAAAATCCCTTTTCCTAAACATTTCATTGCAACTTTATTACACCCATACACAACCCAAAGGAACAGGAATAACTCTGAGACAAACAAAAGCAGGAAACAAAACTAAAGCTACAGTTGCAATCTAATTGATATATAATCCTTATGTAACAGTTGAAACAGTGTTTCAATCCCTGCTGGGCCCCGGAGGTTCAGCTGGAGGCTCTCTTTTTATTGCTGCCGAAAAAAAGCCTTAATATGGCTAAATTTCCTTGTGGGCGATGACCCTCAGGATACCCTGAAGGCAGAGTTCTGGAAATGGCGGGTGGCTTCTTTCTCTGGTCTCGGGCTGGTAGCTCTGAAAGATTTACGTGCCTGCAGGGATAACAAGGGAAAAGCAGGCGCGACGGGCCTTGGGCCGGCCAGCCGACGGGAGAGCCAGCCCGGCCGCCCGCCAGCCAGCCAGCCAGCCGGCGCCCGTCCCACCTTAAGCAGGGGAGGGCGGCTCCCGCCTTCCCGTCCGCCCCGCCGCCTTTGCCCCGCGGCCAGTGGGCATGGCTTTCCTCCGGCGGACGGTCGGCTCCGGGATCCGGCGTTACTCGCAAGGAGCCGCCAAGGTAGGGAAGGGCAGGGAAGGGAAGGGAAGGGAAGGGAGGAGCGGCCCGGGAGCCCTCTTGCAATTGGCAAAGCAACCGCGCCATTCGCCACTCGCCGCCGCCGCCGCGCCAACGGTGGGGCAGCAGCAGGGGGGCAGTTAAGCGCGCGCGCGCGTGCACCAGGGCACTTGCTTGGGTGCCCAGGACTTGGCCCTTGGAGGGCGGGGGGGGGGCTTCCTTGGCTTTCTCGCAAGGCCGGGATCCAGGCGCGGCTGACAGGCTGGTTGTGACTGGCCAGCAAACCAGCAGCCCCGCAGCCTGTGGCCAGAGCGCCGTCCGTGGGCTAGGAGGTCATCCTCTTTGCGGGGGGGGGGTGAGACCCGACGGCCTTCGCGGCCCGTTCCAACGTCGCCATGCCCTGATCCTGTGCAAGGAAGCTCAGCTGAAGGGCTTGTCGTAGAGTGAACACACACGTTCACCTCCGATCGGATGGGGGTGGGTGGGAGGGAGGGAGATGCAGGGGCTGAACCCTTCCCAGGAGAGCCCGAGTTTTTCACTGGCTTATTTGTGCGTGGATGCTGTGGAGGGCTTTCTGCATATTTATTTTGTGGGGGAGTCTGTTTGTGTCTGGCTTTTGCTTTGTTTGTTTTTGAAAGAGTCCCTTGAAGGAAATTTGTGTGGGTTGTGGGCCTGTGGTTGATCCGGAGACAAATTCGGTGGGGCTGGTAGGAGGTGGGCGGGCTTGGTGAATCGGGGTCCTGTCATGCCTCGGAGGTTCTCCATGGGGAAGCCGCAAGTGATGGGGATGATGGCTTCTTGATGGGACCTTTCAAGACTTGCAGACTGGTTCATTCTTGTGTGAGTTTTCATGGATGGCAGGCCGCCTCTGGAGCCACACTTGCAGGAGGACTCCGCAGTATTTTTAATAAAAAGAGGGTAAAAGATAATGAGAGAAGGAAGGGAAGAAAGGAAGAGGGAAAGGGTGGAGGATGAAAGAGGACTGGCAGTTAAATTCCCTCCCCCCTTTGCCACTCTTTGTTTTCTTTTCATATACCCAAGAAAAGTGGAAATCCAACAGGTGAAGCCTTTCCTGGGGAAATACCTGCCTGTTGTTCCCAACTCCCAACCCTTTGAACTGGTGGCCTCCCAAGGTCCTGTTGCTGGAAACTCTTTTGCAAACTTGGATTTGGTCGTCCTCTTTTCCCTGCTGGGCCCAGCGTTTCCTTTGTGTCCGCCTGGGCTCCCCTCCAGTGCTGTTCCTCCTCCCTCCTTCCCCTTGCCCTCCCTGCCCCCCACCCCCATCGATGTCCTGTCTTTTCCCCTCCAGGAGTGGCTGACGGATGACTTCCTCGATTCTCTGAGGGCGGTGGTCGGGTCAGCCAAAGTTTCTGCAGCCACCGTTGTTCGTGAGCAGCATGGCCATGATGAGTCCATGCACAGGTACAGCGAGACAACCCACCAGACCACGGGTCATGTGCACCTGTGGAAGAGGGCGCCTTGTAGCTGAATTTCCACAACACGGTCATCTTCTTAATAGATAGTTTCCGATGGGTCTTCTCTTTCCTTGACACTGGAAGGTCGTGCCCTTGCCATTTCTGCTCCGCTTGTTGCAGGTCATAATCCTGTCACTGATTTATGTGGGCCTAGGCTAAACTGAGTGACTCTCTATGATGATGAAATGCTGCTATCTCACAAGGTAGCAGTTGCATTATGAGGCATGCTTTGATTGTGCATTAGGCATGTGATCTAGGTGCATAACTCATTGCAATGAGCTATTTATTTATTTATTTATTTATTTATTTATTTATTTATTGTTGCACTTCTATACCACACCATTTCCCAGAGGGACTCTGTAATTGCTACACAAATATATCAACAGTATATAAAAGACTGTGCTAGAGAGATTTTTAAATGCACACTTTGAAGGACAAGCTGTGACTCCCCAAGCATCTGTAAACCGTTTGGGTAAGCATCCACACCCAGAGGCTTAAATAAAGATTTCTAGCCCCGTTATCCTGATAATGGCTGGTTATTTTTTTCCCATGATATAAACTTCGTTTGAGTCCTGACCCAGAAAATCTGGGAATCCCAAATTGGATAACAGGGTGCAAGTCTTGAAGTACAGACATGCAACACTATTCACTCAGAACAACCAAATCCCGTCAATAAGAGATTTGCAGTGCAGACAGTCTTTGAACAATCAATCATCTGTTTTCGTGCTGCCGTGACAGAGAGTCCAACTTTGCATGTCAATTGTAGGCCTGTCCCAGTAGTAGTAGTAGTAGTAGTAGTAGTAGTAGTAGTAGTAGCAGCAGCAGCAGCAGCAGCAGCAGCAGCAGCAGCAGCAGCTTATCTTTTGTTTTTGGAGAAGACCACCTCTGCCACATTAACTGTCACTGTTCATGAGATGTACTGTTTATACTGTACATCTCAGTATAAACAGATTGATGAAGTTACACTTGGTTTTCTCTGTTGGCAAAGGTGGGGAACCTTTGGCTCTCCAGATGCTTTGGACTGCAACTCCCAGAATCCCAAGCCTGTACTACCAATTACCAAGGACCATGGGAGTTGTCATCCAAAGCATCAGGAGGGCTGAAGGTTTCCCACCCCTGGCATAGAGGATGGTGATTAATGTTTGTTTGTTTGTTTGGGGCTAGGGATAATGAGTTTCACTACTCTTGAGCCTCAAGCCAGGTTGTCCACTGCCTTAGGTGCTGTCCCCCAGATGCCGTGGTGTGGCCCCAGACAGTGGAGCAGGTCAGTTTGCTGGCCAGCACCTGCTACAGCCGCGGCGCCCCCATGATTCCCTTCGGCACGGGCACAGGGCTGGAAGGCGGTGTGAGTGCCATCCAGGTGAGGTGACTGGGTAAGCTCCCAGGGTGGGCAGAGAGATGGACAGGTGGGTGACATCTGACATCTAGGTTTTGTGACAGGGTCTTGTCCAGGCTTCTGTCTCGAACATTGTGTTGCCTGTTGGGTCACTGATGGTGATACATCTTCCAGACCATCAAGTGCGATCTCCCTTAAAGCAACACTTCCATCCATCAGGGGGTCACTTCAGCCCAGTCCCAAAAAAGGAGCAGCCTAACCGCTAGACCAGAATTTTCCACCTTGGGCAGAATTTGAGGCCAGGCTGGACCACCAGTCCCCCTATGCTGTGTGGTTGCCAGGAACTGGTTTGTTTCAACAAGTGATCCAAAACGGGAACTATGTGTGGAATTCACAAGGGCCCCAAGATGTTGTGGCTGTGACAATGTAAGGCCCTAAAAGGGAACTGGGTAAATAGGCGAAGGACGAGGCCTTCAGTGGCTCATATTCTTGGGGGTGATAAGATCAGCCAACAAACCTGTCTTTGAAGAGCAGTTGTTAAGTAATCACAGGGAGGGAGGGAGCCTTCACCTAGGCACCCCCAGGTCGCTGTGCACACAGAATATGGGCTTAGGCATGTGTTTGATTGATCCGGGAGGCATGCTCCTACGTCGTTACATCCTGCCATGTTTTGGTGGTAGCTCGGTGAATCGTTGCACCAGGAAAGGAAGAAAGAAGACAGGACGAGGCAGTTTTTGAGTTGTCCGAGACCCTTATAGGTTGCTGATTAGAACTAACCATTCCCTTAATCCTCTATTGACCCACTTCTGTGGACAGGGCGGGGTGTGCTTCAACCTCACCCAGATGGACCAAGTCTTGGAGCTGAACACTGAGGACTTCACGGTGGCTGTGGAACCAGGAGTCACACGGAAGGCCTTGAACCACTTTCTGCGGGGCAGTGGCCTCTGGTTTCCTGTAGGTATGGCTGGTTTCAAGACTGTTTGGGAAGCGGGTGGGGTGAGGGGACAGCTGTATTCAGCCAAGGGAACCAACAGACCTCATAGCCACATGGGTTGGTCAGGAAACAGAGTCAAGCCACCAGGATGACTGGTGTCCTTACTGTTGTAGCAGCAGGAACACAGGCTGAAAGGAGGCAGATCAATACCTCGGGTGTATGCTTCCTCCCTCCCTCCCTCCCTCTTCTGTCCTTCCCTCTTCCTTCTTTCTAGTATCAGTTCCTTCCTTCCTTCCTTCCTTCCTTCCTTCCCAAGTTCCCAGGATCTCCCTTCTTATAGAGTTCAGGGAAAATATTTTGAGGCCTCAAGAGCTGGGAAGAGTTCTGCATCTGCTTCTCAGACTGTTGATTGTGTGGAAGATGGTATGGGGAAATCCAACGGAAAGGGCTCTGAATTTGTATCATACCTGGCTAGCTGTGGGGGGGGGAACAGGGGGGACATAACTCAGAATCTGGAACAGCCTGCCAGTGTTATTGGGCCGCTGAGCGGCCAGCCAGAGGCCCTCTGTCTTTCCAGAGGTTGCTCTGGCCCCAGCGATGTAGGGGCCATCACAAGGGTGGTGCTTGGAGCTGCCTCTGACCCTTTTTTCATCCTCTGCAGACCCTGGAGCGGATGCTTCTCTCTGCGGCATGGCAGCCACCTCTGCCTCCGGCACGAATGCGGTGCGCTACGGCACCATGCGCCAGAATGTGCTCAACCTTCAGGTGGTGCTTCCGGATGGGAAGGTGCTCCATACTGGCGGGCAGAATCGGAGACCCAGGTGCTGCACACACTCATGGCAGCTGTCGTCCAACTGCTCCCCCAATGATCCCAGAGGCTCCTTTAGAAGCTTAGAGTTGGTTGGATCGTTGGAGGGGAGGAACGGTGGAGTCAAAATAGGCTTGGCTGAGCCACCCCCCAGGTGCCAAATGTATGCCCCAAACTGACACACACACATACAAAAACGCCACAGCACAGTCCAACAAAAGAATTTGCCAGTGTCTTGGGCCCCCCCAGTATCTACATGACAGTGAAAAAAATTATTTATTTATTTATTTATTTATTTATTTATTTATTTATTTATTTATTTATTTATTTGTTTGTTTGTTTGTTTGTTTGTTTGTTTGTATCATTTCTATACCGTGCCATCTTCTGAATCGGAACTCTGGGCAGTTAACAGGTTAAAAAAGTAAACAGAGCTACAAAACAGTTAAGGACAAAACCCCAGGCACAATACATTGGCGGTGAACAAAAAAAAATTAAAGTAGGTTGCCATATGCCTCCTCAAAAAGCAGAGTTTTCAAAGCCTGTTTGAAGGCAGGCCAAGACATTCAAATACCACTGTTCTCACAAAACGGTGTGTCTTAATTGTGTTATTCTGATGATCCAATTGTCCTGTCATGGTCACCAAAAACACCAGGTCAAATGTAGGTTGCTTGAACCAAATCCTCAGATCAAAATAGAATTTCTCACACTTTTTGGTAGTTTGTGTCTATGGGTGCCCCTCACCCACACCTGACAGCTTGACGGAAGGAGCTGGATGTCATTTCCATGGTACAGGCAAATAAAACCATAAACTAAACATGGGCACGAATCAGAAAAAGATGGAAATTCATTTTGATTCATGATTTGTCAAGGCAAATGAATCACAAATAACAAATGTACAGTATACATTTCCCACTTTAAAACCCTACAAAATGGGCTCTTGGGCACGTAGGGACTCCAGGCTTACAGAGAACCTTCCTCTGACCCTCCTCTCCCAGCCTTCCGAGTTTGGTGAAGATTTCTCCCGAGCCAGCTGCGAAAGGGCATTTTCCTTGGAAGGGGGCAGTGTTGTAGGTGTATAACTCAAGTGTCTGAAACCTAGAGTACAAGCAACTACGAGTATCAGTGCATCCATTTTCAGCTCACTCTCTAGTTCCCTTGAGTGTGCACGTGTCTGTTAGTGTGCAAGGGGTCTGCATAGGTCCTACTAGGAACGAGGAAGATTTGTGCTGTATCAGCATAAGAAGCTCCCCATACAAGGTGCAGCTTGGCTTCTCACGACTCGTAAAATATTGCCTTCTCGATCCACAGGAAGAGCGCGGCTGGATACAACCTCACAGGCCTCTTCGTAGGCTCGGAGGGGACATTAGGCTTCATTACCCAGGCCACGGTGCGCCTGCACGGCATCCCCGAAGCCACTGTGGCAGCTGTCTGTGGCTTCCCCAGTGTGAAGGCAGCTGTGGACAGCACTGTGCAGATTCTTCAGGCGGGGATACCCATTGCCCGGATCGGTAAGTGGAGTTCAAGCCTCTTCAGGTTAGAGGGGTGGGACAAATTGCACAGTAAAGGTCTGTTTTAATTACTATTTTGTTTTGGGATGCCTGTTTTCCATGGCTTCTGCCTCAAGTGTCAGGTCAAGGAAGACATTGTGGAGGCCACTTGATATTTTATGCGGAGGGCAAACATTTCGAGTTCTACAGAATCGACTTAGGCATTGCAATCTATAATTTTATTGTCTTAGAGTAGTTTCAATTTGTCTGTGATCTTCATTTATTTGTCGACATTATGTTATCCTTGAATGTGTTTTTATTTCTATTTCTATTTCATTGTACAGTATTTAATTGTATGTGATTATGTTTGCATTTTGATTAATTGTTGTTAACTGCCCAGAACGGCCTTGCTGCCAGATGGGTGGTATAAAAATCAAATCAAATCAAATCAATAAAATTTCATGAAGCTTCAGTTTTATAGTTTGCTTTTTAAATGCATTGGTGATTATTCTTTTTAATGCTATGATCAGGAGAAAGGCAGCCTATAAATCAGGCTGACGAATGAATAAATGTGGGAAATAGCTGCTACTTAATGAGTTACCGGTTTAATTCCTGGTTGAGTGCCAAGTCACTGGACCAGTGCACAACTAGGGATTTTGTCAGAGACCCTTTCCATGGCTGCCTTTGGCTCTTGGGCTGTGCCAGTGAGCTTCTGCCATATAAAGATTCAGTGAGGTTCCAGCCACGGTATTGTGGATCTTAGAACTGAAGTGCCGGAGAATCGTGAAGCTGGAAGGGGCCGCCAAGGCCATGGAGCCCAGCCTCCTTCTCAAGGCAGGAGGAGAAGTCCAAGGATACCTGCCAGGTGGCTGTCTAAATTGCTCTTGAACGCCTTCCGCCTTGGAGCACTCGCCACCTCTCCAGGTCATTGGCTCCGTTGTCATCCTGTTCTAACAGTTGGGAGGTTTTTCCTGATATTCAACTGAAATCTGGCTTCCTGGAACTTCAGCCCATGGTTGTCTGCCTGTCCTGCATTCTGGGATGATTGAGAACCGCTCCTGCCTGCTCCTTTGTAGGACAGCCTGGTGCTGAGTGATGCCAACTGGTGCTGTGTGTCCTGTCCTGCTGTTGCGATGCCTTGCATTGAGTATCACCTTGCCCTTCTCTTTCCTCACCCCCTAGAGTTCCTGGACGAAGTCATGATGGGGGCCTGCAACCGCTACAGCGGCCTGAGCTACGCCGAGCAGCCCACCCTCTTCCTGGAGTTCCACGGCTCCACGGGAGGGGTCAGGGAGCAGGTGGAAGCCACGGGTAGGTGGTCAGGAGGGGATGGGAGAGTCTCCCTGGAGAGAGAGCCACAGGAGGAGTCATCCCTTGGGAACCGCCCTGCCCCCTGGGTGCACCAACAGGGTATGTGTGTGTGTGTGTGTGTCCTTGACACGCAGCTCCCTCCCCAGGGGAGATTGTGAAGTCCAATGACGGCTCCGACTTTGCTTGGGCACAGGAGCAGGAGGCCCGCGACCGGCTGTGGGCGGCGCGTCACAATGCCTGGTACGCAGCCCTGGCCCTTTGCCCGGGCAGAAAGGTAAGCCAGGGGCCAGGAAGGGCACCAGCACAGTGGGTGGTTTTTCTCCTTGGAATCAAAACAACGATTTCCTTGTCAGATTGGCTCGCTTGTTTGAGCTGCCTAGAATGCCCTCCATTGGGTTCTGCTTCACTTCCTTTTTACAGTAGCATCCCCTTATCCGCTGGCTTGGTTCCACACCCTCCTGCAGATGCTGAAAACAGCAGACCTTGGCAAATACAATTACTATAGTCAAGATTCTTGTTTGGGTTCTTTCCGGCCCTTAAGATTGGTCCTCTCTAGCTGCCACTACCAGTCTTGTTGCCATCTCCCTTCTAGGCTGGGAGGAAGATGCTTGCCGCCCCTCTGGCCCCCTGCGGTAGTTTTAGAGGTCTTCCTTCCACCTCTTACTGAACTCCCTCCCATGCCCCCTACCCCCACCCCCATTTGATGTGCAGGCCTACTCCACTGATGTCTGTGTCCCAATCTCTCGCCTGCCAGAGGTGCTGGTGGAAACGAAGAAAGACTTGCTGGCCTCGAAGCTCACAGGTGGGCGCCCCCTTGGAACGTAGTTTGGAAGCAGACGAGTGTTAAGAAAGAGCATGGGGCCTGGGGAAGTTGGAACAAGTTCATTCATTGCAAACATTAAAAATAAATAAATGGACAAGGGTCACCCACTAGTCTCTCAATATATACGGCAAGTGTGATTAGACCAGCAGGTCTTCATCAGCTGTTCTGCAGACATGAAGAGAAAGACTCAAGTCATGGGGATCATAATATACTGAGCGGGGGGTGGCAGATAATCTTCAGGTTGTGGAGCACATCCTGTGGCGTAAGTGTGCTTCTGATTTTTACAGCCCCTTGCTTAGGGTACTTGAGTCCTGTATCCACAGGGAATTGATCCAAAGCTTCTCAGTGGATGGTGGGAAAGCCCTTTAGCACCTGCCTTGGGGAAAACCCAAATCCTCACCAAACTTGGCGAGACTATAGAGAAGAATCAGGGAAAGTTTCTCTGCAGTGTTGACATCCCTTGGTCCCTGGGGAAAGCTTTCCGGGGGTGGAGGGAGCTCATTGTGGGTGTATAATTCAGATATCCAAAACCCAAACTTCACCAAACGTGGAGGGATTGTAGAGGAGAGTCAGGGAAACCTATGCAATTTTGGTGACTCTAGGTGCTTGCAGGGGGCATTTGATAGCTCAATGAATTGACAAATCAAAAATAGTTAAAGACTCATTGATTCATGATCGTGGAGGGGCACGATGACTGCAAATTGACAAATACAGGGCTTTTGGTGAATATTGTGATTGGTTTTTTAATTTGTGCCCATCTCTAATTTGGACCACCAAAGCCTGGGTTTGAAGCTCTGAACATTCGGAAGCCAATTGGGTAGCCTTCGGCCAGCCTAACAGAGACACCTTGTCACAAATTAACAAAATCTTGACACTCACTCGGGTGGGTTATGTGACTGAACTATTTGTCAACTGACCAGTCATGGAACACCTTGACAAGAAAAAGCAAGAGATTTGCTTATGGGCAGCTGAGCCCCATGGGGTTTTTTGAATTACACTTGCTGATGGCTGCCTGAGGGATTATGGGAGTTGTAGTCAGAGGATCGTAAATTGGCTAGGAATTCCTCCTTGCCGTGTCTCCGCAGGTCCCATTGTTGGGCATGTTGGGGATGGAAACTTCCACTGCATCTTGATGTGCGACTCCGAAGATGATGATGAAAAAGGGAGGGTCAAGGCGTTTGCTGAGCGGCTGGCCAGGTATGCTCCTGATGCGTCCCTCTGGCCTGGGCTGGGGGTGCATAAAGCCAGGGAGGACCTCAGGAGGGCAGAGTGGACCCAGGAAAAGCAGAACCAGCGCCAGATCCTCAGTAACCAATGAAGAGCATCACAAGCAAGGAGATACATGGAGACAGAAAGAGCCCATCAGACCAGTAAGGGCTGAGGGTCCCTTTCCTATGATGCAAATGCAGCTAGTGTTTCCTGTCTGCCAGGCAGAACCCAGCATGGAAGCTGGCATCCTGCTGCAGGTGCCAACTGCGGATTTACAGCAGTGAGAGCACAGTAGGGTAAATTGCAAAGTGATTTGCTGGTAATCAGTGAGCCATTTCTGGCCGTCCTCATTAACTGCCCCAAACAGCCTTTGGGCTAGACGGCCACGATATAGAAATCTCATAAATAAATAAATAAATAAATAAATAAATAAATAAATAAATAAATAAATAAATAAATAACCCTTGCCTCCTTTCCCCCCACCAGGCGTGCCCTGGCGATGGATGGCACCTGCACTGGCGAACATGGGGTTGGCTTGGGAAAGCGCCAGCTCTTGCGAGAGGAAGTGGGGGATGTGGCACTTTTCACCATGCAGCAGATCAAGGCCGCCCTCGACCCCAAGAACCTCATGAACCCGGGAAAGGTCTTGTGAGGGCTGGAGGGGGCTGGAGGGCTGTCACCCACAAACACAGGTGCCCCAGTCTGACCAGCAGCAACTGGTGCTCATGCAATGCTCCAATGCAAAGGGTGGCAGTTTGCTCTGGTACCCGGTGATGTGAGTGTGCCCACAACTCAACCAAGATGGAGCTGCAGCAATTTCCCCATCTCATGAAATGCTGGGCTCTGCCATTCCCTGAAGGACCGTTGGTCTGCCTTTGGCCAACCCCAAGCTTCACCCGGTGGTCCACATGCCTGGCTTCCTTGATGAAAGCACCAGATCTTTAAAATATTTTTAAGATGAGGACCTTGGGTAAGACCAGCAGGGTCTTGGCTCATGGGTAAGTGCAAGGGACACAGCACACCCCTCTCCTAACTTGCATTGTGAACCTGTGTTGAAAAGAGGAGCTCAAATAAACCATTTGCAAATTCGTGTGGGGGAAGATGTGTCCATCAATGTACAGTACATGCCAGGGCATCCCAGATGTTGGAGCGGGGGGGGGGGGAAACCAGGGCTTCTCTAAGATGGCACTTTTGAAAGAAGTTGTCCTGCCAACAGATGCAAAACTGACTTTCTTGGCCTCGCCCAAGAAGATGTCGGCACCAGCCTGACAGTGAATGTGTTGTTGTCTTTAAAATCCTTGGACCTCCTTCCCTCTGCCACCTTTTCTGCATCCCTCTTGAGAGTGGAAGAGGTTTAAAAGATGGATAGTGGAGAGAAAGATGCAAGGAGGGTGCCTCTCCCAAGTTTTCCCAGAATGATTCTGCCAAGAGCACCCTTGGGAATCTCTCTTTTTGGAAGGGAGCAGAATCTTTGCTCAGAGCCTTTTGAAAGTCCAGCTGGTATTGGTGGCCCTTTCGACAAACCTGCTCCATGAGTGCAGCATTGATGCTTTCGCTGACGGGCAGCCTTATTTTAAAGCCTCTCCCTTCGAAAGCTAGCTTTGAAAGCATATATGTATGTAAAGGTAGAGAAACCATATAAATGCTTATAGATATGTGAAAAGAAAATATATGAAAATATTTTTCTTACAGCTTTCAGTTATATATACCAGCAGAGGACAAGGGCCTCTAATTAAAGCCGTGGTAGAGGAGCGGGTGGGGCAGGTCGACAAACAAATACAAGGGATGATGAATAAGGACCAAGAGATTGTTCAAAAGGCAAAAAACCCAAAGTGTTCTGCTTATATACTGTCCCATACCACTTCCAGTGGTCTCTGGGCTGTTTTCAGTTTTAATTACAGTATGCAGGCTACACCCCCCCCCCCCGCAAGCAAGCCGGGTACTCATTTTACCAACCTCAGAAGGATGGAAGGCTGAGTGAACCTTGAGCCTGCTGCCTGGGATTGAACCCCACGTTGTGAGCACAGTTTCAGCTTCAGTACAGACATTTAACCTCTGTGATACGAAATGTGGAAAGCTGGAAGGTTTTGGCCACATTGTGCTAGAGCTGATCTTTCAAGGCAAAATGATTGGGAAAAGACTCACAGAGAGAGGTATAGCAGATTGCACATGATGACTTCCAGTGTCTAATCATTTCAGCAGCAGCATCTTAGACCTGGAGAAATAGTAGAACAACAATGAGAAGAGCTAGGCTGATCTATTTCTGTGGGTGGCCAGTCTGACGATGTCAGACTGCAGCTTCAATCAGCCCTAGGGTGATAAATGACAGGATTTGTAGTCAACATCATCAGGAGGGCTACAAGTACTTCAGGGATGAAGTGTAGCAGGTCTGCTATATCCACAGGGTCATGACCTGTAGTTTCACCTATCCATTGGCTGGAAAAACAAACCAACCCAGAAATACATGTTTCAAAGTGTAATACCAGGACTGGCCATTAGATGGAGACAGAGGCTACATACAGATGCCTAAGGCAGTGGTGTCTAAAATTCAGCCCTCCAGATGTTTTAGACTGCAACTCCCACGGTCCTTTGTCACTGGCAATACAGGCTTGGAATTCTGGGAGTTGCAGTCCAAAAACATCTGGAGGGCCGAAGTATGGACACACCTGGCCTAAGGGAAGCTGCTTCCAGTGAAATGTAGAATCCGCATTTGGAACACAGAGTGGAGGGGTGGGGCAGTTGCTGGTTTCAGGGGAGCCTCCCTTCTGCCAACAGGAGGGCAGGAAACCCACAGCCAGAGCCAGAGCTCCCTCCGGACCAGGCAGGGACCCCCCAAGAAACTGGAAGTCTCTCTCTTATCTGCTGCTTCTGGCATTTGGAAAGGGGGAGGGGAATCGGCTTGGAACTGACCCCCCCCACCACCACCAATGGATACCACGGTACTACTGAGCCTGAAAATGCTGTGGAAACAAGGCTTTCGCTTAGAGCAGCCAGAGTTTTACTGGGGGTGGAGGGGAGTGGGGGGCTTTGTCTGGAATGAATCCACCATTGTATTTCTCGGCGGTGCAACCATGCCTTGTTCCCTCGGCATCCTCTTGGTTGAACACACAGAGGTATAAAGGGTTTTTTTGTGGCGGGGAGGAGAAGGAAGCGCTAGTATGGTTTTCTTGACTCGTATGGCAGTTCGGGAGTGGAGGTGGGGGTTAAACTGTGGTAATGGAGAACACCATCTTCCTGTTATGGGAAATGCAGTATAAAAGACAGTAGATAGACTGACTGGGGTGGCCGATGCATCTGAGGTCCCTCCTGTTTCACAGGGCTTTAATTCCACCCTCGTCTGTGACTCCACGATACCACCGCCGCTCTAGCCGCCTGCCTTACCTGCTCACTGCAGCTGGGAAGAGGGCAATTTCCTAGGGGTGGGAGGGATGTCCCTCCATTCTCCTGTGGTCCCTCCACTGTCCTGAAGTCGCCATGGGAGGAAACCAAGTGTCAGCCACTTTAGGGGGAAACGGTGTTTCATTTCCAGCATGTGAGAACTCGGTCGTGTTACCTGATCTGTGAAACCGATGCTAAAATTAAAAAAGAGGGGGGAGAGCATGTGCAGGTGCCATTTCTGTGCCAAAAAAGAGGGGGGGAGGGAAACCAGAGGAAAAAGTAAAGAAAATGGGGAGAGTGGAAGCCACAGACTGTACAGAAAAGGCAGCTTATCAGCCCTTATAGCTGCAAATAACTGCTTGGAGATGGGTGGGCCTGTTTGATCTTCCAAATCAAGATGCTTTGTAAACAAGACTTTCCACATCTGGGAGGGTGAATTCATGGCCCAGTCTGTGTGTGTATATGCCTTCTTTCTCCCCTCCTCCTCTCCTCGATTGAGGAACACCGGCAACAGAATTAAGTTATGCAGAAGACTGCAAAATCTGCAAAAATGCATTCAGGCAGCACAATCCAGTTTTAACTCTTTAAATAAAGTACAACGGTGGCAGCAAAAATGAAAGCCCTTCACCCAGCCAGCCTTGATGGGAGGGAGTGCGCAATTCCACAAACCAAGGCCACCTGGAAAACCAGACCGTTTTTTCAACAGGTGAAAGCACCCCCCCAAAAAAAGTGGCATGCAATTTTCCAACTTCATCTCGCCCGCCAGGTGTTTCTGCCCCTCTGTGCCTGCTTAGGAAGCTCCCAAATAAAACGGACTAAAAGAAATATGGCATAAATCAAAGACAACACAGTGGGGATGCATGTAAGCATAAACATTTGGTGCACTCTCTCTGCTCTAGTCATAGCGAGAAATCTTTGCTCAGCTTATTTTTTGTGCCGCCCCCCCCAACTTGTAAGGCTGAACTCTTCCTGACCGGCCCATTTAGATCTTAAGCACATATGAAGTTTATCCAGCGTCCCATCTCACCCCACCTGCATTGCTGTGTTGGTGGGCTACATCGACAGATAAGATGGGGGGGGGGGGAAGATGCTCAAGACTGGAATGATCATAGCCGCCTTGTTTTCCATTGACTCCACAACATAAAAGTCAATGTGAATTAGACTAGAGTTGTACCCGCCTCATCCATACTTTTCCCCTTGGCTGTGGGGGCTTTTCCTTGTTTTTCGGAACCAAATGCCTCTCCATTGGTTCAGGCAATGTGATTGAGCTGCAGTAAGAAGTCAGTTATTTTTAAAATACATACAGTATATAAAAATACAAAGGTATAACAGGATTGCATTATCCATGGGGGGTTGATTCCAAGTCCTGACCCCCAGCCCACCCTACTTGGAAAGCCAACAGAAGTAACAAGCACTACACATACCATGGTCTCTGGCTCTCTCTAGTGGGCATTTCTGGTAAGTACACCATGGGAAAATGTATAAATACATATTTCTGGGGTTTTTGTTTGTTTAAAAAATTCAGCAGTGGATAATTGAATTTGCAGATACAGTGGAACCTTGACTTACATACTGCTTGATTTGCAGCATATTTGACTTGCAGCAAGAAGGGGCCTGTTTGACTTGAGTCGCAGGCTTTGACTTACATCTCGGAGCCCCGGCGCAAGGCACCGGAATCGGGCGGCAGCCACGACCCAGCATCGCGGCTGCCGCCTCCAAACTGCTCCTGCCTTCTTCCTCTCCTCTGGCAGCGGCGGCTTCGGGGCTGGTCCTCGGCCTCACCGAAGCCGCCGCTGCTGCCGGAGGAGAAGAAGGGCCGGGAGCTCGGGGCTGGCCTCGCTGGTTAGACAGTCGGCTCAGTCTTGTAAAAATGGAAGCATTTTAGTTAGGGAGCTGTACAGTTGTGGGACTCTAATGGTAAGCATAGAGTTGTTCAGAACTTGGAACATCAGGTTAAAAATCAGTAAAACTTAAATGTTAGACATTGTTGCTATGAACATTAAAAAGTGGAGGCATATAACTTGTGGACTATAATTCCACTGCCGCCTCCTCTCTTTGAAGAGACATTTCATTTACATCCCCAGAAGGAATCTCCTATCCCAGTCAAATTTGAGTTAAATTGCTGTTTCGGGGATCTTTTTCATCATCTGGAACGGATTAATCCACTTTCCCATTACTTTCTGTGGGAAAAGTTTGTTTGACTTAAGTCATGTTTGACTTAAGTCTAGACCACTGGAACGGATTAATGACGTTAAGTCAAGGTTCCACTGTACTGATTCCATGGTGGGGATTTCCTACTGTATACTGAAGATGTTCTGTCTTTTCTCTATTCTGCAAAATGCCAACAACACTGAACACAGCAACAGTTCTGAAATATTTCTTGCCATCTGTCGTCACGATGCACAATCCCAGGGCACAAAATAACAACGACTGACTTGAGGAACAGATAATTTCCAAAGTCCTCTTGCAGGCCAGGGTTAGAGAAGGTGCCCACCCCTCCCCCTCCTCCCACCCTTCTGTTTCCAAGCAAGCCAAGGGAGAACTTAAAAATACTGCTTAAATAAAATAATAGTGACTATTTTATTGAACATTATTTAATACCATATCAAAACACCTTGACTAATATGGGAAACTTTCTTCCCAAGTGTTTTTTTTTTTAATTTCCAATTTTTGAAGTTCTTTGTTTGACTATATAAATACAGATAACCTTTCCTGTTGGATGACAGCTGGGCTTTTCCCCAGGGCTGAGATGGCCTCCACTTTCGTGCTCAAATGTGTGTCTGTGTGTGTGCGAAGAAAAATCACTGTTTATTTTCCCTCCCAGGGCTGAGAAAGTTTCAGGCATTGTACCAGGACACTTGTGAACGGCGTTCGCAGCCCTTCCGAATGCCTCCAAAGCTGCCCCAACGTGGGGAGTTCAAATCCAGCCAAGGAGGGAGGAAAGATGGGGCAGTGGGAGGGGGCCAGGAGGAAGACTTTTGGCAAGGAGGTGGGGTTGTCCCCAGGGCCAGATCCAGAAGGGACGAGGGCAAAGGGCAAAGGGCAAAGGGCACAGCCTTGGGAACGCTGCCGGCTCCTTGCCTGCCGAGGGGCGGATGGGTGCTGGGAGGCCCAGAGGATGCAGTCCTTGTAAACATCACCAGGAACACATATCAGTTGACACAAGATGGCTGTTTTTGTTGTTGTTTTGTAAACACTTGAAAAGACGAACCTACGACGCCTTCCAAAAAAGAAAGGGGGAAAATACCCAACCGTGACGGAAAAGGCCGTTGCCTCCTCAGGATGGGGAGGGCAGAAGTCTTCCACCTGTGACCCCCACCGGGCCCAAACCAGGGAAGAAAACGGGTGGGGGAGGGCAGGAGAAAAGTCCCCCACACGTGGTCAGTGCAAAAGTCTGACCTGCGTATTGTGGGAGGGCCCCAAATCTTTGCCGAAGGGCGGTGGCCACCGTGCTGTGCTCCGTTTGGCTGGTGGCCAGGTCTGGCCCACACAAACATCATGGCGCTGCTGGGGAGAGGGGGGCTGTCGTTCTCTCTCTCTCTCTCTCTCTCTCTCCCCCCCCCTGCATCCAGAGGGTGGCCACTAAAGGTACAGCCTCGAAAGGCAGCGACTTCACCGATTTGGGGGGTTGGGGCGCCTTGTCCGCCCAACGGTGCTACCTCCCCCTTCACGGTCATCCCGTTAGGTCCCAGAGCTCGTTTGGAGGAGGTGGGAGGTGGGCAGAATGGTTGGTGGGGTGACCTGGAAAGAGAAAAGCAGGGTCAGGGGTTCCGAGGCACAAAAGAATGGAATGGAATTTATTGTCATGGTATAAAAATACAACGACATTAAAAAGTGTCATCCAGTCAGCTCATTCACACACCACGGTATCCAAAACATAAAATCTACCATTTAAGAACAAAACATCCATACACATACTCCGACATTCACACGCAGAACATCACTTGTAGTTTCTCCAGGTTGGTGCAAACCCCTCCAGTTGTGACTCAATCATTCTCAGGGTGGCGGGGGGGGGAATGCCTCTGGGTAGCAGTTACCCATGCCTGCCCCCACTCCACCTACAACCAGGGCCGTGCAACGATGTGTAGCCATAGCCAATATGTGGGTCGAGGACAAGAGGAAAGCTCCTGCTGTTGGCAAGTCTGAGCAGAGAAACTGACTTAAGATTACAAGTTTGGGCAAATACCAGCCAGGGGCATTCACACGAGTTTTATTCCGGTTTTCAGCTGGAAAGCCCTGAGTGGGGAGGGGGGAGGGGGTGTTTTGAGTGAAAAAATCAGCAACTCCTCACCTTGGGAGAGTCCAGCAAGCATTTGCCTGGGTCAATCCGAGGGGTGCTCTGGGCAGGATCTGTTCACTTCAAACCAGGAATCTATACAACTGCAGAAGAGACCGGGGGGGGGGTCAGAAAAAAGAAGCATCCTTGGTTATGTGCCGTGTGATGGTTGGCACAGCACCTTTTGAATGGGATTATTACCTGCCCCCGGAGACCGAGCACCTGACCCAATCTGACAAGGAAAAGTAGAAGACTCTCTCCACCATCACCCTGCACCCGGGTGGCAGGGAGGGAAGGGGGGGAGCAGTGACCATGGGGGGTGGGTGGGTGGGGGAGCCCAGCGGCCTTGGGCGTGATGCTCCTCTGGGAAGGCTAGTTGCCCCTCGGGACGTTTGCAGGCCCAGCCGGTTCTCTCTCTCTTCCCTGTTCTCACCTTTTGTGATAAATGCAGAGGCAGGGCAGGCGGGCGATCGTGTCCCCCTGCAGAAGTTCCTCCAGGCAGATGACACACTCGCCTGCGTCCTTGGTGAGCACGTCGTCTGCAGCAGGGAAGAGGGGAGGAAGGGAAAGGCACAACTGGATTCCCCCTTCGCGCGCACGCACACACACACACACACACACACCGGCCACCCACAGGGCACCACAAGGCCTGTGACCGAGCCAGAAACAGATCTGCTCCCCCAGGAGTCTGGATGAGAGCCAATGGGACAAAGGCCTCCATGCTTCCCTCCACCCCACCCCACCCCACCCCACACACACCCATTTCTGGATCGCTCTTCCAGCCAGAAGCCAACTTGCCCCTTTGGGAATAGTTCCCAACAAGCAAGGTCCAACAACTCCACCCCCACTCCCTTGGGGGCCACTCTTGGTGCCGTGTGTCCTCCAGATGCCTCTGGCTGGCAGTAACCCTACAGATAAATGCCTTCCAGAAGCTCCTCTCACTCAAAGCCAATTGCAAACTCCAGGCCTTTGGCTTCCTTATTGAGTCAACCCATCTCATGCTTGGGCTTTCTTTTGTCCTACTGCTTTCCACTTTCCCCAGCCACACTGTCTTTTGAAGAGGGTCATCTTGTCATGATGTCCCTCAAGGATGATAGCCTGTTTTCATCATTTGGGTCGTGTAAACTGAATTAAAACAAGCCTGTGTAGGCAGGGAAGACTGCCAGGAAGGAAGGAAGGAAGGAAGGAAGGAAGGAAGGAAGGAAGGAAGG
>JAHTLZ010000065.1:1415003-1441757 GCA_023846285.1 Phrynocephalus versicolor
AGAAGAAGAAGAAGAAGAAGAAGAAGAAGAAGAAGAAGAAGAAGAAGGCTCAGTTCTGAAATCAGCACAGAGGTGTTGTGGCCGCAGTTCCAAACTGCAAGCCGGTTGCCTCCTGGGCACATGCTGTGGATGGGCCGAAAAGCTCTCAGCAAAGAGCAAAAGCGCCAAACCGGTTCCCCAAGCTCTCGAGATCGGCTCCAACGAGCGGAGGTGGACACCTGAGGCCTGCCTGCTGTCACCACCAACAACGCTCAGGTGGCAGCTGCTGCGGCGCTGTGACACTCTGAATCAGTTCCAGGGGCAGGATGTGGTTGGGTGTGTGTGTCTGTGTGTACTGCCAAGCTGTGAAGTGACAAAAGCCGTTCTCCAGGGCCCCTGCCTGGGACGCTCCATAAACAAGGAGGCCCAGCTGAACTTTTGGAGGCAGCTGCAAAGTCCCCCCGCCCCCCCGCCCCCGGTCAGCCTGAGATGGGAGAAAACATGGTCCGCAACAGCACCAAAGAATAAAGTTATCCCGCTGCCACCGCAGCTGCCACCGAGCAGGTCTGGGGACTCCCAAGGAGGGCTTCCAGCTCGACCAGTGCAGCCATCAGCAGGTCCAGCTGACAAGATGTCTTCAAACACTTCTTGCCAGTTGTTACATGATCTGGAGATTTTTCAATTTTGAAAAATGTATTTGTTTATACTGAAGCAAAACTTTTCCAAATTTTATCCCAATCCTCAAATGAAATGCATGGTCCTTCTGCACCAACACCCCCCCTCCCCTTCGCTGGCAAGGCAGGGGCCATTGGCCTCAATGAGCCACATTGAGAAGAGGTATGAATGTGTGTATGTGAGCCGTAACATGTCTTTGGAAGGACTGGGGTAATAAAAAACACACCCCTCCCTTCAACTTGGATGCAGCCTGCAACATCCAAGCTCCGAGCCTCAACTAAGAAACTGCCTGGCTCCCCCCCCCCCCATCTTGCCAAGGACCTTACATCTAAGAAATAACTCCTGGCAGGTCCATCTTGTGCCATGTTATAACCTATTGGTATTACTCTGAGGAAGAGGGTTTCGCCCTCGAAATATTAGCAACGTTTTTGTTAATTTTCTAGTAGCCTAAAGGTACCACCTGTTCCACTTTTGTATTTGTTTATATTTTGATTTATATCCCGCCCTGTAGTGTGACTCACTCACTCTCTGGCCGGTTTGCAATAAAGCAAAGAATGAAGATGAAGTAATCAACAAATACCTCTGGACAGAGGAGAGCGGTTCATTCGGATGCTTTTTGAGCAGCCTTCTAGAGGCACCACGGCCTTGAGCCTCTGGCAGAGCAGCTGGCTGGAAGGACACCCATGACTGTGGCTGAATCAGTGAACTTTGATCCCCTGTGAGATGCTGGCCTTTTGGGCAGCCGAGCACCTGGTCTCCCTGTGTGCCAGAGCACCCAGTGCTCTGGCCGCAGAGAATGAGCTGATTGTGAGGTGGATTGCTGCCGCCCCCGGCTTGCTCATGAAAAGCACCTCTGGTCCATGTGGCCACCATTCCCTTCCCCTGCTTCCCAGGATCACACAGGGATCCTTCTGAAGTGGGAGCCACCCAAGGAAAAGTCCATTGCAGGTGACAAGCTATGATGGGAATACATGGTATCTCCAGCCTTGAAAATGGGGTCCTTCAAGGGCCAAATGCAGGGGAGTGCTATCAGGAGACAGATATATCTAGTCTCATGCACTCCCAAACGCATCTGGTGGGGCCGCAGTGAGATACAGGAAGCTGGACTAGATGGGCCTTTGGCCTGATCCAGCATGGCTCTTCTTATGTTCTTATAAAAGGATGTTGTGGGAGGGGGGTTGCTTTGAAAGACCCCTCCAACCAAGAGGGGAGGCTTAAGGTGGACTTTCCCACCCAAAGCAGAAGTCTAAACAGAGGTGGTGTGTGCGGCGGCCACAACCAGAGTCTGTGCCATGGGACTAAAATAAAGAGAGCTCTGGTGCTCTTCCAAAGCCGGTGTCAACAGCATGTGATGTTCCTCTGAAGGCCAGCACAAGGAAGCAGCTTTGACTGATGCACCCAGGTGATCAAGCCTGGCTGGATGGCTGCCCGGAGGCCCCGGGACAGGGTCTTGGAGTCCCCAGACAGGGCTTATTTAGATCTGCACAGCAGGGCAGGTGGACGGGCAGACGGGCAGGGAGGGAGGCAGTGCTCAGCAAAGCTGACCTTTTCCAGGGTTCTGAGTTTGCAAGAGTGGCAGCGACCAATCCTCTCCTGGGTGGCTCGGGCTATGAGCCAGAAGCCTCTGTGTTGGCCCACTGAGGTCAAACAGGACTCTGCTGGTCTCCCCTTCCCTTTATGGACACCCAGAGGTTGGTGTTTCTCCCTGGAGACCCAGTGGGGAATTGAACTCACAGGCAAATACTGTATCCAGCCAGCTTCTAAAATAATGGGCATGGAATACAGGGAATTGTTTTCTGCTTCCCTTCTGCTGGGGCTGCCCTGGGACGACCGTGCAAAGCTTGCCCAAGGCCACCACCCAGGCTGGCTCTTCTCCCGGGTGGATCAGTGGCTGACTCAAACTCCCAACCTCTGGCTCCACTGCCAAAACCCACTGAGCTATCTGGACAGCTTATCATCGTTTTAAAAAGCAAAAGCAAAAAGTGTTCTGCTTATGTACCCCCTCCCCCATACCACTTCAAGTAGTCTCTGGGCATTTTACAGTTTGAATTACAGTAATGCAGGCTACACATTGCCCCCCCCCCCGCAAGCTGGGTGCTCATTTTACCGACCCTGGAAGGATCGAAGGCTGAGTCAACCATGAACCGGCTACCTGGGATTGAACCCCAGGTCGTGAGCACAGTTTTACCTGCAGCAAAGGCATCATTTTAAGCAACCCAAATGAATTTTTAGGTTTTTCTCCTCTTTGCAGGAACTCTGTTCTCCTGCTCTTGGTGTTCCCTCTGTCTTTCGAAACAAATTTCTATTTACAGTGGTACCTCGGATAACAACTGCCCCAGATAACGAATAATTCGGATAACAACTGCAAATTTCCGGGTATAGGGCTGCCTCTGATAACGAATTTTCCCTATGGGCTGCCTCGGATAACAAATCGCAATTCCTAGGTATAGGTCTGCCTTGGAGAACGAATTTTCTCTATGGGCTGCCTTGGATAACAAATCTTCCTATGGGCTGCCTCGGATAACGAATTTTCCCTATGGACTGCCTCAGATAATGAATTTCCAGCATGCATCAGTAAAAATGTTATCCCAGGTGGCATTGCATCTGTACCTTTAAAGTGCACTTTTTAAAGAGTTTTGAGCAAAAAACCAGGTGTCTGTGCCTTTTTCCTAGGCTCCAGAATGGATTAAACGGTTTCCCATTCATTCCTATGGGAACATGTTTCGGATAACAACGTGTTTCGGATAACAACTAACCTTGGAGAACGAATTACCGTCGTTATCCAAGGCACCACTGTATTTGGATACTAAATTTGACTGCCAGCCCTTCTGGGTCACAGATTGATGACTTAGACTTAATGCACCTTTGTTTAACTCAGATCTTATTACGGTTGGTTGTCAGCCCATTAGGGAGAAAATTATAGACTTGTCCATATTCCGTAACAAGGAAAATGCTAAACACACAGCAGAACAAACAATTTTAAAACACAGGGGGTTGATGATGCTGAACAATCCAATCAAAATATAATCACCTACAGTTCCTGTTGCACAGTAGCTGGCTTTGTCAACAAGCAAGAGGAAAAATCAATATAGATTACTTATCTATGGATACACGTCAAACATACTTTTAACTTGAAAAACACGCTTCTAAAAGGATCAATTAAGGGGTTTGCTGAGTTATTTTCATACATAACCCTCTGCTCAAACAGCGGAAGGGAGGACAGTAAATGGGGGAGAATCAGAACCTTGAACAAATAAGATTTATTAAGCGATGTGGCCGAGAGTAATTTTGTACCGCAGATGGCGCTCCTGGAGGACTTCATTTCCTGGACCATTATCTCTGAGTTATGCCGCCTTCGTCATCAGGGGCTGTATATGGCGACACCGTCTATCATGACAACCACACTCAGCACCAGGCTCCCTCCTTGAGTTCCCTCTTCGAGACCAACACCTGTTGCTGTTGGTGCCCGTTCAGAAAGATAGTATCCTCTTGTACTGAGGGTGTCTTTTCCCTCCAAGGAGTCCTGTTACAGGCTGCAGAAAAACTCCATCCGCCTGCAGGGTCCAGGGCTGCTTGACGTTATCCACGCAAAGACGCCAGTTGGGCCCCTGGCCACAGCACCAGGGGCGGGGAGTTCGAATCCCCTGCAAGAGCCACCCTGGGGGGCCTTGGGTCAGCCGCTCAGTAGTCCCAGGCCAAGCCCAGGGGAAGGAAAGGTGACACCACCTCTGAGTGGGGCTCTCTGCCTAGAAATCACTGGACAAGGTTACAATAAGCCAGAACTGACTTGACAGCACCCAACTATTGTTTAATAAAGGTGTCACCTCTGCTCAATGGAGATATTTCCATTTGTTTGCCTCTGTCATCATCTTGGCAACTCTTTATGCCAGTGAGACCTGAAAGATGTCAGCAAATATCAACAAGAGGCCTCCCAGTCCCAACAGAGGAGCCTCCGTTGTATTCTCAAGATCCGGTATTTTGGCCACATCACCCAATGAGAAGAAACGAGTGGGCTGGGTAAACTTCATTGCATTGTCAGAAACAGAAGATTCCAACTGGCTGGCCACATTTTTTTTGCAAGGAGAACAGTCAGATTCTCCAAAGGTAGCAAGGAGTTGGAGAGACACACACACAGTGCCAAATGACAATGAGGATGCCCTTGAATCACATGGGGGAGAACAGAGGCGCAAGACTTAAGAACATAAGAACATAAGAAGAGCCGTGCTGGATCAGGCCAAAGGCCCATCTAGTCCAGCTTCCTGTATCTCACAGGGGCCCCACCAGATGCGTTTGGGAGCGCATGAGACTAGATATCTGTTTCCTGAAAGCACTCCCCTGCATCTCGCCCTTGAAGTATCCCGGTTTTAAGCCTGGAGATTACACCTCTCCATCATGGTTTGTAACCTGTGATGGACTTTTCCTCCAGGAATCTGTCTAATCCCCTTTTGAAGGCATCCAGGCCAGAGGCCATCAACTCATCCTGTGGCAGGGAGTTCCACAGACTAACACCACGCTGGGTGAAAAAAAAATATTTTCTTTTGTCTGTTCTGAATGCACTCTGTATTACATGGGGGGACCCAGAACCACCACTCCCATGCAAGCCAAAATGAGGAGGAGAATCCTTGTTGCCTGATCATTTACACCGCCTGGGAGTGGATCAATCCTGCTCTTCCATCTGCATTCTATAAGGACCATGTGGCTGTTTCTTTCTCCCCCCCCAAACAATGGGCAATGCCAAGATTTGCAGTGCCTTTGTGGACAGTTTAAACTACAGGGGCTCGATTTCCAGAGGTCTGGAGATGTCATGTCTCTCTTTTGGACTTCAAGGGGGTGATGCACCCTGCCAATTTCTTTTTTAAAAAGAAGACCCATCGTGCCCTGGAGGGGCTGTCGGGAAGAGTTATTTGGGCAGTTTGTTGGCTGTTGGTCAGCTGCCTGGGGAGCTCCGTGGTGGAGGTCTCTGGTTGCGGAGTCAGAGGCTGGAAGTTTAATTCCCCTACCCGTGCCTCCTGGGAGAACAGCCAGCCTGGGTGGCCTTGGGCCAGCTGCACAGTAGTCCCAGGACAACCCCAGGAGAAGGGAAGGGGAAACCAACCACCAGTTCTCTACCGAGAACACCTGAAAAGGGTCACCATAATTCAGGACTGAACTCAGGGTATGCTTGTGTTCTTATTGGGGCTTTAGACAACATAAGAACATAAGTAAAGCCTTGCTGGAACAGGCCACAGTCCATCCAGTCAAGCACTCTGTCGCACACAGCGTGTATCTATTTGCTTCAGGGTATTCCCAAGCAGATATCTTCACCTGCTTACGACTCCCTGCAAATGGCATTGAGACATCGCCTGCCTATTTCTCCAACCTGGAGGTTGTCCTCAGGGCCGGCACGTCCATTAAGGCGAACTAGGCAGTTGCCTAGGGTGCCAAAATGGAGAGAGGGCGCTGGCCAGCCTGCCGCCCCCCGCCCCCGGCCACTGCCGTCCGTCCCCCCCGCCCGCCAGCCGCCCGCGCCCATCACTGCCCACCCCCATGCCCGTCGCCATCCCCCGCCATCCGACGCCCCCTGCCCCACCCCCGCCGCTCGCCCCACCCCCCGCTCGGCGCAAAAAACCTAGCACTGGCCCTGTTTGTCCTTAGGCATCCATAATGATGGCCATTGATACCCTTGTCCTCCATGAACTTGTCCAATCCTTTCTTAAAGCTATCAAGGTAAGATAAGTGAGATATTTAAGGAGTGGTCGTACGAGCTCAATCGCTGCCTGGAGAGCTCAGTGGTTTAGTCCTCTTTCCCCCTAATGGGCTGACAACCCATCAAAGCTGGTCTCCAAGAAAAGGGAGTGGGGTGAGAGGGGAGAGGCAGAGGTCTGCACAGAGAAGAAATGCAGAATAACTTCGGCCGGCCTTTGTCTACCCTCCCACCTCTAGAAGGAAAACGGAGCCGATGGCATGGACTGCTGGCCAGAGAGACAGCCCTTGGCAGCCGGCTTTTATTGAAGCAGAAAGAGGACAGCATAATAAGAACATAACAGGCCAAAGGCCCATCTAGTCCAGCTTCCTGTATCTCGCAGTGGCCCCATCAGATGCCTCTGGGAGTGCACAAGACTAGATCTCTGTCTCCTGATACCCCTCCCCTGCCTCTGGCCCTTGAAGGACCCCGGTTTTAAGCCTGGAGATGACACATCTCCATCACGGGTTGTAACCAGTGATGGAGCAGGCAATCAGCCAGCCTGGTCCTCTTCTTCTCCCCTGTCCCTCTCAGAGCTTCTCCTCACCCCTTGGGCTTCCTCCTGCTGCCTCCTTTCTGAGTCACAGGGTTCCTTTCTGACCCGAATGGCTGTGACACACAGTTAGTCTCCAGAATGTCAGAGGCTGTGTGTGCGTGTGTGCGTGTGCGTGTGTGTGTGTGTGTGTGTGTGTGTGTGTGTGTGTGTGTGCGTGCTCTGAAGGGGAGACAGTTTGGAGCAAGGGGAAGGAAGCTGCAACTGGTGGAGAGAGGGGAGAAGAGAGACACACCCCCAGCCCTAGAAATACGCAGACACCAACTTCGGGTAGGTTTGCCATGGGGGAGATGCACGCAGAAGCGAATTCACCTGGACTGGGGATCATGGGCCATGTTGCACCGACCTCCTATTGTGATCAATCCTACTTTCAGCTACGGGTGCCACTGGGTGTCGCTTTTTCTCCTTTGGCTTTTCACCCAGGGCCCATCTCAGTATCAGGAGAAGTTGCCCTTGACGCCCCACCATCTCCGGAGAGCTTCTGGCTCCTTTTGGGCAAAGCTATTTCTGTCCTGAACCTTTTTCTGTCTGATTTAGGCACCCGAGCAATCCCCCTAAGCCAACGCTGGGAGATCGCTCACCGGCTGTTGCTAGGAGCCGTCAACTCCCTTCTGAATTACACAGACCTAATATAGTTTCTGAGACACATGGAATGTTCATGGTTTTCCCGTCTCCACCCTTCCCACAAGCAGAGATTTGAACCTGGTCCTTCTGAACCTTAGCCCGACACTCTTCCCACCACACCACCATGGTGGCATCGGGTCATGGAGCAAAGCCACAGAATTCCTCTCCATGTTCAGCCGCCTCCTTGTCCATCTCTTTATGGCAGCGGTTCCCAGGCTTGGGTCCCCAGAGGTCTACATTTCCCAGAAATCCTGGCCAGCACAGCTGGTGGCAAAGGCTCCTGGGAGTCACAGTCCAAGAACATCTGGGGACCCAAGGTTGGGAACCGGTGCTTCTGGGCAACCCTCATCTTCAGACCTTCCCTCCTGATCACGGTGTGGATGCCATCAATTCTTGGAAAGGTTTGCAGGAGGGACAATTCAGCTGGGGGACGTTTGTTGCATTTCAGTGTTTGAGGGGTAAGCATTAAGTTAAACAAGCAAGGTATATTTCAGGAGAAAAAAGGTGCTAGGAAAGTGAAGGGTAAATCAGCAGGTGTAGCTTGAACCAGGGCAGCATCGTCGCAATGCAGGCACCATCCTCGGTGCCCCTTCTCCTCTTAACGCTCAGCCTCCCCCACCTCAAGACAGATGAGCCTGGAACCCAGTCTGCGAGTGCTGTGATTCGCACTTACTAAAATAGCTGGAAGACTGAGATCGGCTGTGCTGCGTGCACAGACATGCCCATGTTCGCTCCTGGGAGGAAAGCTTTGCACACATTTTGCACACAGGGGCCTTTTGCAACAAAGGAAAAAAACCTGCAAAAAGAGTGATAGAATGTGAAAAAGAGACAACATTCAACACAGAGATGATCAACGCCACACCTACGGATGCTTGTGGACAAAAGCTTGAAAGTCACACTGCACCAGGTCCATCATCCACACGATGGTTCCTACACGGGCTGTAGAACAGCAGCACCAACGAGGGCCGAGCCAGACCTCCTGGGTGTATTTGCCCAGCCGTCCCCTCCAGGAAGAGACTGGTGGGTTCCCCGGATTTGGGGGGGGGGCATCTTGCGAAACCAACACACACAACGTACAGAACCCCAGAGCCCAGCCCTCCCTGTTCCAGTAGTAGGGAAAAGGGGCTTTTCTTACCAATGCAGGGCAGGGTGGGGACAACCACTCTTATGTGGGTTGCCATTTTGTTTCCTGCTGTGACTCCCAGGTGTAAAACAGAGCAATCAAGGGCATCCCCTTGGAGTTAACTAGAAGCCACTCTCACGAGACACAACCAGAAGTCACATGCAGGCCTATGACTAGGGTCTGAGTCACCTGGGTCAAGCATGGATCCCACCACACACACACACACACACACACACACACACACACAGCAGAGGAGGGTGGAATAATACAAAGTACAAATACTATTTTTCATTTTGGCACCCTCTCCCCAGTAGGGCAATGGGGGCACGTGCCCAGTTTGGTCTCGCCCCCCTCGCCCCCCCCCCCAAGTTGCATCCCTGGTCTCAAGTGGAATGGCAAGGCACACAACTAGGCGTAAAAGAGGAAGACCAAAGGGTACGGCTGAGTGCTACTCAGGACCACTGGTTCAAATAGGATCCTGTGCCAGAAGGTCTGCTATTTGAATCAGTGATGTAGTGGGAAATATCAAAATGCAGGTGTTCATCATCACAGTCTCTATAATCAGTCATCCCAAAGAGATGCCAAAATTGGGGTGGCTGGATTGGTTGGTACGAATGAATGAGCAGGTCTTCTGTAAAGTTAAGGGCTCTTGATTGCACATTCTAAACCAAACCAAGCTCAAAGGCTTTGCATGGCAAGAGGGATTGCTTGCAAATAATAGATGGGTCTTGGGAAAATCCATTTCTCTTCTGGGCACAGATTGCCAACAAGCACAAAGGAAGCAAGAAAATCTTGCAAGGTGGGGGTGGCAGCAGATGATGTCATGGTTCCTCCTACTCATAAAATCCTGGGGCTTTGTCCCCGTGAGCCCTGGTGCCTCTGTACCACTGCGTGTGACAGTTTCCAAAGAGGCAAAGGGGCTCATCTCTTTCTCTGTTTGCAAAATGGCACACGTCTCAGCCTGGGGGAGGGGAGGGCTTAAGTGGGAAGATATGGGCTTTAATCTGTCAAAAACAAAAAGCGAAATAAGAGGTTTCCCGCCTAGGAATGGAGGGGCCAACCTCATTGGTAGACTCATTGCAGTGGCTTTGTTGAACGTCTGGAAAAGTGAATTTCAAAGCCTTCCCCACAAATAATTAGGTCTCTCCCCCTCCCACCCTTGAAACAATTCTTTCCCCCACAGAAGGAACCAACAGGTAAGCCCCCTGTTTTCTTCCCGGAAAGGCGCAGCACCACGTTACTGGGGAGGAATATTCCTTTCAGAGACAGTTATTATGAGCTCTGCTTCTCCTCATTCCACCCCTTCCAGAGTTCCCTGATGCTCCCACTGTGCTTTGTTAAGTTTTCAAAATGTGTGGGGCGGAGAGTCTTCCAGCTGTTGCAAATTGCTATGCGACTCCTGAGATTCCGCCTGCCCGCCCCCTCTTAGGACAAGAATAGAACTGTCTCTCTTCCGCAGCTGTTGCTTGAAGGAAGATGGACCCATGAGCCCCAAAAGCCGGCAAAAAAAGCTTAGCCCGAGTGTGTCTTTTTGTTTGCCACGGGCACTTGGCCGGGCACAAGAATCATGCCTGAATCCTTTACCCAGCAGGGACTGTCGATACAAACCGAACCAGTGGCCGCCTGAAACAACTTGGGATGACAAAAGAACAGAGATGAGACAGCCTTTTTTTTTTTTTGGAAATTCTTCCTTACTAATACAACTGGCTCTTTTCAAGACAACCCAACAAGGCTAATAAACTCTTTTTTAAGGGAGTTTTGCAGCAAAAGTTAAGAGGAGACTGCAGGGCGCCTTGGCTAGTACTTGTGACAACGCAATCCCTCTGCTCCTTCAACTCCTGGAGCGATGCTGCACGTTTCTATACAAGCTGACATGCTCTCGGTATGAGTAATTGTAGTCTAGGAACATTGCAGTTTGACCTGAAAGACATTCAGACTGAGCCGAGGTCAGATTGGTAACATGAGCTTCTAAACAGCACACTAAACATCCCAAACAATTCCCCTTGAAAGGCAGCCGTCCACCTGGCAGCTGTTACCAAAACATGGGCCATGGGCAGCAGCAGCGTCCCCCACTGGGACTTGAACCTGCCCTTGGCCAGCTCATCCCCACCCCAGATATTCCCTTTCGGAAGATTACATTCACCAGTGAGGACATTACAAGGGGCGGGCGGGCGGGGGGGGAGAGGGTCCTCAATCAAGCGACTAGAGCAGCCACACCCTCGTTGCGACTTACATTCCCCTGAACTGGAGAGCAGAGCTTGTTCCATCTTGTGGTGTCACGTCCAACTTGGGGGGGGGGGAGAGACCGTAGGAATCCGGGTCCTCCTTTACCCGAGGCTGGCAGGCTGAATGCCTGAAGCTTCCTTGACAGAAGCAGGGCAGCAGAAGAGATCTATCCCACCACCTCTGCTAAGAGGTGAGCGGCTGGCCGGCGTCTCTCTCTCTCTCTCTCCATCTGTTTCTACTCGCCAGCGGCCATTTCATCATCCCACCTGAACTATTTCCATCTCCGCCAGCCTCAACAAGAGCTGGAAAGGGAAGAGCCGCTGGTTCAGGCTCCCCTTTTCCTTCACCTTTGCCAGCCCAGGAGCTGAACGGCAAGGACGAGTTGGCTATTAATAGCGGGATGACACTCGGTGGACGTTTTTTGCGTTGGCCAATAAGCCTGGTTAACAGTGAGGCAAATCAATATGTCTATAAGGGGGGGGGGTTGAATTTGAAAAGCAGGAGGTTTTATGCATTAATTGTGTAACTTGTGGTTTTCTGCTAGATCTTGCACTAGCACTTGGGGGCACCAAGGGTCAAATTATTTTATTTGTTCATTTCTGTTATTTATATACAATGCCATTTGTACACAGCCTTCTTCTGGGTGGTGTACAGATAAAACAATAAAGAGAGACCACACAAATGAAATAAAACAGCCAAACCAACCGAGAGAGAGAGAGAGAGAGAGAGAGAGAGAGAGAGAGAGAGAGAAATGAACATTAAAAACCGAATGGTGCCCCAAAACAGGGCATATTGAGGCGAACAAGTTCAACAGAGGCTGCCGTCAAGTTCTGGTTGGAAAAGATGTGTTTTCTGCAGCATCTTGAAACAGGGGAGGGAGGCAGCTAGGTACAGCTCCACTGGGAGGCGATTCCAGAGAGATGGTGCCACCACTTAGAAGGCCCGGCCATCCTACGTTGAGGGCTTTCTTGCCTTCTTCAGCATAGCCACCTGGAGAAACATAGCCTGGGAAGGCCTGGAGGTCTTTGAAGATGACCTTGGGGACAAATGGTCTGCCAGGCAGCATAGTCTCAAACCCCAGAGGGCTTTGTAAGTAAGTGCTAAGACCTTGAACTTGACCTGGGGTGCCACCAGCAACCAGGGCAGGTGAGCCAGGACTGGGGTCATGCGGTCCCATCTGATCCCATCTGCCACCAGCCTGGCGGATGTCTTCTCAACCCAATACCTTCTCTGGGTCAACCTCAAGGGAAGCCCCAAGGGAGATTGTTACAGTAGCCAATCCTGGAGCTTGTCAGGGCATGGATTTTGCTTCAGATGGTTGGTTAGTTACCCTTGTTGTGCCCACTGTCTCACCTTGTCTCTCCCCTCCCCAACACCCCCACTTTCTGCCCCAGGCCTGGGCATAGGGATCCACTTGCAACCTCCTCCGATATTGAACCCCAACACAAACACCTGCAGTTACAAACAGTCGTCTTCAAGAAGCTCTCTGAACACTAGCCTCCCCGCCTTTTTTGACTGCTCTTCACAGCCATAACTTTGACAACATGCAATTATCATGATGTGCTGGTGATATATCTGTGCATCACTGCTTGCCATCGCCAGCCAAAGAGAACCCGAGGCAGTGCACCCTGGCCGAGAGAATTCTTAACTGTGACAACACGCTCCTCCAAGGAGCTAGCATGCCAAGATCCGTGGCCTTATCTGGAGCTGCAACAAGGAGCCTTCAGAGGCGGTGGCATCTCCCTCTCCCAGCATTCCCCTCTTCACTTCCTAACATAGTTTCTAGGGCCATGCAGAAAGATATCTTATGAACATCAGTAGGAGCCTTGAATAACTATCATTCTTGCATAATGTGGGTGTGATGCCAGAAATGCCATAAAGGAGTGCTGGATTATGGCTCAGTGGATTAGGTCTCTGGTTGTAGAGAGCCAGAGGTCAGGAGTTCGACTCTCCACTGGGCCTCCTTGGCAGGGCCTGGACTCCAATCATCCTTTCCAGCCCTACATTTCTAAGATGATGATGATCGAGCCTGTTGGCTTTCTTTGTTGGACAGGAGTGGCAGATCTGAACCCTAATATGCCTCTACTTTGTTTGTTTTCTGCCCAACCAGTGGATGGCACAATAATGGTGTCTCTCTAATGATTGTTTACATAATTGACCCAGCACTGAAACATCTGTGAACACTGCAGGGCAAGGTCATAGCTCAGGGCACAACAGACCACTTCTGACTGGACAACAAGAGTTGCCAGGCGGTGCTCCTGGACGGCTGGCCTCCCTTCGTCACGCAGATTCCAAGGATGCCTCAGGCCAGTCCTGCTTAAATTGTCATTTTAAAAAGCTAGCCATGCTTCTGCTTGCCTCCTAAATCATACGCAGGACTTGACGATCCCTGTTTCCTTTATAATGTTGCAAATTATGTGGCGAAAGAGTGGGCTTCTATTTGCTATAACGATCATCTCTTCTTGTTACTGATGTGCAGGATGGATTGACAAAAGTGTTCTGCTTATATACTGCCCCATCCCACTTCAAGTAGTCTCTGGGCAGTTTTACAGCTTAATTACAGTATGCAGGCTACACATTGCCCCCCCCCCAAAGCAAGCTGGATCCTCATTTTACTGACCTCAGAAGGATGGAAGGCTGAGTCAGCCATGAGCCGGCTCCCTGGGACTGAACCCCAGGACGTGAGCACAGTTTTAGCTGCAGGACAGGCATTTAACCACTGTGCCACTGTCACAGTAGAGAGTGTAACTTCCCTTTTCTGTACTGATAAATGCAGTCATAGATTTTACATGTGCACAAATCCTTTCCTTGCAGAAAGACCATACCACAAAAGGCTCCCCCTGGTTTATGTTACAGTTTTCAAAGTTGTCTGGGAGCAAAAACAAAAACTCATCAGAAGGCACTAAAACCAACAATGCAATTTGAGCCTGGTTCAGTTTTCTTTTGGGTTTTTTTTTTTACTGGGATGTGACGGCATGGTTGCTCAGTGGGCTAGAGCACTGAAAACTGTCGGTTGCAAGGTTGGCAGCTCAGTGGTTCAAATCTCAGGTGCCACACAGCAGAGCGAACTCCCGTTCATAACCCCAGCTCCTGCCAATCTATGCAAATAGATAAATAGGTACTGCCCTAAAAAAATGGGAAGGTAAAAAAACAGTGTTCCCTTGCAGCCATGCTGGCCACACAGCCACGGACTTGAACAGCACTGGCTCTTTGGCTTGAATACGGAGATCAGCACCACCCCTAGAGTTGGACATGGCTGGCACGCATGTGTGGGGGAAACCTTTACCTTTACCTATTCTGGGATGCACCAATTTTCAACCTGCTGCTCTGAGTTCTAAAAATGTACAGCACCTATTCTGAATCAGGCAACCCTAACCCTAACTGTTAAAACTCCAGAGCTAGAAGGGACCCTGTAGATCAGCCGTTGTCAAGGAAGCCCCAGTGGAGGAATCAAACTCCCAACCTCTGGCTCTGCAGCCTGAGACCTCAACCACTAAGCAATCAAGATGTTTACCAGTAGTCATCATTGGGCACGTTTAGCCATGAAAAAATAAGACACAGGGAGGAGATAGCAAAACATTTTTCAGACACTTGAAAGGCTGTCCTACAGAGGAGGGGGCAGGACCTGTTCTCAATCATCCCAAAATGCAGGACACACAACAGTGGGCTCAAATTACGCAAACCCAAGTTTTGGCTGAATATCGGGAAAAACTTCTTAACTGTTAGAGCAGCACAACGATGGAACCAATGGCCTCAGGGGGTGGCACGTGCTTCAACGCTGGAGGCTTTCAAGAGAAATCGAGACAACCACCTGGCAGAGATCCTTTGACTTCAGCAGGGGGTGGGCCTCACTGGCCTTGTAGGCCCCTTCCAACTTCATCATTCTATGATTCTATGATTTAGGTGTGACCCAGCACCACAGTAGCACCACATGACCCTCCTCTATGAGCCAGTCCAGAGGCTGATCACATTGGATCCTATTCCTCAGCCACAACTGCCCACATCACTGACCTGAACTTGTCCACACTGAGAAGCCCCCTATCACATTTGACCCTTCTTTGGAGACTTCTATCCACTTGATATCATGAGGTGACCAAACTCTTTACACAAGCTGTGTTCTGCCAAAGACCAGCCCTCTGTATTTATTCCAGAAACCTTGCTGAGGACACCATGGCTGTGGTCCTCAGTGGCACAGAATCCATGTGGTATCCATTTCCCACACTCACATCACATCCGCCATTTTGCCCAAGCCGGCCACTGCTGCTCAAGTGGGACCAAGGAGGTACCACGGTGCAGCTTCCCGAGAGGCACAATATTTCTCTTGGTTCTGCTGCTTTGGTGGTAGTGATGGGGCTCCTGATCCTGGGTGAATGCCTGCCCTATTTTTCTCCACAGCTGGCAGCCACCTGGAGCAGGACGAATGAACATCCTGGCTGCTTGTGATCCATTTTGACATGACAGAACGTGCCGCTTTCCTACTATCAGGAAAGTGAGGATAACGCTGGGTGTCCACTGCAGAGAGGGTAGCAGATGAGAACCTTTGGTCTCTGGCTGTGGAGCCAGAGGTTGGGAGTTTGATTCTTCCACTGGGCCTTTGTGAGGACTGCGAGCCGGAGGCTCACGCTCTGTGGAGTGTGCTGTCCATTCATCCTGATGCTTCTGGAAACTGCAAGGCCCAGGGGTCAGTAAGAAGCATTAAGGACCTGGGTGCCAAACCAAAGGAAAAGATGAAGGGACAACTATCGTGGGAATGGAGGTCGCAGGGAAAAGGAGGCATAGGGAAAAGGAGGTGCATGCATAAGGGGTGGTGCCGGGTTTGGCATGGGAGATGCTGTTAGGTAGAGATTGGGTCGGTCTAGACCAGTGATGGTGAGCCTTTTAGAGACCGAGTGCCCAAACTTCAATTCAAAACACACTAAAAAATTTTTGCAAAGTGCCACTACAGTAATTTAACCTGTGTACAGGTGGCTATGAAGGGGCGATGTCGGGTGCCCACAGAAAGGGCTCCGAGTGCCACCTTTGGCACCTGTGCCATAGGTTCGCAATCACTGGTCTAGACAGAGGGTTTACCCAGACCCATGGCGAGCCTGCAGGGAGAGGAAGATACCCCAACCCCAAGAGGCCCTTGGGTGGGTGGTACGTTGTGTGCGCAAGTCAGGGCAGAACAACAAAATGATTTCAACTTGCAATCCTGATTAAGGGAAGCTAAGCCAGAAGGGGACATTGCTGAAGGAGAATTGGGAATTGAGTTATGAAGGGACCTCCTATATTGTGTGGCTGAAGATGGGAGTTCACAGTTAGTGTTACCCAAATGATGGCAGAGATAATGAGGATGGCACATGATATCCCTATGGCGGGGCACCTAGCAATCGCAAAGATGATGCATCGTGTTGGACAGAGGTTTTGGTGGCCGGGGATGAAGAGGGATATAGAGAGGTATTGTAAGTTGTGTTGCTCATGTCAGTTGACTCAGCTCAAGCCCCATCCCAGAGCCCCATTAATCTCCCTTCCTCCAGTGGAGAAATCCTTTGACCATATTGGTTTAGATCTCATGGACCGCTACCGTGATTGGCCGGGGGGGGGGGTGCATAGATTCATACTGGTGATTGTGGATCATGCCACCCATTAGCCAGAGTGCCCCAATCCTAGTTTGGGAGATGACGACTGTTTTGTCGCATGGGTTTCCCGCATGAGATCTTGACCAACCAGGGAGCCAATTTCATGAGTGGGTTACTCTGCCAGATGTGGCAGATGTTGGGGTGAATCATTTAAGCACTCCAGTGTATCACCACCAAACAAACGGCCTAGGGGAGCTCTTTAACAAAACCCTTAAAGCAGGCATGTCCAAACTTTGGCACTCCAGATGTTTTTCACCACAACTCCCACAGTCCTTTGCCACTGGAAATACAGGCTTGGAATTCTGGGAGCTATGGTCCAAAACATCAGGAGGGCTGAAGTTTGGACATGCCTGCCTTAAAGGGATGCTCCGTAAGTTGGTCATGGAAAAACCTCAAAGATGGCATCTCCTGTTAGCACCTCTGATGTTTGCCATCAGGGAGGTACCCCAAGCTTCAATGGGTTTCTCTCCTTTTGAGATGCTATATGGGAGGAACCCTTGTGGGATCCTCGAATTGATCCGGGAAAAGTGGGAGAATGACAGACCAAGCAGAGACCACCATCAAGCAAATAATGGGGATGAGGGGACATTTACAAACTGCACACCAGATGGCCCAAAGGAACCTACAAGTGCCTCAGAGTCATCAGAAAATGCAGTATGACTGTAAAGTGTGACCTAGGGAGTTCCAAATAGAACAAAAATTGCTGTTATTTTTGCCCTCAGAGTTATTCGCAAGATGGCAGGGGCCATACAAGGTTGTTAGATGACTGAATTAGATGGATTACGAAATTGAAATTCCCAAGAGTAAGAAAGGAAAGGGCATTTTCCATGTAAATTTACTGAAAGAATGGGAAGAGTGTGTGTGTGTGGGGGGGAGTAGATGAGGGAAACCTGGGACCAGAGATACCAAGCTTAGGCATGCAAACTTCCAATTTGGTTATGGGGATAATTTGTTGATCACACAAGTGGAGCAAATTAGGGCTGTGGAAGAGAAATTTGCTGATATTTTTTCACTATACCCTGGGAAGACAGATCAGTCCGGACATTGCACAGTGACCCCTTCGGGAGTGGTGGTGCAAAACATGGGAAGGAGTTGGCCACAATACCTAATACCCACAATAGAAGGCGAGATGACCAAAATGCAGGCTATGGGAATAACTGAACCATCCACAAGCCCTTGGCGGAGCTTCCCTGTTGTGGTCCCAACCCCCAATGGCTCCGTGCAGTTCTTTCGAGGCCTCAATGAGGTCTCTAAATTTGACGCATACCCATGCCGAACGATTAGGTGAAGCAGCCTACCTGAAGTCATTAGACATGACAAAAGGCTATTGGCAGATCCCTCTGAGGGAGGGAGATGGGGGGAAACTGCTTTCGGGATTCCCCCTCCCCCAGGGCACTTCCTCTTCACCTGTATGTCATTTGAGCTGCATGGCACGTGGGCTACATTCCAGTGATTCATGGACCAGTTATTGAACCCAGTACACCATTTTGCGGGAGCATATATTATCATAGAATCATAGAGTTGGAAGAGACCTCAAGGGCCATCTAGTCCAACCCCCTGTCATGCAGGAACCCCATCACAATATTTCCGACAGATGGCCATCCAGCCTCTGCTTAAAAACCTCTAGGGAAGGAGACTCCACCACCCTCCTTTGGGGCAGCATATTCCACTGCCAAACAGCTCTAACCGTCATGAAGTTCTTCCTCATGTTCAAATGGAATCTCTTTTCCTGTAGTTTGAAACCATTGTCCCAAGTTCTAGTCTCTGAAGCCATGGAAAACAAACCTGCTCCCTCTTCAATATGACATCCTTTCAAATATTTAAACATAGCTATCATATCTCCCCTCAGCCTTCTTTCTGGGTAGGGGGCGGCATATAAATTGTAAAAATAAATAAACATTCCCAGTTCCCTAGGCCGTTCCTCATAAGACATTTCCTCAAGACCTGGTCGCCTTCCTCTGCACCCGCTCAAGGTTGTCAACATCCTTTTTAAATTGAGGCGCACAGAACTGGACACACTACTCCAGGTGGGGTCTGACCAGAGCAGAATAGAGTGGTACTATCACTTCCCTTGATCTAGACACTATGGTTCTGTTGATGCAACCAAGAATTGCATTGGCTTTCCTGGCCGCCGCATCACACTGCTGACTCATGTTCAATTTGTGGTCCACTAAGACTCCCAAATACCTTTCACAGGTACTATTCTCCAGCCATGTGTCCCCCATCCTATATCTGTGCAATTCATTCTTTTTACCTAGATGTAGCACCCTACATTTCCCTCTGTTGAAATCCATTCCGTTGGCTTTGGCCCAACACTCTAATCTGTGAAGGTCTTTTTGAATTTTCATCCTATCCTCTAAGGAATTAGCAACCCCTCCCAATTTGGTATCATCTGCAAATTTAATTAGCATACTCTCTATTCCTTCCTCCAAGTCATTAATAAAGATATTGAACAGCACTGGACCCAGAACAGACCCCTGGGGCACCCCACTGGTCACGTCTCTCCAAGCTGAAGAGAGGTCATTTATGGTCACCCTTTGGGTGCGATCAGTCAACCAATTACAAATCCACCTAACAGTAGCACTATCTATCCCACTTTCTACTAACTTCTTAGCAAGAATATCATGGGGAACCTTATCAAAGGCCTTACTAAAGTCCAGATAAGCAATATCCACAGCATTCCCCTCATCCACCAGGCCTGTAATTCTATCAAAGAAAGAGATCAAATGAGTCTGGCATAACTTGTTTTTAAGAAACCCGTGTTGACTGCCTGTTTAATAACCTGCTCTAGGATCTTTCCAGGAATTGAAGTCAAGCTGACTGGGTGGTAATTATTTGGGTCCTCTTTTTCCCCCTTTTTGAAGATGGGGACAACATTAGCCCTCCTCCAATCGATGGGGACTTCCCCTGTTCTCCAGGACTTCTCAAATATTATTGCCAATGGTTCTGAAATTACTTCCGCCAGTTCTTTTAATATCCTTGGGTGTAATTCATCTGGCCCAGGAGACTTAAATTCATTTAATGTTTCCAGGTGTTCCTGTACCAGCTCTCTACGTATTCTATGTTGCAATTCCCATCCTACCTCATCTAGTATTTGTCCCAGTGGATCTCTTTCTTCCTTTTTGGAGAAAACAGAGGCAAAGAAGGTGTTAAGTAGTTCTGCCTTTTCCTTGTCCCCTGTTAGTAACTGGTTATTATTGCCATGCAGAGAGCCTATCATTTCCTTATTTTTCCTTTTGCTGCGGACATAACTAAAGAAACCCTTTTTATTATCTTTAATGTCTCTGGCAAGTCTAAGTTTGTTTTGCGCTTTAGCTTTTTTTACCATCCCCCTGCATATATTAGCTGTTTGCTTATATTCCTCTTTGGTGCATTTCCCATTTTTCCATTCCTTGTACTTGTTTTTCTTTATAGTTAGCTGTGCTGAAAGTTCTTTAGTAAACCACTGCGGTTTCTTTAGACCTCTCCCATTTTTTCTTCTTGTTGGGACAGTTTTAAATTGTTCCTTTAATATCTCGCTTTTAAGGAACTCCCATCCATCTTGGACATACTTGATGACATACTTGTGTATATTAAGACCTGGGAGGAACACTTGGTGCACTTGGAACAAGTTTTAGGCTTAATTAGATTGTCTGGGCTAAAGGTGAACCCAGAGAAATGTAAATGGCTCAGAGGCAGATAACATTCCTAGGATTACCCATCGGGCAGGGAAAGATCAGTCCAATGCCAGAAAAGGTCTCTGCGTGGCCTTGACCTTAAACCAAAAAACAGGCACAGCGATCCCTCGAACTAGCCGGATATTACTGGCAGTTCATCCCTCACTTCGCCACCATAGCTGCAGCCCACCTAACGAGGAAAGGAAGACCCAAATGGGTCAAATGGGGACACTGTGAACAACAAACATTTGAAACCCCCAAGGAAAGATTGTGTACATTTCTAGTAAAGTATGCCCTGACTTTTCCAAACCCCTCATCCTACAAATTGATGCTTCCGAGCGTGGCTTGGGGGCAGTATTAACACAGAGGAGGGAAGAAGGAGAACATCCTATAATGTATCTTAGTAAGAAGCTTACCCCCGGGAGCAATGCTACTCAATGATAAAAAGAGAGGCATTAGCTGTGAAGTGGGCAATTCATGAGTTGTGCTATCATCTGTTAGGTGGGCAGTTCGTATTGGTCACTGATCATGCTCCACTTCAGTGGTTTAAACCAGATGAAGGACTACAATTCACGACTCACCCGATGGGTATCTGAGCTTACAACCTTTTGCTTTCCAGGTACAATATAAGAAAAGAAAGGACCATGCTAACACTGACTATTTTTCCTGGCAGGGTCCTTGGTCGGGTTGTCAGAAGATGGGGTGGCCCACTTGGAGAGGGGCATGTGGGAGGACCGCGAGCCGGAGGATCGCACTCTGTGGAGTGCGCTGTCCATTCATCCTGATGCTTCTGGAAACTGTGAGGTCCAGGTGTCAGTAGGAAGCATTAAGGACCTGGGCACCAAACCAAAGGGACAACGATTGTGGGAATGGCTTGTGAGGTGAAGGGAGGGGATGAAGATGACAGGCGTCATGTGCTTAGGGAGTGGATTGCGCAGGAAATATAAAGGGAGAGTGAGGCATGAGAGGAGGGGAGAAGAGCAATGCCTGAAGGAACACGAGGCACAGGTGTGGAGGGTCTTCATCTTCCGGAACCTGGTGGGTCCTTGGAAGAAGGCCCCCTCAGAAGGACAGGGGCAAGCTGGATCCCTGGAGATGATGCCCGACTGGGCAGATCACCCCTGCTGTGGAACTTTATGCCCCGACAGGGGACCTCATTTGAGAGCACGGCAAGATCAAGAGAGGCTTCAGCTCCTTCCCAGTCCATGAGCTCGTCTGACCTTAGTTTAACTAGTTGGAATGTTCCAGTTGTGTTTGAGGATCCTTATGGTTTAATGGGAGCAGATAAAGTTGTGATTCACGGTGCCAATCTTGTTCATAATAAAGTTTTCCACTCCTTCAATGCCTCCAGATATGTCCTTGAGGGAGGGCCAATCTCTGGATCAGAACCAACCCACTCACAGCCTCCTTGAGATAGATAGATAGATAGATAGATAGATAGATAGATAGATAGATAGACAGACAGACAGACAGACAGACAGACAGACAGACACACACACACACACACACACACACACACACACAAACACACACACTTGTCGTTACCTGTTCATTACCAGTATATATCATCATCTGTATATATCACAGACATTTTGAAAGAATTTTGTAGCACAGAGGTGCAACAGCCCAGGCACCACAAAACTGTCATGCATGACAGGGACAGGAAATGTGCGGCTTTAAAAAAGTTTTCCCACTTCTTTTCTCCAAAAAAGGATTAAACCCCAGCCTGCTGCTATATTCTGCAGCCCATCTGTGCTGAAAAGATGCCTCCATCAGATGTGAGAACTCAGTCCCTAACTCCTGATTCTCAGCTTAGCTTGTGCCTAAGGCCTGCTACTCAGAGGTGTTTTGTCCCGAATATAAACACATCACCAAGGCAAGGCTAGCCCTGATCCACCTCTTTCGAGTCCCTCCTCAGCTGGTAGAGACCAAACGAAGATCAGAAAGCGGCCACCTGTTATAAAGCAAAGAAAACGGCATGAGATCTGGGACCCTTTTTGTCTAACATGGGTTTTGCAAAACCGTCATTTTGAATCAGAACCTCCTAGCATGCCTCAATCCTTGCCCATACAGGCTGGGGCCTATCGGGCCGGTCGTCCAAAACATCCTCCCCACTCGGGCAAAGCAACCCACCCACCCACTCACCTACCAAACTGAAACAAATAACTGAAAAGGGTGAATGCCCCACTTTTTGCAAGGGCTACTTTACTTTTCATTTTTTAAAAAACCTGCAGACAGAAACCAGGAAACTTTGGTCCAAGGAGTCAAGACAAGCAGCCATCAGTTGAGTGGAGGAAAATCTGTTGTGGCCTTCATTGCATTCCTGCTCTTAACAGGTTTGTCCTGGCACACACACACGCGCGCGCGCACACACACACACCCCTGCCAACAATAATGGGACACCCCTAATGCTGGCTGAGAGAAATAGCAAGCCAGGGGAGACCCCAATTTCTCAGGGAAAGGTCAGGGGATGGAAGGCATTAATTGGAGGATGAACGTAATTATTGGGACACCAAAGGCACAGATTTATAATCAGCTCAATCAGAGCCATCCTCAGAGAAAGCATATCAAATAAAGGAGACATCTCAGCCACCAACAATCAATGCACTCTGCTTGAGCCCAGGCAGTGCTATTCCAAACAATGCATTGTTTGTGTCTTTGAGCTGGTTCAGGGAAAAAATAGCATCGAGCAGTCACAAATCTGATATTTATGCCATGCCAGTCATGGTACCCCACTGCCAACAATGCTGGGCCAATGCAATTCAATGGTGGAAATTGTTTTTAAAAAGTTGTTATATTTTAAATATTATAATATTATATTAAAAAGGGTTGTATTTAAAAATATAACAATATTATATGGGGATTTTTAAAGAAGATGCCAGTGGACGCTTGACTTGACTTATTGTCTTCTTTAATTAATGCTTTAAATCAACTAAGCAAGTAACAGATAATTGACTAAAGGAGGATCAAATGCAACAAGCCCCTCCATTTTCTGCCAGAAATTAGCTATGAACCTCTGTGCCTGGGAGGTGGTGTTCAGTTTTTCAGTTCAATTTTTTTTTTGGCTTAATTCCCCCCCCCCCCCAGGAGATCTCGAGACACTGACACAGCGTAGCCTTCGGCTAACCTTACAATACAATGAAAGAAGACTTAGGCAGCTTCCCTTAACGTTGGCGAGCAGCTTTCAGGCTTAACAGACATAATATGGGTTTACAAAGTCATCTCCTCCCCATCTTAAATAATGTTAGCTTCCTTCCCCACCCCACACCCCAAAAGAGGAAGCCAGCTGGGGAGAAAGCCCTGCCTTCTCAGAAACAAACAAGTTTCATGTCGTCCAAAACTTTCCAGACCAGATAAACAACCTTGCTTCTTCTTGCTAGGAGAGAATGAAACCAAAATATGAATCGCCGCATGTCATAGAGAGAGCAACAGACAAACAGAGGCACCATTTTCAGAAGGGTTCCTCCAATCTCAGAAAGTCGTTCACTCAACGGCTAGTTTGCAAAGCTCCAGGAGAACCTATTGATTGGTCTGCAGTACGGGCAACAAACACATGATTTAGAAACTGACACCTCCTCTCAGGCATTCAGCCTCACTCATTCAGGAAACAAACAGAAATGATGAAATGTTACACCTATAATTAGATTATAGGGAGTCAGTAGCATACAACAGAGTGATGGCTAGCAAAATTAGAGCAATGGATCTTCTTGGACTACAATTCCTATAACCCTTGAAAATTGTAACCAACATTCAGACTTTCTTTGAGTCATGTTCTTGTTCACACAGACTCATAAGTTCCTGTAACTTCAACTTGCTCTGATCAAGAATGGCCCACAGTTTAAAACATTTAAGAAAAGTTGTCCTGGATACCACCAACAGCCCACCTGGCCCATCATCCTGCAGCCCACCACCTTCATAGGGATGTGACAGGGAAGACCTACTCACAAGCCCAAGAGTTCCTGCCAATAGTCTTATCTTGCCTTGTAAGCACTGCTCCAGTCGGGGTTAAACGGCAGTGACAGAGAGGAGAATGAGAGGAAACGAGGAAACCACAGCCCTGGTGGTCCCGTCTCAAAGGAGAGCCCCCAGTTTCTTCAGCAGCAGCACAAGGAGGAAAGCCTGCAGGTGGTGGCTTGAAGGCCATCTCATATGACATGTCAGGAGATCCTTCTTAGGTGTCAAAGCCAACACACGGCCATCCTTTAAAAGGAGGCATACCTGGCACCTTGGGGAAACCACCCCCATCCTTCTCCAATCTGCTTCTCAATTCTTGACACCATACAGGACATAATGTTGCTTGAAAAACACAATATTCCTGGAACTAGCCTTCACCATCTACATGACCCCCAGATACTGTGGCCGTCAACTCAAGGATTTCCCCCCCCCACACACTAATTGACCACAAGGCAAACAAAGTCCAACACTCTGGGAGGTGCCCAGCAAGCTGGGCAAGGCTGTTCTGGGCAGTTCACCCCATCAGAAGATGCCATCTGAAAAGGAGACCCCAGGCAGCATCCCTTGGCTCTCGCAGCGCCAGTGGGGCTTAATGGGAACCAAATCTACTCCCCATCATTACTCTAGAAGACACACCTAGAGCACACTTTTCATTACTACTCCTGGACAAAGGGGGAAACAGGGTCAAACCTTCTCCTAAATATGTTCTAGACCAGACGATGCCCTGCAGACAAACTCAAATGCTGGAATTCCTTCAGTACAGCAGGTCTCTTCATCATGGCTGATAACCTGGCCCCACCACTGCCTGGATCTGTGTTGATGCAGCCAAAGAGCCAGGCAGGACCATCCCTCCCATTAGGCAGAAAGAGGCCGCCTCGGGCTGCACAATTCACAGGGCAAATAATTAATGAACCCATCTGTTACAGATGCAAGCAAGTGCCTGAGAGATATTCTTCAGCTCAGATCACCAAACCCCCTTGGCTGGTTTGGGCAACAGCGTCCCCTAAACTGGGAGGGCATGGGGTGTCGTTCGTGGCTCTGCCTCAGGCAGCAAAATCCTTTGCACGGGCCCTGATGAGAGACGACCCGTTATTAGGCTTTAGGGTTGTCCATTTGGGGGAAACCTCTTCATATACTACTACAGCTGGAGGTTTCTCCTGTGCTAGCTTTGAGCCAGTAAGTGGAGCAGAAGGCACAGCAGTCAACAGTGGGCAGAGTCAAGGTGGAACTGGACCAGCACCAGCAGCAGAGGCACCAACTCGGTCAGGTGGAATTGGGTAAAAGCAGGGTGGACCTAACTGAGCCAGCGAGGGTACGATGGCATCAAGAAACAGGCTGCATTTTGGTCCTCCTGAAGAGTGACCCAATGTGATCAATTTCTCAGCGATCACACAGTAGACGGGAAAATGTGGTGGTCCATCTTGACCTTTGATCTGCCCCCCCCTTTTTTTGATCCAGCATAGAGCTTCTCCTTTGAGCCAGTGGCATCAATTCCCCAGCAGATGGAAGGGTCCTTTGAAGGGGGGGGGTTGCTCCCCACCAAATGTGCCATTCTTTATCTCTGTCTGATCACATCCTGGCAACCTTTGCCGCTGTCTTCTCAAAGGATGCCAACCTCACAGGCAACACCTGCCAAGGGTGCCTCAACCGCTAGGCATGCCAGCGATTGAGGAAGTGGTGGTTTCATCCTAGTTGGCTACCTAATAATTAGCTCTCCTACTTTGAAGTGGCCCAGCTCCATGTTTGTATCAGCTTTTAGCCTGCTTGAGGCCAGGTGAGTTGTGGAAAGGAGTGGCAATTATTGGATGCTTTTGGCTTCTTCATCACAGGTGGAGCCTGTGCCTCCCATAAACCCTGTGGGCCCCTACTGGCTTCAACATGCAAAGACATTACACCTAGGCCAGTAGCCAGCCTACTTGCCTCCACCCCGAAGCTCTTTACTTTGAACAGACAGATCTGTTGGGCTCCAAAGCTTGCTGTCGTCTGGAACTTTTCCAAGCCCTGGCTTGGCACCTGCGCCCAGGGGCCCTCCTGGGTTCCACCCCTGGACAACAAGTCTCCACAGGGGGAGGGCAGTTGGTCCCCCCTGCAGCTCCCCAGGAGCCTTCGCTTTCCCAGGGCAGACCCCCCACTCCCAGCGCCCGCCCGCCCCCCCAAACTCACCACTGTGCGAGCCGAACCACCGGGGCCCCAGGTGGAGAGGGAGCGCATCGGCCAGCGAGGCCCGGGTGGTGCCCAGGTACAGCATCCCGTCCCTTTGGCGACCGCCTCCCGTCTCCTGGTAACCGTTGCCATGGGCGTAAGGGGTGGAGTCCGAGCTGCCCCGCTCTGGCTCGCCCGTCGCGGCCGCCGCCGTCGTGCTCGTGCTCGTGCTCGTCGTGGAGGTGCTGCTGCTGCTGCTGCTGCTGCTGGTGTTCGCCGCCGGCGAGTTCCCGGTCGCGCCCCCGGCCGCCGCCGCCGCCGCCGCCGCGTAGAGGCCGAAGGGGACGCTGCCGGCGCCCGCGGGGCCCTCCAGGCCCAGGCCCACCCCCACGCCGGCCACCGAGCTGACGGAGCGGCTGCGCAAGCCCAGCGGGGGTGGGGGTGGGCCTGGGCCTGGAGGGCCCCGCGGGCGCCGGCAGCGT
>JAHTLZ010000065.1:1443709-1458873 GCA_023846285.1 Phrynocephalus versicolor
CATCATCATCATCATCATCATCATCATCATCATCATCATCATCATCATCATCATCATCATCATCATCATTTCCTGCTTCTCAGTTAGCAAAATGCCCAGAACCGACCCCAAGACTGCCGAGGAGCTTGAATCAATCTGCCTGAGAGGCTACATAGCATCGTTTGTGGACTGGACTAAACAAGAAATAGGAAGAAGAATATTTGCACCGAGTTCAATCACGCAGTTATGCTTTATGGCACCCACAGTTTTATCTTTCCATTGCTGGGAAAGGTGCTGAAGGATCATAAAATAATAAAAACTCAGCCATGCATCCATGAAAAACCAACTCAAATGTAAACCGTATCAACAGTTGAAAATCAGCACATACACAAACAATAAATGCCTTCCCCACAAACCAGCAGATACACCTTTGGGGTTGCCCCTCCAAAAACAGCGAGAGCAGAAACTCTTTTGTAAGTGCCGTCCACCGTCCGTGGACCCTGCAGGAGAAATTAGTCCTCTCTCGCACACGAGCTCTTGTAGCTTTAATGGAAGATGCTGCCCCAAAGGAGGGCGGTGGAGTCTCCTTCTTTGGAGATGGTTTTTAAGCGGAGGCTGGATGGCCATCCGTCAGAAATATTGTGATGGGGGTTGAATATTGTGATGGGGGTTGGGGCTTGCATGGCAGGGGGTTGGACGGGATGGACCTCCTTGAGGTCTCTTCCAACTCTTCTAGGATTCTATGGTTCTATGAGCGTCGAGTCCACCATGTCTTCAGACGCAAGGCGACAGAATTAAATGTTGAATGAAATACCAGTTTCATAGGGGTACGAGTGAGAGAGGATAGGAAAATATTACATATAGAGGCTTGAGAAGGGAATGTAGGGGAGGATGATGATGATGATGATGGCTATGGCGGCGTCAGCTGTTCCTGAGCGCAGGCTCCCTCCCTCCCTCCGCTCGGCCCAGGCAGGGAGGGGGCCACCCAATGGGAGCCCAGCGGGGCGCCCTTAAGACTACCCCTCCCGGCCTCCCTCGCGGTCGGTCGGTCGGTCGGTCGTGGCGTCACTTCCGGTTTCCCCTTCTTCCGGGACTCTGAGGGCAGCCCAAGATGGCGGCGCGCTGGAGCAGCGAGAATGTGGTGGTGGAGTTCCGGGACTCCCAGGTAACGGCGCCGCTTGCCCGCCCTCCTTCCCGGGGTGGGTGGGGGTGGGGGTGGCGGTTGTCGGAGGGGGCCAGGGGCAGCCGGAGCCCCCCACCCCACCCAACCCCCACCCCTCGGCTCTCTTCACTCCCAGGGCATCTCCCCCTTCTCTCTCCCCAAGTGGGCGTTATGTTCCTTCCAGGACGGGGAACTCATTACTTTTTTGAGGGGGCGGCGGCGGAGGGTTGGAACTCCGCCCGCACAAGGAACGCCTCCCCTCCCCCCCCACCTCCCTGAAGCTCAGCCGTGGTGCTGAGTTTCAGTTCCAAAAAAGAGAGAGCAACGCTCGAGAGCCACCTCCTCTTATTTCGAGGCCTCAGATTACATACCCCATCATCCCCGGCTGCCTTGGGTCAAGGAGCGCGAGGGACACGGAGGCCCCGCGGCACTTACGGCGTGATAGCACGCCCTCAGAAGCGGTGCGTTACGGCGGAAGTTGCTGCGGTTGCTTGGCTGGGAGGGGGGGTTGATTGGATTTGTAGTGGCGCCCATCGGGAGGATGTTGGGGCATGCTGTGAACGGCAAGGGGAGCTCTGGTGGGCCTCCCTCCTTGCACCCTGGTCCATAGCTTGCTTGCTTAATTAAGTAACCTTCTAGATGGCCTATCTGGCCAAAGAGAGACTCTCTGGGCAGTACACAGTAATGGAAATGGAAATTTTAAAGAGTGGTGTAGAAACTAAAATAAACAAAATAAATAAAACAGTCACCCAGAAAACCCATGCAAATAAAAACAATACAGTAAACAATGTGCAAGAAGTACTAAAATACTAAAATTATTGGGATGGGAGCAGGTGTGGAACTCAAATGCAGAGCAGTGTTTTTGATGCTGCTAAGCATTTATTCCTAAAGCCATGTGGGCTCCATCTTCTGCAAAGGACACAAGGAGAGCCCGGAACTGGTTCAGAAACGAAGCATACCCGGAAATCCTCCTGCTCAGTCAAATTGTCTTTTTCTTCACAAGCCTGACCTGCACCTCTAATGCTTGGTTCTGGACATCTTTTGGAAACATATCTGGTCTGTGCTAGACCTCCTTCTGCAACCTAACCCCACATCACCACCATCACAGTGTGTATAAATGTGTGCATGTAGGATCATCAAGTTACTTGCAAGCTGTGACATACATCGGTTTTAAAAAATTAAATGTGTGCTGATACCACTACACAATTTTGGATATTTGTTAGCTCCGAGGTGAACTTCTGTGTTTTAGTGATTTGGAAACTCATCTTATGTGAAGGGACTGCAGTGAAACTGCAAATCAGCTAATAATACAACTTAATATTAAGCTACCAGTTCATGTTTTGATTGTTCTTGTTGAATTTACACCGAAAGTAATTGTCTGATTAATGTAGGTTTCAAAAGGTACACAAAGTGTACTTTTGTTTTCATTGAGTTTATGAAGCTGGAAGTTTGTTTTCATAAAATCAGTTACATGCTTCCCACTATTCAGATGTCATTGTAACAAGGCATAATAAGCAGAGGGACCAGGGTGGCAGCATTGTTAAACATTCTGGTACCTTCCTGGACTTAGAGGAGCTCTTCTTTCTTTGTGGTATGCACTTATGCTGGGCCTCTATTACCGTTGTTTTAAACAGGCTCCATGCACTCTGAAGAGACTGGATTCTTCCAACCTTCCCCTTCAATTTCTTTCTAACTAGTTTCCTCATCTGAGGGAAGTTTGCCCTTTGAAAATCAAGAGTTTTTAATGTCTGATTTGCTTGACACTCTTCCTCCGACATGCATGGCAAAGGAGATTGCAGCATGGTCACTGTTCCCCAGAGGCTCAGTGACATTCACATCCCTGACTAGGTCCTGAGTATCACACAGTATCAGATCCAGAGTTGCCTGTTCTCAGGTGGGCTCCATGACAAGTTGCTCTAAGGCACAGTCATTCAGCAAGTCGAGAAACCCACAAAGTTGCATGATTCTTTTGTGCAGGGAGGGCATCACTGCAAGTTGGGGGAAACATGATGGAGGAGGCAAGGCAGTAGTAAATCACCCTTCACAAAGCGAGTTCTGCATGCATTCATCTGTTCAATAAATGAGCCAAACTCCTCTGGGGTGCAGATAATCTGTCTCATCACTAGTATCTTTTAATTCAAAAGTATCTGATATAGGACTATTTGGATTTAGAGCAACGGTTGAACTGCTTGCTTGTGTCTCAGGGTATTTCATATGAACCTAGTCATTATTCCAAGAAACTTAGTGTTCACCTTGTTTAAAATTTGAGTTAGTTACTATAATATATGCTCTGCCCCCACCCCCACCCTGATGAGTGGCAAGGTTTTGGGCTGTTTGCATGAACGGATCACATAAGCGCATGCAGACCTGTATGTATAACATGCAACAAGGGATAGGGTTATGTTTTTAGCTCTGAAATCCCGTGGAGATGTAGCCTTGGGCTTCTTCCTGCTTGGGCTTCTGTGCTTTTAAGGCCAGCTGTCATTCACACTCAGGGTATTGGCCTTGAGATGTGGGCCCCAAAGAAGCAGAGGTTTGTGTGCCGTCAAAGCAAGGCAGATGATCAATGTCAGAACATTTGGGGAAATAGCTGCTCGGTCCTTTAAACCGAGTGCCTTTAAGGGAGTCCTGTGATGGGGGTTCCTGCATGGCAGGGAGTTGGACTAGATGGCCCTTGAGGTCTCTTCCAACTCTGTGATTCTATGAATCTTCATGGTAGAGGCAGGTTGCTAGGACTGAGGAGCAAACACTGAGGTTCTGGTTTTGCAGCGTCTGCTGGGCATGGGCTCCCTCTCAGGGACAGCTGATAGGTTGCTTAGGCAAGCTGGCACCATAGAGAGAGGGTACAGAGCGGAGAGTCATTAGCCAGGCTAGTAAGAGAATGAGAGGGGTGCTCAGGTGCCCGAGCAGCAGCTGCCACGGGTTTGGTGCTGAGACCCATCATCTATCTGCTAACTCTGCTGCTTCGTTCCCTGAGTAGGTGTTGAGCATAGATGTCCATCCTCTTCCCCCGATATTGTTGCCAAGCAGTTATAAGCTGCTTTGGGGCCTGTTTAAATCTTCAGAGCAAACAGATGCCAGGGTGAATCTGATTTTGCACTGCTGAGTTAGGTCAATCTCCTGAAGCAGAGACCGTGTGAAGGTGGCTCTCACAATGTGGGTTTGGGACGATACCCCTTTGGAAGGCTCTCTCTGGCGTTGCTGCCTCTTTGGCTAGTGGTGCAGGTCTCCTTGCAGATATTTCTGTAATGGGAACAGTCCTGCATGCCCAAAGGCCCAGATACAGATTGAAATGGACCTGGTTTTTGTTTGGCTTTGAGCAGCTTTTCAGAGGTCACAAAGAAATCCTTTCCAGGGAACTTTAGCCTTTGAGAGTCTTTGGATGTGAGCTCATTCCCATCCCTCCATTCCTGTCGCAGCTGTTGTGTTTACCTACTGACCTTGCCTGTCACAGCAACAGTGTGAGAGAGTCTAGCACAGAGAAGCTGCAAGGAAAGGCTTCATCCTTTCCTGATCAGTCACCAGGGTTTTTGACAGTTTTCTTCCATCCTAAGCCTGATGGATCACTATCTAGCAACATAACTTGGGCTTCAAGGTTTTAAAAATAATTTTCCTGCAGTTGCAGCGCAGAAGCCCTCCCCTTGTAAATGCGTCTCTGGGAAACAGTGTCAAAATGCCTTGGTAACATCTCTGCATGTGTTGATTCTCTACTGACCTAGGAAATGCTGGCTCTCCAGTTGCAGGCTCAGATGGCAGCTTCCCCTGTTAGCTGTGCAGGTCACAATGAAACAGGCTCTTATTTGCCACAAGGGACTCTCTGTAACAGCTGTGAGAGTGGTGCAATTCCCACGCCTTCATTTCTCTTCCAGTGGAAATAAAAACAAAAGTCCCAGTAAAACCCCATAACCTACTCAAAACTTCTCCCTTTGCAAAGCTGTCTCCTCTTCGCCCTCTGGGCAGCAGATGTGCAGGTGAGCTGGTTATAATGCAACAGCTCACGAGTTGACAGAAGATGAGACCACAGTGCAAAACTTTCAGTGCCTTCTGAGACATCACACACACACACACACACAAAGTAGCCATGTCTCCCAGTTCACCAACCAAAGCAAAATGATTTGCCAGCTGCTGATGACAAGCAAACCATTTATTCCCCTATAAGAGTGCACTACTTCTAGATACAGAATCGGCTGCTATGATGAGGGGCTTGAAAAAAGGAGTAACTGGATTCTCATACCATTAAACACAGAAGTGCAGCTAGGCTGAGATGCCTACGTGCTAAGGAGTGCGTTCACAGTGATCTGTCTTGTGAATCAAACTCTTAACCCCTGAAGGGATCAGTTCATAATCTGGGATGTGGTGGGCCTTATTCAAAGGGAACTTGCAGAAGGAGGCTAACCCCAGCCACCCCAATCCTCACCCCCAGTAGTTGGGAAGCCTAAACCATGGACTCGTTACAATGATTTGTCCCTTTGGGGCTAGAAAGGCAGAGGGTTGCCACTCCCATGAGTGATAGTTTTTGTCTGAAACAAAGGTATAAAACCTTGCTTTAGTTCACAGGGGGCATTCTATTGCCCCCCCCGCCCAGTGGAAGTGAAAGATTTGTGTGTGTGACCTGTCATGAAAGATTTGTTTGTTTGTGTGTGTGTGTCTTGTGTGTGTGTTTTCATAAAAGATTTGTGTGTGTGTGTGTGTGTGTGTGTGTGTGTGTGTGTCTTGCCATGGATCCTGGGTGGATTGGACCTCTTCTTGTTTGTCCACTGCTGGTGTAGATTGTCCCTAGAAAGCCCCTAAATCATGCATTTTTAAGAGTGCTGGGGTTTAAGTGTGTGTGCATGAAGGAACTTTACATCTAACTAATGTTGGGGCAAATGATTTGTGAACTGTCAAGTCTGGGTTTCTGGTTTTGTTTTGTTTTTCCTGTTGCAAAACCAGGTTATTTCCTGACGATGTACTCTTTGTTTCCATAAAGAAATTTGTACAGTAAAAGTGCAAAAAGTAATTTTTCTTGTGATTTCAGAGGAACCCATGATTCTATGTGTGCATGCAATGGGGCCTCTAAGTGTGTGCTGAATAAGCAGCTTTTGTTGGGGTCTCTCAATGGATCCATTGACCTAATAGGAGGATGCTTGCTTCTCTCTTGTGTGTCCTGCAGGCGACTGCAATGTCGGTGGACTGTCTCGGACAGCATGCGGTGCTTTCTGGGTGAGTGCCAAAGTCTTGGGGATAGAATTGCTTTTCCTTCTGGCAGCTGCTGGGCAAGCTCTTGAAGGTGGATGTGGAGGGCAGAGGGAAGCCTCTCCCAGGGATGATGCAAGGAGTCTGCAGGAAGGCTTTGTCTTCTCAGAGGGGTGGAAGGAACCTGCTGTGTGAGCACAAATAAGAGAGCCTTGGGGGGGCTTGGGTAATATCCGAGAGTCTTGGGTCTCTAGCAGGATGTTTTCACCGGTGGTGATTCAGAAAACCTCCTCCGGGAAGCCCACCACCAGAGCATGAAGCCCAAGTTCAGTTGGTTGCCAGGAGGTCTTGCTTCTGGTGATGGACATCAAGGGCAATAGCCTCTGGTAAGTCCATGCTTACACTGGAGTATGGGCAGCTACTCCTCACTTAACAACCAGCCTCTTTAGTGACCGCTGAGGCTTACAGCCAGCAGCAGTGGCTCAAGGAAAACCTTGCAGTTGTAGCCCACAGCTCTTGGGTCAAAGGGTCCAGCCTGCTTTTGGTTGCCTGTCCCTACCTTGCAGCAGATCAGAGGGGAGGTAGCAGGGCTGTAGCATCCCTCCTCCACCTTTCTCCTCCTCTGTTGCTGCAGGCACCGCAGTGCCTCAATTGGGAAGGAGAATATCCCCAGTGGGGCAGAGCATCAGCCACTCCCATCTCTATTTTCTCCTCCTTTTTGTTCTGCTTCTCTGGTGGCCTCCTGGAGAGCCTCCATGCTCTGGCCGGCCTGCAAGGAGGGCAGCCTCAACCCGCCACAAGACATCCACCTCCAGCTCCTCACTTAATGACCAATTCACTTAATGACCTACTTGTAGGAACAGAACTCCATCCTTAAGTGAGGAGTGCCAGTAATCCTTTCCCTAAAGCTGTCTAATCCATTCAAACAAGGTGGCTGTATCGTGGTCCAGGGGATTCTATAGGATCATTGTGTTTTGCATGCGGCAAGGAAATACAGTTGATCTTTCCTTTTGTTGGGATGGGAATGCATTGTTTTCCCTTAGGGAGGGATGGCTCCTTTGATCTTTCAGATGTATTTAGTTCACAGTTCTCATAGTGAAATGTCCTTGACATGAAGGGGCCAACTGTTGCCAATATCAGCCTGAGGTTAGTTGTAGCTGATCAGCAGATCATTGGGGTTTTAATGTCATGGGCTTTGTTGAGCTACGGAATATGCAGTTCTAAAGTCTTCAATTGTTTTGTTTGTTGTCAACTGTTTTAAATTTTTGTCCCAAGTTCTTTTGATGTCAGCTGAAATCTTGTGCAAGGTTATGCCACATACGGCTCAAGATGCCATGGTCAGCTGCAACTGAACTTGGTTAATACCTTCCCATGTTCCCACAAGGTGCATAGGGCCTGTGGAAGCCTTTGGGGACAGCAGCGAGATGGGGTGGGCCAAGGGAGCCTTTCCCTTGCCCTAGTAATCTCTTTCCTTCACCACTTTCTCTTCCTTTTCTGAAAGCATATTTTGAAGCATGGCTGCTTGTCAGTCCAAAATCGAGCTGCTGACTGCTGGTGGGTATGCCTGTATTTTGCACATAAATCTTGAGTCTGAAGCCTCTCTTCTTATAGCTAATCTTTGCCTTGTGTGAATTTTGCTTTGTTCAGCTGGTGACCTTCTGCTTATCTTGATCTGATTATCTGATGTCCTTGGCTCTCTGTGTTTTCTGAAACCTTACCTACCATGCTCCATTCATCCCATTTGTTGTTGTTTTTTAATCTCTAATGATCACACATCTCTAAGCAGCATTTAAACATGTAATTGAGCCAACGCTGCTGTACTCTGGAATGCACATTTGCATTGCACCTCTGTTTGCTGTCTCTCCTGCTGCCTTTTTGTCCAGAGCTCTTGGCTAAACATTTGCTATGTCCCCAACAATAGACCCTGAACAATCAGAAGTCCGACTACCAATGCCAGCTTTCTTGCTCCTTTTTAAGCATGAGCGTAGGTTCCTAGCCCTCATGATGGCAAAGATAATTCTTGATAGCAGAGTGATAGTGAAATCTGCAAACAAAACCTCTTGAAATCGGGGGTGTCCTTATGTACATTCCTTTCTGCCCTCTTTAAGTGTGGCTTGGAAACCGACCCATGTCTGATCTGTTCATGGGATGGAACTGGAAAAAAAGGTGGTGAATATCTGTATGAAGTAAAGGTGTTTTTGTGGGTGTCCCACACTCCACAAATGCTTCCTTTTGATCCATGAGAGGCCATTGGGATAAATATTTGTTGAACAGAGTTTGACGCACTCGGAAAGTAACCTGAGAATCCATCCTTACTTTTTCGAGCCAGGCAAGGACCTAATTTGCAGCTAAATTCATTCAGTCTGTGGAGCAGATGTAGGTCAGTTTGGCAAGCCTGGAGGCCGTTTTTGCCCCCCCCCCCCGTCTCCAGGGATGAGGTTGCACAGGCTTGCTGGCAAAGGAGGACATGGAACTGGAAGCAGATGGAAGCCCAGTTCTTGTTTTGGAAAAGCAGGCTTTAAAAAAATTGATGTGGCACAGTCCTGCAACCTGTTTAAAAGGCAGATCTCTTCTTCCCCAGGCTTCTGGGAACAGGAGTAAATTGTTATTTAGTCTTTACATGTGTTTTTATATGTATTGTTGTTGTGGCTGGAGGGGAGTTTTTGGCAGGGGAGCTCGCAAAATCTTCAGGGTTGCAAAAAACAGTCTTGGAAGGCCCTACTTTGGACTCCTGGTGTCCTTGCAAGTTTTGATTTGCTTCCATCATACAAAAGGTAAATTTGAAATTCTCTGCATGTAGAGGAGTAGGGTGTGCTGGACAAATAGGGTTAACTACTTCCAGTGGAACTGGAAAAGGTGCAAAAGAGAGCAACTAAAATGATTACTGGGCTGGGGGACTTCCCTTATGAGGAAAGGCTAAAATATTTGAGGTTCTTTAGTCTGGAAAAAAGGCGCCTGAGGGGGGATATGATTGAGACATACAAAATAATACAGGGCATGAGTAAAGTGGGTAGAGGGTTGCTCTTCTCCCTCTCATAAAATACCAGAACTAGGGGGCAGCCACTCAAACTGAGGGCTGGGCGAGTGAGAACAGACAAAAGGAAAAAAATTACCCAGTGTGTTGTTAGTCTGTGGAACTCCCTGCCTCATGATGTGGTGATGGCATCTGGCCTTGATGCCTTCAAAAGGGGATTGGACAGATTCCTGAAGGAAAAGTCCATCACAGGTTACAAACCATGATGGAGATGTGTAGTTTCCAGGCTTAAAACGGGGGTACTTCAAGGGCCAGATGCAGGAGAGTGCTATCAGGAGACAGATATCTAGTCTCATGTGCTCCCAGACACATTTGGTGGGGCCACTGTGAGATATAGGAAGCTGGACTAGATGGGCCTTTGCATTATTTTCTACGTCTCTATCATATCCCCCCTCAGGCACCTTTTTTTTCCAGTCTAAAGAGCACCAAATGTTTTAGCCTTTCCTCATAAGGGAGGTGCCCAAGCCCAGTAATCATTTTAGTCACTCTCTTTTGCACCTTTTCCAGTTCCACTATGTCTTTTTTTAGATGTGGTGACCAGAATTGTACACAATACTCCAGGTGCAGCCTTACTATTGTTTTGTATAATGGCATTATAATGTTGGCTGTTTTATTTTCAATCCCCTTTTTGATAATCCCTAGCATGGAATTGGCCTTCTTCACCACTGCCACACATTGGGTAGACACCTTCATGGAACTGTCCACCAAAACACCAAGATCTCTTTCCTGATCCGTCACGGATAACTCTAGAGCCCATGAGTTGATAGATAAAGTTTTGATTTTTGCCCCAATATGCATTACTTTACATTTGGCTACATTAAAACCTATTTGCCATTTCGCAGCCCATTCCCTCAGTTTGGAGAGATCCTTCTGGAGCTCTTCACAATCTTCTCTGTTTTTTACCACATGGAAAAGTTTTGTGTCATCTGCAAACTTGGCCACCTCACTGTTTATCCCTGTCTCCAGGTCATTTATGAACAGATTGAAAAGCACTGGTCCCAGGACAGATCCCTGGGGCACACCACTTTTCACCTCTCTCCATTGTGAAAATTTCCCATTGACACCTACTCTTTGTTTCCGGGATCTCAACCAGTTCTCAGTCCATAAAAGGACCTGCCCTCTTATCCCCTGACTGTGCAATTTTCTCAGCAGCCTTTGGTGAGGGACTGTGTCAAAAGCCTTTTGAAAATTCAGATAGACTATATCCACTGGTTCACCCAAATCCACATGCCTGTTGACCTTTTCAAAAAATTCTAAAAGATTTGTCAGACAAGACTTACCCTTACAGAAGCCATGCTGATTTTCTCTCAGCAAGGTTTGTTCTTCTATGTGTTTTAAGATTTTCTCTCGGATGAGGCTTTCCACCATCTTCCCTGGGACAGATGTAAGGCTAACCGGCCTGTAGTTTCCTGGGTCCCCCCTCCTTCCTTTTTTAAAAATTGGTGTGACATCCGCTATCCTCCAGTCCTCCGGCACTGTGGCCGTTTTAAGAGACAAGTTGCATATTTTCGTTAAGAGATCTACAATTTCATTTCCCAATTTCCTAATAACCCTTGGGTGGATGCCATCTGGGCCTGGTGACTTGTTAATCTTCAATTTATCAATTAGGACGTCCTCTCTTTTAACCTGTATTTGATTTAATTCTTTAGTCAAGAGGGGCCGTTCACGCAGCGGAATCTGCTCAAGGTCTTCTGTTGTGAAGACAGATGCAAAGAACTCATTTAATTTCTCGGCAATGTCCAAGTCCTCCTTAATCTCCCCTCTTCCTCCCTCACCACCCAGAGGGCCAACTGGTTCTCTGACAGGTTTTCTACTTCTAACATATTTAAAGAAGCTTTTATTATTACCCTTTATATTGCTAGCCACGCGTTCCTCAAAATCTTTTTTTGCCTCTCTTATCATCTTCTTACATTTCTTTTGCCAGAGTTTGTGTTCCTTTTTATTTTACTCATTAGGGGAGGATTTCCATTTACAGAAAAACCTCTCCTTGTGCTTTAGAGCCTCTCTAACTCCACTCGTTAACCATGCTGGTGCTCCCTTGGACTTAAATGAGCTCTTCTTTCTTTGTGGTATGCACTTGTGCTGGTCCTCTGTTACCGTTGTTTTAAACAGGCTCCATGCACTCTGAAGAGATTGGATTCTTCTAAGATTCCCCTTCAATTTCTTTCTAACTAGTTTCCTCATCTGAGGGAAGTTTGTCCTTCGAAAATCAAGAGTTTTTAATGTCTGATTTGCTTGACACTCTTCCTCCGACATGCATGGCAAAGGAGATTGCAGCATGGTCACTGTTCCCCAGAGGCTCAGTGACATTCACATCCCTGACTAGGTCCTGAGTATCACACAGTATTAGATCCAGAGTTGCCTGTTCTCAGGTGGGCTCCATGACAAGTTGCTCTAAGGCACAGTCATTCAGCAAGTCGAGAAACCCGATTTCTCTTTCTTGCCCGGAGCTCGCATTGGCCCAGTTAATGTGAGGATAATTGAAGTCCCCCATGATTACTATCCTATCCCTCTTAGCCACCTCCATGATTTCTCTCCTCATTTCAAGGTTCCCCTCAAGTTTTTGATCTGGTGGACGATAGATTGCCCCAACTATCACATCACTCCTTGGAACTGGTAGTTTAATCCACAGTGATTCTATGGTGGAGTCAAACCCTCTGTCAATCTCCATTCTGCTGGGTTTTACCCCTTCTTTGACATAGATGGCCACTCCCCCCCAACCCGCCCCTCTCTATCCCTTCTATAGAGTTTATAGCCTGGGATTGCTGTATCCCACTGGTTCTCCACATTCCACCAGGTTTCTGTTATGGCTATTATATCAATGTTATCCCTAGCTGCCAAATTTTCAAGTTCTCCCATCTTTGCTCGGAGGCTTCAAGCATTGGCAAAGAAGCACCTGTATAGTGGGTCCCCCAACAACAGCTGCCTCTTTATTCTCTCCCCCCCCCCAGCTATTATTTTCAGTAGACAAACTATCACATTCCGTTATTCTCCCAGTGCTAATACCTGCTATGTCATCTCTATGTGATTCTCTACCCTCTCCAACCTCATTCCATGGGGATGAGGTGTTCCGAACCGGATGCCACTCAGCTCCTGTCGGCTTTCCCCCAGTTATCAGTTTAAAAGCTGCTTTGCAGCCTTTTTGAGGTTGAGTGCCAACAATCTGGTCCCCTCATGATTCAAGTGCAACCCATCCCTCCTCTAAACAGGTTTGGCTTGTCCATTGGTCAGGAGCCTGGAACAGATTACCTGTCTGGTCCTACACCGCTGCACAGTAAAGCCCACCTTCTAGAACGTGCCAACTGCGTTGAAAAGAAATCTTTTGCTGTTAGTACTAAACAGGTCCTTCGGCAGCTCTCCTGTTTTTGGTTTCTTGGTGACTTTGGAATCAAGGTGAAGTTTGGAGTAGATTACAGTTGGGTGCAAAATGCTTCGTCATGCTTTCTGCTGATTTGTAAGTGCTGCACCACAGACGTCAAGTGTGACTTCCCATCCCCTGGCTGGCTGCCCCGCTCACAATTCAGTGCTGTGCCTCCTCGGCCCTCCTTCTCAGATGAGGAGGTGGGGCAGAGATTATTGCTGGGCAGCCAGTGAGTTATCAGCTGTCAGAGGAGGCGAGAAAGAGTAGCCCAAACTTCTGCCCGGACTGGGGTGCTGCTGAAGGAGGAGGAACTGGGTGATGCACACTGAATTGTGAGTGGGGCACCCCGGCCAGGGTGGGTGGGTGGAGGTGACACGCAGCACCACAGGTACAAATTTCCAGAGAGTGCTTTGTAGCCATCTTTAAAAGTAAAATGTGAAGGTAAAGGTTCCCCCTGCACATCCGTGGCAGTCGTGTCCGACTCTAGGGGTGGTGCTCATCTCTGTATTCAAGCTGAAGAGCCAGTGTTGTTCAAGTCCATGGCCATGTGGCTGGCATGGCTGCAAGGAAACACTTACCTTCCTGCTTTTTATGGTGGTACCTATTTATCTACTTGCATTTACATGCTTTTGAACTGATAGGTTGGCAGGAGCTGGAGGTAACAGCGGGAGCTCACTCCACCGCGTGGCACCCAGGATTCGAACTGCTGAGCTGCCAACAGTTTTCGGAACCTTAGTCCACTGAGCCACCATGCCCCCTGTATCCATCCCTAGAGCTGATCAAACATGTGCTGTGCTGTTTGGCGGCTTTGGAGGAAAAGGCTGCAATTCATCGGCTGGGGGTGGGGGGGTGGGGCATGGTCGTGACCTCTCCTGTGTGCCCTTCTTGCAGGAGGCGCTTCCTTTACATCGTGAACCTAGACGTGCCAGCCGATGGCCACCGCAAGATCGCCCGGCAGAGCAAGTGGGACATAGGAGCCGTACAGTGGAACCCACACGACAGCCACGCACACTACTTTGCTGCATCGGTAAATTTGATGGCCGCCCTGCTCTTGCCTTCACAGGCCTCCCACCTCAGAGCCTTTGAGAACCGGGAAGATGCCTGTGATTCTGTGTGTGTGTGTGTGTGTGTGTGTGTGTGTGTGTGTGTGTGCATGTCCCTTTTTATACCTGCTTTTACACACAGACACATTGGTGGGGGAGGCAGGTGGCTGTATGCCTTTCCTCAACAAATAACTTCAGAGACAGCCCCTCACCCCCAGGCAGCCTTTGCAAGCAAAACGACAAGGCACCCAAATGCGAGGAGATATCGAGACAGTTCTCTTGTCAAAACGCATTCTTTCCCAGTCATACAAAAATGTGTCTTAATCCCTGGCTGTGTGTCTCCACACATCTTTTTACACTTTGCTTTGCGAACATGTTACATCGGAACCAGATCTGAATCATGTACATGTGACTGGGATGTCTTCCTGCATAGCTGGACAGCAGCAGTTAGCATTACAATCCTGTGCCGTTCTTTCTTCTGCTAAACTGGACAGGTGGCGCCAGAGATTGATTTGGAAGTGTTAGCATTTTGTTTGACCCTTGGCTGTGTGCGAACAGAGGTGCATCTCTTACCCCACCCCACCCCACCATTAGCCAAAAGCCAGTTTGTTGGCCGCACCTTGGGTGCATTTTAGTTGAGTGCTTATACTTTTCATTCCACGTTCAAGACACTTGAAAGCAGCAGGAAAAAAGGAGGGACAAATACAAGATGGTTTGGCTCCCTAGAGGAAGCCACCGCCTTGAGTGTACATTAAGAGCTCCCTGGGGCGGCGGGGGGGGGGGGGCACATTTGAAAACAGACATTTTTGAGACCTCTCATAGGGTCACCATAGGTGGGAGGTAGTTTGGCAACCATAACAAGATCAACGTTTGAGACAGAAACTGCGTTTCAGGACCAGAAAAAGGTTGTAAGAATAAATACTAAACAAACAAAAAGGCATTAGGAGTCGAAGACATAACCTCAAACAATGGAGAGCTTAAAAGTTGAGAGGTTGTTCTTGCAGGTTGTTCCTTGTGCTGTTTCCAAAAATGTTAAACGGGAAATGCATTTGATGCATTCCACACTCTGGAAAGATGTAAACTGCTGTCTCTGAGATATTGTTGAAATTGTTTCTCTAAGGAGTGTGACTTAGAACCAGGCCTTTCCATCTTATTTAAAAGGGTAAGAGACTATTGACATTCTTGGTGCCTGTCTTTCTAGTTGTAGGACAGGACTGCTGGCTGTTTTGTAGTTTCTCCCATCCTCTCTTTGGTTTCAGAGCAACCAGCGAGTTGACCTCTACAAGTGGAAAGACGGGAGCGGAGAGATTGGCACTTCCTTGCAAGGCCACACCCGGGTGATCAGGTAAGGTCTGTGGGAGTCCCTTCCTTCCTTCCTTCCTTCCTTCCTTCCTTCCTTCCTTCCTTCCT
>JAHTLZ010000065.1:1458883-1480194 GCA_023846285.1 Phrynocephalus versicolor
CCCCCCACCTATCGCGGGGGTTAGGGACCCACCTGACCCGCGATCACTGAAAACCCGCGCTATGCGGATGAAGGTCAGGTGGGTGGGCACAATTCTAAAGATGGTGCACCGCTCCAGAGGGTGGGGGCAAGCAATGTTTAAAAAGGGTTCTCGGCAGCCATGAGCCCTTTAAACATCACGCGCCGCTCACCAGCACCCCGAGGGGAGTGCGGGCCAGCGGCATGCAATCTTTGGAAAGGGCTCCTAGCTGTGGAACCAAAACCTTCCCCCCTTTCCCTCAAGCCCTTTTGGGGTTTTGTGGTCTCGCGATCTAGCGGGGCCACATTATATGAACCGCGAAAAGGTGATGGACCACTGTACTTCCTTCTGATACCTACTCTTCCTCCTTGGTTTGTAACTTTTCTAGTGATCTGGACTGGGCAGTGTTTGAGCCAGACCTGCTGTGTACCAGTTCGGTGGACACCTACATCTACATCTGGGATATCAAGTAAGATTGTGTTCATGCTCACACAGACACATGACGGAAGGTAGTTTGGTTTTCTGATGGATTTCTGCCACAGAAGTGGGAACGATCCGCAGAGTAGAGGGGTCCCTTGTAATGCTGGTCGTGTCATGCCTTGGAGAAAGGTTTTCTCCCCGAGGCCTGGGATCCACAGAGTTTCCTACCATCAGATTAACTAGGGCGCCAAGTCATGTAAGACACAGCAGCAGCATGGGCTTTAGGGTGCAGCGGACCTAACCAAACTATTGGGCCAGGAGCAGGCCTCCACCACGAACCCAAGATGCCATGGTGGGAGTTGTTCTTGGTTGAATCTTTTCTCCCCGACTCATTGTTTTCCAGGGAATTGAAGGGAGCTGTTGCACATGGGTCACAACACTGAATGTGCATGTACAAACAGCTAAAGTGTTGTTGCTGGGTTGCTTGGAAAAAAAGAGACCTCTTTTGCTTGTAGAAATTGGGAGAGGGGGAAGGCATCCAGTTTTGATTGGGGGGCAAAATATTAGAGGAAATGTTGACTAGCTAGAGGAATGTGCTGTTGCGCAAATGTTGCTGTGTTTCAGAGACACCCGGAAACCAACAGTCTCACTCTCAGCAGTTGGTAAGTACCTACCCGGGGGCTGGTGAAACAGTCCTTCATTCAGAGGCTTGGGTGCTCCTTATCCCCCCACCCCCCCACCCCGTTCTCTCCTTGAGAGGCATGAGAGATTCCCCCCCTCTGGCGCTTTTTCCATTTCAGGGACATTTAGCCCGACACTTCTACATCTCTCTTTTGGAGCAGCGACATAAATGTCCCAAGCCTTCGTTCTGTAGTTATTAGGTGTGTCTTGCAGAATATTAATTGAACTGGTGAAACATGGAGAACCCAAAAGGATTTATAGTGGGAACATGGAAAGAGCTGGAACAGATGGTTTCTGGTGTGCTTTGGTGCAGAAAAGAAGCGGTGGCCTCTGATGCTTCTTTGGGACAGATCGGGTTTGGTGCTTCATCTGTTCTGCGGCAGAATAAGCTCATGGGTGGCCAACGTGTGATATGCCTGCCTTTATTATTTGGTACCTCCTTGCCGGCTTGTGGCACCTCTGGGCAAATATAGGAAGACAAGACAGGCCTGACTGTGGCATAACTAACACAAAACGAAGGTTTTCCTTAGGGTCCTTATGAAAGGCTGAAACTGCTCTGAGGGACAATCTAGTGTGTGCAGGCCAACAGGCACCTGGTGGGGCATCCACCCGCCAGCAGCTTGTCTGGTACAGCTGTAGGTCTCAAGGGAGCAGCTCAGGGTCCCGGGTGGCCCTCCCCCAATTTGGTGGTTGCTGGGCATCACATAGGGTAGCAGTCAGTTTCCTGAAAGTTGTCCTGTACAGTGTATCTGCTGTCCGATTATTCTGGCCAGGGGGGGCGTGCCCCCCCCCCAAGAAAAGCATGCTTATGCAGGAAACCTCCTTTGAGTTGGTCATGCCTGCTGCTGCTGCTGCTGCTTCTGCTCCTGTGTTGGTTGATCTTTTGTTTCCTGAGGGGTGGTGGTGGTCCAGTGACTCCTGGCGCTCTGCTCCTTCTGCAGCTGGAGCCTCGCAGGTAAAATGGAATAAGAAGAACGCCAACTGCCTGGCAACCAGTCACGACGGAGATGTGCGCATTTGGGACAAGCGGGTGAGTCGGTGTTGCCCTCCCATCTCCTCTCCTCCCCATGACATCCCACAAAGGGATGCCCGTTGGCATCTCAGGCTGTCCAGCGTCTTCTCACCGTCAGGATCTTGAAGCCAGCCAGCTGCTCTCGACTGGACTCTTTGAGGTTCATCCTCTCCTTCTGGGCGGATGTAACAGGGAACCTCTTGCTGAAAAACAAACCACCCTTTGTTCCATTTATTGAGCATCCAGGCCACCCACCTGAGTGAAACACTGCTTGGGGCAGTTTGCATAATTAAGTAGAACATACCAACGGAAATAGTAAACAAATGAGTACATAATACCACAAGCTAAACAAAAACAGAAAGGATTGCCATCTGGTGGCTTAAGTGAAACAAATCATAACATTACTGCTAAATAGCTCCCTTTCACTCTTCAGACATGTGATAGCTTAAAGGGCAAATAGCTTGGAGGCATCCAGAAAATGTCCTGGGCTGAGCTTAGCCAGAGAAATGCTTGGCCCCTAAATGGTGACTATCCCAGTGCTGAAACGGAGGCAGACCTCCTTGGGGGTGCATCCAGAGATGTCAGGAGCTTCTAGAAAAGACCATGATATTGGAGAAGGCGGAAGGCAGCAGGAAGAGAGGAAGGCCAATGCGAGATGGACCAACTCTCTAATAAAGGATGGCCCAGGGCTGCGTCTACAAGAGCTGGGCAGGGCTGTTGTGAGCGGGACATTTAGGAGATGATTCTTAAGGCAGGGGACACTTTGATATGAATTTATGAGAAAACTCAAAATTATTATAAGCATTATTGAAGTGTTAACAAACCCGACTGTGGATGTTAGATACATTTCTCTGAGAAAACATAAGGTCTCAGTGACCCATCCTCTAAGACTTGGCATAACTGCACATTGCGGGGGTGTCATTTTGTTGAGAACAACATTTGGCGGTTAGCCAGGAATAAGGAACCAACTTGAATTATCAAACAAACTGGGTAATAGGGTGAGGTCATTCTGGCTTTGACGGCCAACTGGCTATGAGCTAATGAACAGACACGTGTAGGTACGTGTGGGCATGTGAAGGGGCGTACAAGATAACGTCAGTCTGAGATTATACAGACCATACAGAGAGTATATAACAATCACGAGAAGCAATTTGAACGCTGTCCAGACTAGCAGGGCATGATCCATGCAATGGATCGACTCAGGCAGCTCTGAACCCTTAAGCAAGGCTTATGAATTCATACTAACCATATCTATGTTTTGTGTACTGCTGGTTTGCTGAATACTTTCTATATTTCTGTCTTCCTGTGAATGTCTAATAAAATCCTTGCTATATAACTACCTCTCAGCGTGGCAATTTTTAAAGAGCCACCTGAACCACAGCCCTATTTTGGGCACACACAGAGAAAGGCATGTAAGACTGTGTGATGCTTGTTTTGTGATTGAAATCTTGTGCTTCCAAGCTGCTTCTGCCTGGGCTTGGTTGGGTTCCGCTCTCTCCTCACTCACCAGTGTCCTTCCACCTTTCTGCACCCATGCTGCATGGGTTATCTTGGGGGAGGGGGTCCGGTTATGATAGAGGTACATGGGATCAGTGTTAAATGGATTCCCCCCTCCCACAACCTTCAGGGGCCAAAATGCCAGTCTTTTGTCATGATAAGAAAGATGGGTTTCATGACTCACTGCCTGCCTGTCAGGCAAAATGCTCTTCAAGCAAATTCCTTCTCTCTCTCTCTCTCTCTCTCTCTCTTTCTGTGTGTGTGTGTATCTCTAGAAACCAGGCACGGCTGTGGAGTATTTGGCGGCTCATCTCTCTAAAATACATGGCCTGGATTGGCACCCCGACAATGAAAACGTTTTGGCCACTTCCAGCCAGGACAACTCTGTCAGGGTAGGTAGGTGGTCTGGTTTGGTCTGGATTTCTTTAGGGGGAGGGGGGCTTCTACCCAGATCCTCAGAAAGCATGGCCTACCGACCCTTGCTTTCTGGCAGGGAGAGTTTTCCTGTTGCCCTGGTCCCTTCCGGTCTTCATGGCTGCCTAAAGGAGTCCCCTGGGAAATGAACAAAGGGTGTACGGATGTGTGCGTGCTGCTTCCTAGCTCGAGAGTCTAGGGAATCCGGGGGTGGGGGGATCACACATGTGGTTCAGGTTGCATGGTTGCTCTTTGCAGCCTCAGTGGTAAGGGTGGGAATGCGTGCCTTGGGAGGAACAGAAGCTGGATCTGCTTGTAATTTTTACGTCCTGTTCATGTATCGCTCGTGTTTCCATCCGTATGGAAGGCGCCCCAGTCCTTGGAAGGCAGCTATAATTCTGGCCCTCCAGGGAGCCCCTTGGCCCCCTCAGAACTCCGTTGAATGGTTGCCAAAGCATTGATGAGGGTGGAAAGATTCCCTCCCCAGCAATATGTCAGATTGCCCCCCCCCAAAAAAAATTATGCCTAGCGGCCCTCGCACACTTGATACCATTGTTTTTTAGGGTCTAAAAGTTTCCTTTAGAGATGATTGGGTCTCTGCACCAAGAGAAAACCTTATCACCTCCCAGGAGGCATGGAGAGGCCTGCTCCCCTTGGTCATAGAAGGAAGATATCCCGGAGGGTCAGCTAGAGATGGCCTGAACTCTCAAAGGAAGGACTGAGCCCCAGGGTGTGGTGGGCAGAAGGCCGCATCTTATCTTAGCAGCAGATGCTTAAAAGGGAAAGGTGGGGCATTAGAAACCCTTGAAGAGCCACAGATCCCAGAGCGGGGATGTTCTCCCAAGTAACACTTGCAACCCACGTCCCCCCCACAGCTGATTTTCTCGCCCTACAAAACCTGCAGCTCTGTTAATGTTGTGGTGATTCCGTTGTGTTGTAATCTCCCAGGGTGTGTATTGTGCTGTTCTTAAGCCTCCTTCTCCTGAGCTGGCTTGTTGTCTCTTTTGTTGAAGTTCTGGGATTACCGACAACCCCGAAAATACCTCAACATCCTAGCCTGTCAGGTACCCGTCTGGAAAGCCAGGTACACGGTAAGGACGGCCCTGCAAGGCTTCCTTGGGGGTTACGCTGGAAATGGGTAAAAGAGAAGCCATGGCTTGCTTTTTGAATGAGGAATTACGAACGGGAACTGCCTCCCATTTAAAGACAACAGGGTTGCCTCATCCATCACATCGGCTTCAGAGTGAGCGGTGAATAAATCAAGAATTTTGCAGACCTACCTGTGCGGGCCTTGTCTGCCACTGATGCCTGTCGTTCACCTGACAGGCTGGCCTTAGAAGAGCCATTCCTCTTTATCTCTCTGCCAAGAAGAAAGCCCCTTCTAAGGTAGCCTGTGCCATCAGTATGGAAGATCATTTGAATGGTGGGCCCGCCTGATCAGCACGGTTTCATTCAGAAAGCTTTGAAATAGGTAGTGTAATCTAAGCTTCCTAAGGTGGAGGCCTAGGAGAAGCTGCTGAGCCGCTGGCCTTGTGGATCGCAAGGTCGACAGTCCTAAACCACACGATGAGGGCGAGCTCCTGTCGCTCGTCCCTGCTCCTGCCCGTCTAGGAGCTTGCAAGCATCTAAAAAGGCAAGGAGGTGGTACCTCTCCGGTGGGAAGGGAACAGTGTTCTGTGCACTTGCACCTTGAGTCCTGCTGGCCACAGGGCCACGGAAATACGTTTGCTGACAAATGCTGACTCTTCGACTTCTTAAGTGGAGAAGAACGCTGGCCCTTGGAGTCCGAAATAACTGGACTTAATTGTGCTAATCTGGCGTCCTTGGGTGTGAGAGCTGGTGAATTCCACCAAGTATAGAATTGTGGGCTGGCTTTATCTTCTTCTCTTCCCCACCACCGCCGCCGCCGCCACCACCACCTTTCTGAGCCTCAGGGCTGGCGCTGCCCCACTCACCTTCTGCTTCTTTTCCCAGCCTTTCAGCCATGGGCTGGTGACGGTGATGGTGCCCCAGCTGCGCCGGGAGAATAGTCTGCTGCTCTGGAACGTCTTCGACTTGAACGCACCTGTCCATACCTTTGTAGGCCATGACGATGTGGTCCTGGAATTCCAGTGGAGGAAGCAAAAGGAAGGTGCGTTGCAGGCAAGGTCAAGCTGGACCTTAAAGGAAATGCACTTGCTCCTCAGATTAAACTTTTATTGCAATAAGAAGGCAGGCACCTTTTTCTAGAACTTGGGAGCCTCTGGTGGGGGCGTGGGGTGGGGGCGGGGGAGAAGCCACTCTTGGCTGCTGAGAGATCATATATTTGCACAAGGTTACATTGCAAAGCGAGACATGTGTTAAGAAGCGGTAGGGCTTTGACTCATTCGGCAGCCTTTTGTCCTTTCTTCGTTGCAAGCAGAAGCAGAGGGCGTGACGCAGTGTAAGCAAATTTGCATGATTTATTCTGACTGCAATACAATACATGTGATGCTTGGGATGGGGGGATCGCCATGGGCTGGCATGCAGGCATTGTTTGGGACTTGCTTCAATGAAAGCAACATTCAAGTGTGCCATGAGCTGGAGAAAGACTTCTGGATGTTGGTGGTGGTGGTGGTGGTGGTTTTCTTCTCAAGGGGTGCCATTTCAGCTCCAAGTCCGGCGTCCCTTTGCCTTCCACCTGCATCGAACATAAATGCAAATGGGGCGCTTTTAACTCTTTGTTCTGAACCGTGCCTCCTGTCCTCCTTGCAGGGTCAAAAGACTACCAGCTGGTCACCTGGTCGCGAGACCAGACACTCCGGATGTGGCGTGTGGATTGCCAGCTGCAACGGGTAGGTAGAGTGGTTGGCGGATCCTTTCCTGCTGCAGGCTTGAGGGACTGAAATTGACCCTCCCTTGATATCAGAGGTGCTGGGTCCACCTCTTGTGGATTTGCTAGGGGACCTTCTCCTCATGGTCTCCTCAATGAATTAGTTGGCATTTACCTTGTGATTCTTCTGGGCCATCCCTGCGCACTGCCAGAATCTCTTGAGAAGCTCATCGGACCCATTGAAAAGGAGATTCCTGTGTATATGGTCCTGGGTTATCTTGCTCCTTAGCCTTTATCTGTCATACAGCCGGGGTCCTTTCCCTTAGATCGCAGCCTACGTCTGCCTTCCTCGGCCCTGAATCCTTTCTGCTTTGTCTTTGCTCGGTGACCCCGGTAAACAGCGGCTCTCTTTTTTCCATGGCAGAGAGAGAGAGAGAGAGAGAGAGAGGGAGCACAACCTTGTGTTGTCTTTCTGCTCAGCCAGGCTTTCTCAAACAAGGGCGTGAAGCCGCCCCAAGAGAATTGGGGAGAGGGAAGACGAGGTGGTCTGCACGAAGCCCTGCCTTGAGGATGATTGCAAGCAGAGCCCTGGGATCCAGGCAGAGGGTCCCTTGGGCATCTCTGCAGTGGAGCTTAGGTCTGTACAACTGGAAGAGACCCCAGAGTCATCTAGCCCACTTGCTGGTCTGAAAGGGAAATCCGCAAAGTTGCTTAGTGGAAGGGGCTCCCAGGATGCTGTGCACAACTCAACCCTTGTGCGGACTGAGCACTGGGGAGCCAGGATGCCATTCGTAGACATGCTTGAACATTGTAAGAATAGGGTGCCATGAGCAGGGGTGGGTGAATAGGGGAGTGGGGTGAGGTGAGAAAGGGAGGAGGCAGTGCTAAGCCATATGGATGTAAGCAGATAGTTACATGTCTCTGTGGTTATATCAAATAGTTTTGACAGACCTGGTAGGGATATGGGAGCAGCGTTCCCCTGCAGGCGAAGAGCATGTGCTGTGAGCCATTCTGGACTTCCAGGGGTCCCCCTGTGGCTTTCAGAAACCTCAGACTGTTAACACACCTACACACACCCCTGCTAGCTCCCTGGCTCCAACTGGCTTCCCCTGGATGGTGCTTCAGTGTGTTTCCTTCCTCTCTTGTTCCAGCTGTGCTCGAATGATCTCTTGGATGGGGTGGAGGAGCTGATGGATGGCATTTCCCTCCTGGCAGAACCAGACAAGGCCCTCCCTGCCCATGATGCCGAGCCCCAGCCAAACACCAACCAGGGAGAGGAGGAAGGTGAGCCATGGTGGCCTCGTGGGGGGTGGCTGGCTGTTCCCCGGCCTTGTCCTTGTGCCAGAGACCTTCTAGGGGCTGTGAAGAAAAGATCTGTGTTGTTTTTGGCTCCACAAACACTCCCCAGCACCTCCCAGTCCTTCCCCTGCTTTCCCAGCCTGTTTGCTGTCCCTTGCATTAGAATATCTAGCTGTTTGTTTCTATGTGTCCACTGAGTGCGCCATTCTTTTCCCGACAGCTTTAAAAGAAGACTCCCAAAGAAGTCTCCTGGTAGGTAAAAAACTGGACCAGCTCGGGCTGCCCCAGACGCTGCAGCAAGAATTCTCTCTGATCAACGTCCAGATCCGAAATGTCAACATGGAGGTGAGGGAGGGAGCTGCTTTCTCCCATGGGGGTACTTGTGCTTGAAAGGCTGGAACGGATGGGGCCCTGCCTGCGGTTTCCTGAGGATTGCTTGGCTTTCTGTACCCTGGCAACTTGGCACCCCTTATCCCTCTGAGGCTGTTTTGGCAGTAAAGCTGCTGTTTTGCTTCCTAAACATAATTCCATTTCTTTTTGAAGCAGTGTACAAAGTTTTGCTTTTTAAATTCACATGTGAACATTCAAAGCAAATGTCTTCGGTTGTGAAGACATTTGCACAGACTGGTGGCTTGTATTGTTTTGTTTATCAGCCGAAGAGGTGTTCAGCACTTCAGAGCCGTCCCTCCTCTGGTTGGCATTCACTTGGAGGCAGAACTAGAAGGGGCGCTGCCTCCAAGTGGGTGCCTGCTGCCACAGCATGTAGGGCTTTGAAGCCCTGGACGCCTGCTCAGATGAAGAACGAACCAGGCTGAACCAGCAATTAGCACCCATCTCTAGTTGTGAGCCTCCAGGTTAGGCCTTTGGTTCTTGTTAGACACATAATCGTGTGTGCTGCATAAACCATGATTGTCAGTTATAATTCAAAAGGGTCCCAAGCCATTAAGCAGCTTTGAACTCATGGGGCTGGGGAGGGGTTCCTTCCTTGAAGGAAGATGATAACACAGAAGGAAGAACCTGCCCTGTGCATTCCTAATCTCTCTCTCTCTCTCTCTCTCTCTCTCTCTCTCTCTCTCTCTGTATGTATGTATGTGTGTGTGTGTGTGGGGGGGGCTTTAACAGATGGATGCTGTGAATCGCAGCTGCACAGTTTCAGTCCACTGCAGCAACCACCGGGTGAAGATGCTGGTGATGTTCCCTGCCCAGTACCCCAACAACGCTGCCCCTTCCTTCCAGTTCGTCAACCAGACCACCATCCCTTCCTCCATGAAGGCCAAGCTGCTGAAGGTGAGGTCTCTCTCTCTCTCTCTGAGCACTTTTTGCTTTCCTCCCCCGCACCCCCGGCTGGAGGGGAGGTTGGCAGAAGCCTGGGGAGCTTCTGGATCTATTTGTGAGGTGAAACCCCCAAAGAGAAAGAAGAATGCCTGGCTTTCTCTTTTTTGTTTATTTGTACCTTTCCTTTGAAAAGACTCAACGCACTAAACAGCTAAAAATACATGTTTAAGCCATTTATTTTTAAATACAATATTGAACCTAAAAAAATCTTTTACCTAACCTCATTTCGAACAATTTAAAGCAGCATGATTAAAAAGGAGACAGCATCCCTAAACCTCCAGGGGGTTCCCAGGTTCAAAGCTGGTTTTAAAAGGAAGGTTTCCAGCTGCTGCCGGGAGGGCGGAAGGAGAGAGCCACCTTAGCGGGATCTCCACAGGCAGGGATTAGCTACCAAAAATTCCCTCACCCAGTGTGTCTGCGTTAATGACAAGACTGAAAGGAGCCCCCCCCCTTTGAGGATCTGAGGATGGAGAGGGGGGATATTATATGGGAAGAGGCCGTCCTTGGAAGAGCTGGGCCAAGGACCCTTTGCAAGTCATATCCAGCTGTTGGAATTGGGCCCGGAAACGGACCGGCAGCCAGGGGCGCTGTCGTCACAGGGGCTTGTCAGGATCCCTGCAACCAGGGCGCTTGGACTACCTTCCTAGGCATCCCTGCCTGGGTCACATCATAACAGCCCGGCTGGCTGGCACCTTCTGGTTAGAGATGATGCTGCCTTGGCGCCATTTGGGAGCTCTGCCCGGTTGGCCCGGAGGATGCCAGCCCCAAACCCCGATGCTCACGGCACGTGGGGCCTCTTGCAGATCTTGAAGGACACCTCCATGCAGAAGGTGAAGAGGAACCAGTGCTGCCTGGAGCCCTGCCTACGCCAGCTGGTCTCTTGCCTGGAGTCAGTCGTGGTAAGAAACGCCTGCTGCTGCCCCTGCGCCAGCCTCTCCACTGGCCCATGGACACCTTTGGCACCCAGGCGCCATTGGGGCCTCCCTGCCTGCCTTTTGCCTTTGGGGCTTGGTTTTATTTCTACACATGGATCCTGCCCTTCTTCTTCTTCAGAGGAGGAGCAGCAGCAGTTGGAAATCAGAGTGCCAGTAATTTGCAACAGCAGTGGCCGGAAACCTTGAAGCCCACCCTTGCTGCCGCATGGCATTTGTCACATCCCAAGAAGAGGGAGGGGAGGGTCAACTTATGCTGCTCATCTACAGCGCCCCCCCCCAATACAGGATGCTTGGTTTCCACTTGAGAAACCCAGAGGCTGACTGCAACCATGGCAGGTAGAAGCTTAGAAGCGGGGGCGGGGGGGGTGACACTCTTGTATCCATCGGGCTAAGGAATTAGGAAACAGCTTTCAGCCAAATGGGAAACTCTCGCCCCATCTGGTTCAATGCTGCAGCATTTCAGAGGCAGAAAGAGGCCATTTTTTCAACAGGAAGGCTGGGGATCTGAGCCACGGCTCCTCCCTGGGCCAACTTGCTCATGGATTCCAGAGTCCAGATGTCTCAGGGTGGGGTTCAGGACTTCCTCAACGCCTGTACTTCTTTCTGCCTGGGTGTTTTTCAGAACCAAGAGGACAATTCTTCCGCCAACCCCTACGCCCTCCCCAACTCCGTCACCCCGCCTTTGCCGACCTTCCCCCGGGTCTCCAACGCCTATGGTTCCTACCAGGATTCTAACATCCCGTTCCCACGGACCTCTGGAGCCCGGTTCTGCGGGGCAGGTGGGTTGAATTTTATTTATGGGATGCTCTGGAGTCTGGCCAGAACCTCTTGTGGTAGCTGCTGGAAAGAGAGAAGTGTGTTTGGCAGGGGAGGGGGGTATCCTAAGAGCCTAAGGCATCCCTTGGGACGTTGTTGTGTCCTTGAGTAGTCCACCAAGCCCCCAGTGGAAAGCTGTTGTTGAGAAGTCATGTAGGGAAGTAAGTAGCTCCCTTCTCCTGGCCACTCTTGGTCCATCCATTATGGTCAGCTCTGATGGACAGCAGTTACTCTTGGTGGCTCCAGACAAGACTCTTTCCTAGCTCTTAGCTGGAGATCCCTGGCAATCCTTTCCAAGCACAGGCCAGGCATCGTCTTGCGTAGCTTCCCATGTCAGGTGAGATCAGGTGTGTGCCATTTGGCTGCACAAGCTGCGCCCGGCCATAGGGGGCCATTTATGTGCTTCTGGAGAAACAGAATGGTCTTGGAGGTAAGGAAGCTTTCTTTTCTGCCAGACGGATATATGGCCCTTGTTTCTAGGGCTTGGACAAAACCACCAATTTGCTAAACACAAAAACTTTTTGCAGGCATTCCTCAGCTCAATATTTCAAATGCTATTTCCCGGTGCACACCCGTTATTTACTAACCATTTGGACTTTGTTTTATTTAAAAAGAAGACATGTTTGGGACATAGCTGGGATTGGCAGTGTCATGACGTTGACCGGCGGTGTTGCCTCCTTTGTGGATGCTGTCGGGTTTTTCATCCGTTTGTCACCTCTTGTTCTGATTTGCTAAAAAATCTGAGCACTTGGAAATGGCTCTTTCTTGGAGAGGCAGATAACGAGCGGAATGGCTCTGTCATTAGCAGTGCATTCACCGCTGAAGAAACGTGTATGGGAAACAAACAAGGACTGTGTTGTTCAAAAAAGATGCGCTTGGAGCATCCTTTTCTGTCTGGTTTTTAGGCCACTTAATTCTTGCAGGGAATGAGTCTGAGATCATGGAGTCTTGGAGTTTCTCAGGCCCATCTTAAAACACACCACACACCCACCTCTCTGGCTTGGTGAAATTGGTCTGAATTTTACCTCTTGGTCTGAATTTGTGGCACAGTCATACCCTGTTTAGGGGGTGTGATGGCTCAGCAGACTAAAGCTCTAAAAGTGTCGGCTGCAAAGTTGGCAGCTCAGCGGGTTCAAATCCTGGGTGCCACGCAGCGGAGCAAGCTCCTGCCAGCCTAGCAGTTTGAAAGCATGTAAATGCAAGTAGATAAATAGGAAAATGTAGGGTGCTCCATCTAGGTAAAAGAATGAATTGCAGAGATATAGGATGAGAGATACCTGGCTGGAAAATAGTACATGTCAAAGGGATCTGGGAGTTTCGGTGGACCACATAGAGAAGCATAGTGTCTAGATCAAGGGAAGTGATAGTACCACTCGATGTACTGCTCTGGTCAGACCCCACGTGGAATACTGTGTCAAGTTCTGCGCACCGAATTTTAAAAAGGATGTTGACAATGTTGAGCAGGTCCAGAGGAGGGCGACCAGGATGGTTAAAGGTCTGTAAGAAATGTCTTATGAGGAACTGCTTAGGGAGCTGGGAATGTTTGGCCTTTCAAAAAGAAAGCTGAGGGGGGGTATGATTGAAGACGTTTGTTTCCCATGGCTTCAGAGACTAGGACTCAGGGCAGTGGTTTCAAACTACATTAGGAATAACTTCGTGAAAGTTAGAGCTGTTCAGCAGTGGAATATGCTGCTACAAAGGAGGGTGATGGAGTCTCCTTCTTTGGAGGTTTTTAAACAGAGGCTCGATGGCCATGTCTCAGAAATACTGTGATGGGGGTTCCTGCACAGCAGGTGGTTGGAGTGGATGGCCCTTGAGGTCTCTTCCAACTCTATGACCACCGTAAAAAAGCAGGAAGGTAAAACAGTGTTTCCTTGCAGCTATGCTGGTCATGTGGTCATGGACTTGCACAACACTGGCTCTTTGGCTTGAACACGGAGATGAGCACCGCCTCTAGAGTCAGACACAACTAGCACACATGTGCAGGGGGAACCTTTACCTTTACCTAATCCCCTGTTTATCTTGGGGGGTTAGGGACCCAACCTGACCTGTGGTTAATAGAAATCCATGTAATGTGGATGCTGGGTCAGGTTGGGACTGGGGGGGGGGTTGTTTGGGGCCTCTTGCACTTATCCCTTGCCTGGCTCTGCGCCAAATGGGCCTCCAGCAGGCATGGGAAGCCGGTTGGAGGGCTGCTTGGGGCAGCGCCAGGCCTCAGGTAAGTGTAGGAGGCCCACACAGCTTTGCCCCAGGGGGCCTTGCCTTCATACACTGTACTGCAGTCCCATGATATACCAGGACCACATTATATGAACTGTACTGCTTTTGTTTTTAATATCTTTCATTTCTCATTTTTTTCTTTCTGTTTGTTCACTTCTTGCTCTTCGCTTCCCTGTTGTCCTTTTAAAGATGTCGGATGCCTCTTGGTCCTTAGCTTTGAATATTGCCTTCAATGTTTCTTGGCAACCGTCAGTCTGCTCCATATCTCCAGCTTGGTATACTGTCCTCCAGCATTGTAAGCCGCCTTGGGTCCTTTCCAAGGAGAAAGGCGGGGCTAGAATATTTTCAAGAAATAAATAAAATGCACAAATAAGAGAGGCACAAACTGCAGTCACTGAAGGGGGTCTCACTTCTTGAGGAGCCCTTGGAAAGTTTCAGAGAATGACATTTTAAAACCACAGAGCTAAAAGGGAACAGAGACAAGAGGAAGGAGGAGGGCAGGCAGCCTTGGCAGCAGGTGACTGAAGGCCGCTTTGACAGGGGCGAGTGGGTGGGGGAACCATTTAATTCCAGATACTCCTCTGAAGCTGTCTTGTTTCAGTTGGGGGAGAGAGGTAGTGAAGGAAAGAATTGTCATTTCGGCCTTTTTTAAAAAATTAAGGTTTCATAAGATGTGGATTAATAGACTTAATAGTCTTCCCAACAGGATTCAGCAAAAGAATGGTAAGGGTCTCATGTATCAGTCTTAAGTGTGCATTGCACAGCATGCATTTTCACCTGCACTCTTATTCTTTTGATGAAACAGCTACAAAGGAAGTGAATAAAGGCAGAGTTTAAAAAAAAACAACAAATACCACCCCCCTCCGGGTATTCCTTACTCTGTGCCAACTTTGATGGCTAAGAGAGGTCAGCTAACCTCTACCCTGATAAGTGCATGGCTATCTCTCTTTCTCCCCCTCCCCCCTCCGCCAGCAATTAATTTCTGGGTCATTTTGGAGCGCCTGATGATGCTTGGCTTTTGAGGCAGATGCAGGCTAAATAAAAGGACTTGCATGACCTGCGTTTAGTCTTTTTATTTTTATTTTTTAGAAAGAGAAGGACAGCTAAACTCAGCCTAAAATGTGACAACACTGGTGCCCAATAGAGGCGGTGCAGCTTGTTTTGCATATACGTGGTGCACACATGTCCCCCCCCCCAATCAGCCAAACACAGGGAAAGGAAATACACAGCCAAGCGAGCGGAGAGGCCGACCACCAGGAATCTCAGTTGGGGTTTCTCTGTGCCCTGGTTATTGACTTGATGGCTGTCACAGCTCCCATGTGGCTTGTTCAAATAAGTCAGCAGGCTGTGGGTCCCTGCATGATGCATATGGAGTCTGGTGCAAAATCCCATTCTTAATCAGTTACCAAATACTGGGAATGGCGGACTAATAATCCCTTATTCCTCCTCTCAGTGCTGCAACCCTGTTTGTTTGTTTATTTATTTATTTATTTATTTATTTATTTATTTATTTATTTATTTATTATTCACACTTGTATACCGCCCCATTCCCACAATGGGGACTCTGGGCGGTTAACAACATCAAATAAAAACAGGTAAAAATCAGTTGTGTAGCAAGGAACGGCCGTCTTTTAGTTAAAGCTTCTCTCATTCTAGAATTGCCACCAACCTTTATTTGCATCTGCATTCTTGAGCACGAGGGGTCTCCTCTCTTTGCAGGGTACTTGGTCTACTTCACACGGCCAATGACGATGCACCGCGCTGTCTCACCCACAGAACCAACGCCCCGGTGAGTAAGTATGGAGGAAGCTGCTGGGAATTAACTTGGCTAGAAAACCATGCTGGTGGGAAGAGATGTGACAGGGCAGAGCGCGGGATTTGGTTTGATATCTGAGGCGGACTTCCTGAAGCTACTGTTGAGTGATCACTGGGGTGGGGGCAAGACTTTGGACCCTGACGACTTAATGCTCACCTTGAGCAGTGCTGGATGGCTCCCATGGATCTTTAGGCTTCTCCTAACGATTTTTTTTAGCTCTGGAACCCTGATCCAGGTCCCCTTCAGGAAAGAGGATGGAGGGGAACTTTGCAAAGTCCCCCTAGCTCAGTAGCAGAGCCCCTACTACTTCTTTGTATGCAGAAGGTGCCTGGCTGATTTCTTGGGAGCTCGTTGCCCCCTGGGAGAGACCTGGAAGAGCCACTGTTGTTCATTTGCCTGGGCTCTCATGATGCTGCAGCAAGCTTGGGGACTGACCCCATGGACTGTCTGTGCCGGCATGACTCTGCTGACCCTGGGGTTCAGAGCTGTGTTTCCTGTGCCCAGGTCCCTGTCCGCGCTCTCGGCCTACCACAGTGGGCTTATCACGCCCATGAAGATCCGGACGGAGGCCCCCGGCAACCTGCGCTTGTATGGTGGGAGCCCCACACGCAGCGAGAAGGAGCAAGTCTCCATCAGTTCTTTCTACTACAAGGAGCGGGTAAGCACCCGATCGGTCGGTGGAATGCCTCCCGAGTGGCACTCCAAGGGTGGGCCACAGTTCAATCAGTGAGCCCCCCAATTGGGATGAGCTGAACGCCATGGTCTCACTTGCTTTGACAGTGCTCTCGGTTGTACCTCTCGGGAGAAAAACCAGCTTGGCCACTACACTTTCTCTCCCTGTTAAAGTTCAGGAGTTGGAGAACTGGACCTCTGGAACCTTCTCTAGCTCCCACCCAGTCCCGGTGAAAGGGAGACTTCTGCCTTGAGACAGCAGGGAAACCCCCCCCCCCCCAAGGCCCTTAGTACTGGCAAAGGCCACAAGACTGCCTTTCTGTGGATAATTGCCTGGAGCCCCAGGCGTTTGTTAGGGACCTGAGGAAAACCCTCCCCCCCCCCCCAATCCAGAAGGCAGCGCAATGGCTCTGAGGCAATGTTGGTTCTTATGGGTTACCTAAAGCTAAGTAGTCTTAGTTTTATCCGGGCTTCTTTTGTTTATTAGTGTAAACTGCCCAGAGCAGTGCTTCTTATGGGAGCAGTATGCAATTTTGGCAGACAGGCAAGTAAATAGGCAAGGAAGTAGGTGTTTCTCTCTCTGCTACAAGCAGGCATTCATGGGGGGTGGAGGGGTGGGCAAAATGGTCAGCCAACATATTGGTCTCAAAGTGGGATTCTGTGAAATGGTCTTCAATGCAACAGGTGAGTCTTGGGACTCACCACCTCTGGGGATTCCTCTTAGCGCAGCCAAAGTCAAGAAAAGCCAGTGGGACTAGTAGGGACTTGCCCGGCCCCTCTTCCCAATAGAGGAGGTAGAAGATTTGAACGGTGGAGGCTTGGCTCCCGCTGAAGGTCTGCCAGATACACCCCCCCCCACACACACACACGTGTTCCCGCTTGGACCTTGGGTTCACTTTCTATGCTCACCAGTGAATCATGAGGGGAGGCTGCCTGTCTGTCATGGGGAACATTAGGGGCCAAGTCTTTTGGCCATGCTTTCCTGTCTTTGCCTTATTGGGACTCTGGCCTGCCCGCATGATGGCCACAGGGAGGGAGCCTCTCCAGCCAGCTGGCCTGTGGTTTCCACCTGCCACTGTGGCACCCTCGTGGCCCAGAGAACCAGAGATTTTCAGCTGTGTGTTCTTTTCTCCCTCTTGTCATTGTCTCTGTGTTGCTCCTCCCTCCTCCTCCTCCTCCTCCTCCTCCTCCTGGGCATACCGTTATCATGCGCAGATGTCTCCATGTTCTGCCCGACGCCGCTGGTCCATCCAGGCAATCAACGACTTCCCGGTACTGTGCCCTGTGTTACGCTGCCCTCGGCTGCCCCACTGCCTTGGAGGCCCAAGAATAACTTGCCACTTGGCTGCCTTAGCATAACCTGGATGGGAGCCCATCTTAGGGGTGGGCGGCAACCTCATCCCTTTGCTCATTTCGTCTCCAGCTGTCCTTTTGTGGCATCTCCTTATAAGCTGGAGGCGTAGAACCACCAGAGGAGGCTAGGAAGCTCTTTTTTGCAGAAGCAAGAGCGTGGTGTTTCTCCCCTGGGTGCGTTTGGTGTGGTTGGGTGATCATGGTTCTCTCCTTTACAAAACGTTCAGGTATGTCCAAACTTCGGCCCTCCTGATGTATTGGACCACAACTCCCAGAATTCTAAGGTGAGCTTGCCAATGACAAAGGACTGTGGGAGTTGTGGTCCAAAACATCTGGAGAGCCGCGTTTTGGACATACCTGGTGGTATAGGATTCAGCGTCTTAAGAACTGCAGCTCTCAGGAAGAGGAGCTAGCTGGATAGCTTAGTGGTTTAGATCGCTGGCTACTGGGCCAGAGGTTGGGAGTTTGGTTCCTGGCTGCGGCTTCCCTGCCAAAAGCTGGACTCAGTGATCCCTAGGGGAACCTTCCAGCTCTTCTGCAGTTCTAAGATGATGGTAATGATGGTGATTGTTTTCATCCTAAGACTCATAGGTAGTGGTTTAGTCATCTGGTTGCAGAGCCAGAGGTTGGGAGTTTGATCATCCCCCCCCCCCCGGGGGGGCGGGCTCCCTGACAGGGCCTGGACTCAGTAATCTACATGGCACCTTCCAACTCTGCAGTTCTAAGATTATTATATTGTTATTATTATAGCTTTGTGTCTGGGGAAAATGAGCAGCGGCTTGGAAAGTGGTTGACCTGCACCTTGTTTCCTCCTGTGAACCCAATTTTTTTTTTTGGGGGGGGGGTGTCTTAGGAAAGTGCCTGCTCCATGTATTGCAATATGGGGATAATAATGCTGAAGAAAGTGTGTGGATTCTCAAAACGCCGCCCAGATCTAAGACAGTGCTGCGGATGGGTGAAGTGGGTGGCCAATCAGAAGCTCATAAGGTGCCTAAACTGTGACTTCTCTCACTCTCCAGAATGTGGATTCTGTGCCCAGTCCATTTGTTTGACCCTCAGAGAATAAAGGGTGCAGAATCTGAGCATCTGGTGCACTGAGACCAAAATTCAGATTTATGGCGCCTAAAATTTGCTTTGCTTTGTCATGGCGGTGGTTGGAACCTGTTTGGCCACTGCTGCTGTTGGTTGGTTGGTTTGCTTTGGTTTTAAAAGACTGTGAAGTCCTGTTTTGGACTCGGCTCCTTTTGCCTCCCCAGTTCTGGGTGGTTGCCTGATGTTCTCCCAAATATTAATCCATACTGTTTCTGGTTTTGAATAAGGAAGACCCGTTTTGGGCATCCGGGAGGGATTGCGAGAGAGCGTGACCTTCTGTAGCTGTGATGTTGATCCTTGTGTTTTCAGGAGATCACTTGCGTTGGGCTCAAGTGTGTCTACTTCTCATAACTGTGAAGCCCTCCCATTGCGTAGAGCAAGTTTCCTGTTGCAGAAGATTGTGTTTGTGTATATATATTATTTCAGCACACCCACGCTTAGTGGGTGTCAAGCCCAGAACTGCTTCAATCCTAGGTTCACTTTCGGAGGTTCAAGGAGAACCACTATCAGAGATTGGTCCTTTATTATTATTGATTGAGTCTTCCTGTGCTACGCCTTCTGGTCTTTGCTGTGGTGCTTGGTTGCCCCTGGCACCTGCCTGCCTGCCAAACAGCTGAGCCCCTTTCCCATTAGTAGTTTCCATGGATAAAGCTGAGCTCCCTGTGAGGAAATTGGAGGTACATGGGATATGTAGTAGTCATGTAGTCAAAGAGCAGAGAGTTGTTTTTCAGGAATCTTGCTGCTGCTACTCACTGATGACTTATCGGATGAGTTTGGCAGAGAGAATTTGAGAAGACACAATGAGTTGGAAGCCAGGAGAGCCCCAATGAGAAAGGAAGGCATGTCAAGAAGTACAGAGAGTATATGCAGATTGATGGACATTCATTGGGTGATACTTACAGGATCTAGAATGTGGGAGGAGTCTAGAGAGAGAGAGAGAGAGAGAGAGAGAGAGAAGAAGAAGAATGCATTATTATCCACCTGCCACCCAAGCTGAGACAGCCTAGAGAAGTAGCCCAGGTGCTTCCCCTGAATCAGCAGGTCCCCAAGCACCTTTTCTGTTGCCTGCTGGGAAGAAACCCCACCCCCCATCCTGCACCCCCACCCCACCCCCACACACCTATACTAAGGCATTATATAATGAACGATTGGGCTGCCCCTTCTTTTCCCCTAAGATCTGTGGGGTGCCTTGGGCTGGGTCATAGCCAGGGCCGTGCTGAGCCCTGTGTCTGTGAGTGATGCCAGGGGCTGTTCTTGCTGCCTCTCTTTCCGCTGGCCACGAACAAAAGGTTCCACAGAGGAGCCGATGAGGAGGAGGGTTGCCGTGAAGGCCTCTTGCCTCTCCGCCCTGCTCCCCTTGAGCTGCCTCGGAGCCCAGGCCAGCGTGGTCGAGGGGGGGGTGTCCCTTGGGTTGGTTTATCCCCACCAGAAGAGGTCAGCTCCCTGAGGCCCGTTCGGAGAAAGCAACCTCACCGCCCTGTAACCTAGATAATCGGTTTATTATTTATTGATTTAAAATATTTCTACTCCACCTTTCTTCCCAGAAGGACCCAAGGCAGCCATACAGGTGTCTCCAGCTTCAACCTGAAACTGGCATAAACATCTGGCTATGATATTTGGAGCTCTTGAATTTTTACAGCCCCATCCAGAGACCAGTGGTGCTGAACCCGAGAGAGGGGCCTGTGGGGGCTAGACTGGCATGTTTTTATTATTTTTTAGGGGCCGAACGGGGATGTCACTGGCTGGATAGTTCTGGGGTTTAGGTCTCTGGCTGTAAAGCTGGAGGTGGTGACTTTGTTCCCCCCACTCCCTGTGCTCCTCTGGAAGTAGAGCCAGCCTAGGTGGCCCTGGGCAAAGCGGCACAGGAGTCCCAGGGCACCCCCGTCGACTCTGTACTTGGAAAATCCTGAAAGAGCTTGCCATTAGGCAGAATTGACTTGATGGTACATGATAACAGAAGTATCACGATCCCCCTCAAATTTAGATCTTCCCTTGTTTGGGGAGGAGGGTGTGATGCAAGAGATGGTTATGAGTCTCAAGTGTATTTACATTTCTTTTAAAAATATACTTTGTCCTTTGCCACAAATTCCTTTGGAAATGGTTCCAAGGGGCAGCATCTGAGGAAGGCTTCAAAGGGGATCAGAGAAATCTGAAATCCTCCCTTGGTTCGCTTACCAGATCTCTTTCCGGCAAGGCAGTCCAGGCTCCTCTCCCTGTTCACCAAGTGCTGAGAACCATTGTTTGACTTTCTCTTTGGGTTTTTCTTTTTTGCCATTCTTGGTTCCTTTGCAGTCCTGGTTCCTGCAGATGCCGGTTAAAAACAGAGCTGGCTCCAGGGCCCTCCTGCTGAGACTGGGAGGAGCCTCCCTCAGCCTTGGAAGGGAATCCTGCCAGGCTCTTAATCGGATCCCCTACCACGGACCCCTCAGGGTCCCTCCTTCCAAGGACCTCACTGAGCAGTGTCTGGGCACATGCTGTCTTTCTGGACAGGCCTCCTGCTTGAGCATGAAAAGATGGGTCACTTGTGCCCTCGAGAGCCGGCAGGACATTTGTGGAGGTTGCTCTTTCTTACTGCATGAAGCAGTTGGAAGAGGCTTTCATGCATCCCCCGTGCAGGTTTTTGTACAGAGCAAGGAAATGCCTCTGTGCATGAGGCAGGGCTGGAAGACCCAAGAGCTGCTGCTTGGCTGGGATGACCCTGCTGGGGTGGCGTTGCCTTACCCGAAGGAGCCCAAGGCCAGGTCTACACATGGACCATATTTGGACATAAATCTGTGAGTTCTAGCTGTCTAGTAGAGGCTTCCCATTACAATCCGCTCATTGCGCAATCTGGTGCACCTTTGCTTATTTTTAAGAGCTGGCCTTATTTTTGTTTTTCCATTTTATTTATTTTTTAACATCTTTCCCAGATAGTGGAGCGGTTATGTAGTAGACGTGTGT
>JAHTLZ010000065.1:1480204-1536135 GCA_023846285.1 Phrynocephalus versicolor
TGTGTGTGTGTGTGTGTGTGTGTGTGTGTGTGTGTGTGTGTGTGTGTCTGTGTGTCTGTGTGTGTGTGTCTGTGTGTCTGTGTGTCTGTGTGTCTGTGTGTCTGTGTCTGTGTGTGTGTGTGTGTGTGAGAGAGAGAGAGAGAGAGAGAGAGAGAGAGAGAGAGAACTCTGCCTCAGTTTTTCCTTTCTACGATGTAGGACTTTGTTGCAGGCATTGAGATCAGACCCTCCCTCCGTTCCGGGACATTAGCAATGGTATATGTACATGTCTGGGTGTTCCCAGCAATGCTGCTACCCTCGAATTAGCTGGACGGTGGAGCTGGGCTAAGAGAGACTCAGCCTCACTTGGGTAGGGCAGTGGTCATGAACAGAGGAGACCCTTTCCCTTTTTGGCTCCACCAAGAGCCCCCTGAGGCTCCGCCGTCTCTTTCCTGGTGCAGGAAGGGGGCCTTGCCCAGGGCTCGATGCGGGCCCCAGGAGAGGTCCCACGCCCTGCTGGCTGTGCAGAGATCCCAGGGGTTGGACAAAGCAGCCAGTGGCGTATTCTTGGGCTGCCTCCCCGTTGACCTGTGTCTGGTGGCTCTGCGTGTGCCTTTCCGTGAGCGTGGTGGTGCAGACGTAGGCTGGCTGCGTGCTCCCCGAGTCGATGTTTCCCTCCCTCCCCTTCTATCCGCATTCTGTAGCCTCCCTCCTCCAGAGGGGAAGAAGGACCTGACCCCTTCATGAGCTCAGTGGCTGCCATGCTTTGGTCCTTGTCTCTTGTCAAGAGGCCGGGTGTGCCTCCAACCTTCCTTTGCTTGTGTTCCTTTGCGTGTGGAAAATGATGCCCCCTTGCCTCCAGTGCGCCTCGCTCCACAGTTGCAGGGGGAGTTGGCTTGTCTTTGTGCCCTGCAGTGTCTTTCTGGGTGGCGTTTTGGAGCCCTCTGTGCAAGGCGACCAGCTTTCCATCCCCAGGGGGCCTCAACAACACCTCCCAAGCTCTGAAAAACCTTGAGCAGGCACGTAGTCCAAAGAGCGCAACACAAGGACAGGATCTCAAAGGAACTGTTCCATCACCAGCCCAAGGCGGTGTCTTTATCCCTGTATCAGATCATCCCAACCCACCTCCCAGATGTTCTAAAAACTGGGGAGCAGATCCCTTCCGCAGGGGCAAAGGTGCTGCTCCTTGCCGCCGGCCCTCCAGCTCCACTTGGGTTTCTTGCAGCCTCTTTCTTTACAAAGCGAAGGGGGCAGCTGCATGCATGTGTTTAGAGTCCCGCCGGCTTTGATTGCCTGTTTCTGAATTCAAAAAAGCAAGAAGGCAACCCAACCCTGTTCGTTTTTGACTGCATGTGCAACGTTCCGATTGTAACTGCAGCTATTCTTGGCCTTCAGACTCTCTTCCCTTTACTCCTTGCAGGAGCTGAAACCTGTGTGTCCAACAGCAGCAACGGGGGTGGGGTGGGGCCATCTCGGGCTTGTGCATTAGCTGCAAGCTACAGGTGAGGGGAAGCACAGTTACCCCTTTGCCTTGCCTCAGTGGGAATCTGCCCATCATCATTTTCAAAAATGCCTGGCGCTTTTTTGCGGAAGGCATGTTGGAAGTATTTAAAGCAGTCTCCCTAGTGCAGCAAACTAGAGGTGTAAACTTTCCAGCAACTTTAGGGGGAAATGGGTGGGGGCTGTTTTCCTCAATTTTTCAGTTTTTCTCCAAGTCGTGCCCCTCCCCCGCCCGCCATGGCTTCAAAATTTCTGCTGCAATGAAAGAGCACAGGGTTGGAGAGAGTTGATCTACGCGTGTGCATGGGGGAAATGCAAGCTACCACCTTTCCAAACACCCTCATGTTTCTGCGTGGCATCCTTCAGTTCTGCCAGTGAATTCAGTTCTGTCTCCTCCACACTCGCCCCATCGGAATCTGGACTTTACCTTCACATTTTGCATCCCAAATCTTCCTTTGACACTCGGTCTTTGACTCCTTCAGAGATAGTGAGGAGAGGTGGTCCAGGGTGATCCCTCCCCTCTCCCACACCCTTGCCCCCCTTCAGCTTTTGGAGTTAATGGTTTGTGCCCATTGCCAGGACAGGGCTTGCATGCCTCTGCATGTGTGATTAATGTCTGTCGCAAGGACTGGGTCATAGATATTGGGAGAGAGGAGGGATTGAGAAGGGTATGGTGTCAGTGCAATGCACCCCACCCCCATAGGCTGTTGGTTGCTTACCCACATGGAACAAAGTGGTGGGTTTTGCACCATCATTGACCTTGGAAGTGACTCAGAAAGTAGGCTAGGAGTGGAAATGTAGGCTGTGTCTTCTGATTCGTAAGACACATTCATCTGCATCACCGTACCAATTAAGTGCCTGACCTTGAAGCCTGATTAAAACCCACTCATGCCCATGGTACCTTGGGTCCTTTTGGGGAGCAAAGGCGGGATAGAAATATTTTAAATAAATAAATAAATAATGAAGCTCAGAGGAACCACCCAGTCTGGTGGATGTGGTCGGTCATCTACATCCCCACCCAGGGCTGCTGGCACCTCATTCCACACCTCGATGCATCCTGTTTCCATTTCCTCCTCCTCCAGGGAGCAGCTAGGAATAAAATGTTAAGAAATGACGGGAGAGAGATGGCCAAAGGCCACGAGGGAAGCACATGTCCCGAGCTGGTCTTCCTGGGTGTGACCAGTGGCATGGGGTGTATGTCTCACTTGCAGCTCAGGCTGCAGATAGGCAGGCCTTAGTGGGTTTGAACATCCAAATTGCCTACCCCTTTTGGGTAGGGCACTGTTGTGTTATATCTGGTAAGGCTAGCCGTTGTGTAGGGCAACCTGCCTGCTCTTGTAACATTTGGGTTCTAGGAAGTGGCTCTGGTTGAACCAACCTGGAAGACCACATTTCCCTTTATGATCTCACCCTGGCATCAAGATCATCAGGGGAGACCTTTTTCCTCAGCCTCACCACCCTCACAGGCATGCTTGGTGGGGACACAGGAGAGCAGGGCCTTCTCTGTGGCTGCTCCCAGACTTTGGAACTCTCTCCCACTGGACGCCAGCCTGGCCCCATCTTTGCTGCCCTTCTACAAGCAGGCAAAGACCTTCCTCTTCAGGCAAGCTTTTCCTCGGCATTCACCTGCCTAAGAGAATGTTTCTAAAAATGAGGTGTCTGTTTTATTTCCATTAAAAAGCTTTTTATTGATATTTATTAATAAAGCTTTTATTAATATTAGAAACTGCCACCAGTCCTCTTGAGGAGAAAGGTGGGGCATAAATATTTTAAATGAATAAATACACAATAAATAGATGGGTCACATTTTCCTTTAACAAGGCATTCTTTCTGATTCAGTGGGAAAAGGAAGGATTTTTTCTGTCCCCAGGCTTTGCCTTGTGGGTGTGGGTGTGTGGGAGGGCTACCAAGGGATCCTTCCATCCAGCCTGCACAAAAGTTCTCTTGTCGTCCCAAGGGAAGCCTTGTAGCTCAGCGTCTTAGTCTGCAGGCTCTGCCTCTGCCCTACTCAGGTGGTTGGGCTGGGAAGGCTTCAACTCTGAAGCACAACAGGAGGGCCCCCGGGGCGACGGCCTTCTCCAGGCAGGCCCCCCTCCTTTCTGCTTTGGCTGCCTTGCTGGCTCTTCTCCTGGATTTGCCCACCAACCCTCATGGACTTGCCTCCTGCTCCTGCAACTGTCTTGACTGCTTTTTCAGGGGTTCTGTCTGTGTTAGTTGCACCTTTTCAGTTTGAAAGTTAGGGCAGAGCTCCTGACGGCTGTGGCTGTTCTCTCCTATGGTTTTTTCCTTCTCAAAAGGATGACCTCATGCCCCCTCTCCTGTCTGTCTGTCTGTCTGTCTGTCTGTTCATCTGTCTGTCTGTCTGCCTGCCTGTCCATCCATAGTATATCTCAGAAGTGAGTACACCCCCTCACATTTTGTAAATATTTTAGTATATATTTTCAAGTGACAACGCTGAAGAAATTACACTTGGCTACAATGTAAAGCAGTGAGTATACAGCTTGTATAATGGTATAAATGTGCTGTCCCCTCGAAATAATGCAACACACAGCCATTAATGTCTATAAACCACTGGCAACAAAAGTGAGTACATCCCTAAGTGACAATGTCCAAATTGGGCACGAAGTGTCAATATTTTGTCTAGCCATCATTATTTTTGAGCACTGCCTTAGGTTGCCACTGGAGTCCTCTTCCACTCTTCCATGATGACATCACAGAGCTGGTGGATGTTAGAGACCTTGCGCATCTCCACCTTCCATTTCAGGATATCCCACAGATGGTCAATATGGTTTAGGTCTGGAGACATGCTTGGCCAGTCCATCACCTTTACCCTCAGCTTCTTTAGCAAGACAGTGGTCATTTTGGAGGTGTGTTTGGGGTCATCATCATGTTGCAATACTGCCCCGCGGCCCAGTCTCCGAAGGGAGGGGATCATGCTCTGCTTCAGGATGTCACAGTACATGTTGGCATTCATGGTTCCCTCCATGAACTGTAGCTCCCTAATGTCGGCAGCACTCACGCCGCCCCAGACCACGACACTCCCACCACCATGCTTGACTGTAGAAACATCAGTTCTCTTTGTATTCTTCACCTGGCTGCCAGTATATAATACTGAGTTATTGCAACATGGGTGTATAAGTTTTCTAATTACTGTCAGGTGTACAGAATAAGATGTAATGGGCAAGGTTGATGCAATAGCCTGATGTAACCAGTTTTGTGATTGGCTGACATGAGTATAAAAGTGCACCAAGAATCAGTTGTCTTTGGACCTTTGATAAGAAGGTACCCATGCTGCCATGCTCTATGCCTGTGATATGTTATGCTGATATGCTGTCTCTATGTATATACCGCCCCATAGCACTTCAAGCACTCTCTGGGTGGTTTACAATTTAATTATTCTGGCTACACATAACCCCCCCCCCCCGCAAGCTGGGTACTCATTTTACTGACCTCAGAAGGATGGAAGGCTGAGTCAACCATGAGCCAGCTATCTGGGATTGAACCTCAGGTCGTGAGCACAGTTTTAGCTGCAGTATTTTGTGATGTGGTGCTGAAACTATGTTATACCTGTATATATGTAACATGACTATTTTAAGAAACTCCAGCTGCTTCACATAGATTTTGTCTCCATAAATACAAGCTTCCGCTTGCAGAATAGATGGCTAAACTGTCAGAAGCTTTAAGTGACTAGTATGAGAGAGTGAGAGTGATAATGCCAAATGTGAGAGTGAGAGTGATAACACCAGCTCCCCCTTCACACCTGAGACCTTGTGACACTAACAGGTTTCATGACATCGGGGGGTGGGTGGGTGGGGAATGGCTACTTGGGCCTAATTTGGACATTATCAGTTAGGGGTGTACTCGCTTTTGTTTCCAGCGGTTTAGAAATCAATGGCCGTGTGTTGCGTTATTTTGAGGGGACAGCACGTTTAAACTGTTATACAAGCTATATGCTCACTCCTTTAAATTGTAGCCAAATGCCATTTCTTCAGTTGTCACTTGCAAAGATATACTAAAATATTTACGAAATGTGGGGGGGGGGTTGTACTCATTTTTGTGATATACTGTATCCACCCCTCCCTCCCTCCCTACCCCTCCCTCACTACCGGCCTGTCACTGCCTCTAACGCCCTGCTCTGCCTGCCGCAGAAATCAAGAAGGTGGAAGAATAAACGCGAGGGGACGGATGCCACCAGCCGGCCCATCAAAGCTGCTGGCAAAGTGATCATTCAGGACATCACCTGCCTACTTCCCGTCCACAAGTCTCTTGGGGAGATGTACATGTGAGTACCCCAGGATCTCGGTTGCCCCTTTAGAAATCTATGGTGAGGCCCTATCTGGAATATTGTGTACAGTTCTGGTCACCTTAGCTCCAGAAGGATATTAATGAAATGGAAAAAGTGCAGAGGAGGGCAACCAGAATGATTCAGGGACTGGAACACCTTCCTTGCCATCTGAGGCTGCAATGGCTGGGCCTCTTCACTCCTGAACAATGGCACCTAAGAAGTGACCTGATTGAAGTTTATAAAATCATACACAGTGTGGATTGAGTAGATAAGGAAAAATTGTTTTCCCTATTGCACAGCACTAGAACTAGGGGGCACTCCATGAAACTTTTGGGTGCTAGATCTCAAACAAATAAGAGGAAGTCCTTTTTCACCCAGAGGATCACTGGTCTGTGGAACTCCCTGCCAGAGGAAGTGGTGATAGCTGTCAGCCTTGACAGGTTTAAGAAAGGATTGGGCAAGTTCATGGAGAACAAGGGTATCAATGGCTATCCTTATGGATCCCCAAGGACAACCTCCGGGTTGGAGAGAGAGGCAGGAGATCTCTCAATGCCATTTGCAGGGAATCGTAAGCAAGTGAAGACATCTGCTTGGGAATACCCTGGAGCAAATGGTGAGCCGCTGTGTTAGACAGAAGGCTGGACTGGATGGGCCATGGCCTCTTCCAGCAAGGCTGGTCTTATGTTCTTATGTAGCAGTGATTCATAAGAACATAAGAAGAGCCATGCTGGTTCGGGCCAAAGGCCCATCTAATCCAGCTTCCTGTATCTCACAGTGGCCCCACCAGGTGCGTTTGGGAGTACATGAGACTAGATATCTGTCTCCTGATACCACTCCCTTGCATCTGGCGCTTGAAGTGCCCCGGTTTTAAGCCTGGAGATTACACATCTCCCTCATGGTTTGTAACCTGTGATCCAGGAATCTGTCCAATCCTCTTTTGAAGGCATCCAGGCCAGATGCCATCCCATCACCACATCCTGTGGCAGGGAGTTCCACAGACTAACAACACGCTGGGTGAAAACATATTTTCTTTTGTTTGTTCTTACTCTCCCAGACTGTCTCTGCCTCAGTCTGGAATATCTTATAAATGGGGTGCATTTCTACTTTTGTGTCCCAGTTGATCAGTGAGGTTACAAAATAAAACAGGCTGAACTGTGCTTTCATCATTGTAAGGCTAATTACACTGGTGACAATGAGGCCTGTAATAAGACTTCCTGGGGTAGGAACTGGCAAGCCACCCCAGTATCCCTGCCAAGAACATTCCATGGACATAAACAAAAGGCTAAAAGATATGACGCTGGAAGATGAGCCCCTCAGGTCGGAAGGCGTCCAACATACTACTGAGGACGAGCGGAGAACAAGTACAAGTAGCTCCCGAGCTAATGAAGGGGCTGGGCCAAAGCCGAAAGGACAATCAGCTGCAGACGTGCCTGGAAGAGAAAGGAAAGTCCATACGAACCTGGAATGTGAGATCTATGCACCAGGGTAAGCTGGATATGGTCATACGTGTAATGGAAAGAATAAACATTGACATCTTGGGCATCAGCGAACTTAAATGGACAGGAATGGGTGAATTCAGTTCAGATGACTATCACATCTACAACTGTGGGCACGAATCCCGTAGAAGAAATGGAGTAGCCCTCATAGTCAACAATAGAGTAAGAAAAGCAGTGCTGGGATACAACCTAAAAATGATAGAATGATTTCGGTATGATTCCAAGGCAGCCCTTTCAACATCACAGTAATCCAAGTGTATGCACCAACTACCGGTGCTGAAGAGTTTGAGATTGACCAATTTTTATGAAGACTTACAAGAACTTCTAGAACTGACACCAAAGAAAGATGTTCTTCTCATCATAGGGGATTGGAATGCTAAAGTAGGGAGTCAGGTGATAAAAGGAATAACTGGCAAGTTTGGCCCTGGAGTTCCAAATGAAGCAGGGCAAAGGCTAATTGAGTTTTGTCAAGAGAACAAGCTGGTCATTGCAAACACTCTTTTCCAACAACACAAAAGGCGACTCTACACATGGACATCACCAGATGGACAATACCGGAATCAGATTGATTATGTTCTCTGCAGCCAAAGATGGAGGAGCTCTATACAGTCAGCAAAAACAGGACCTGGTGCTGACTATGCCTCAGATCATCAGCTTCTTATTTCAAAATTCAAACTTAAACTGAAGAAAGTAGGGAAGACCACTGGGCCAGTCAGGTATAATCTAAGTCAAATCCCGTATGAATGCACAGTGGAAGTGAAGAATAGATTCAAGGAATTAGATTTAGTGGACAGAACACCTGAAGAACTATGGATGGAGGCTTGTAACATTGTACGGGAGGCTGCAATGAAAACTATTCCAAAGAAAAGAAAATTCAAGAAAGCAAAGTGGTTGTCCAACGAGGCTGTACAAATAGCGGAGGAGAGAAGGGACACAAAATCCAAGGGAGAAAGGGAAAGATACAGAAAATTGAATGCAGACTTCCAAAGAATAGCAAGGAGAGACAGGGCGGCCTTCTTGAATGAACAGTGCAAAGAAATAGAGGAAAACAACAGAAAAGGAAAAACCAGAGATCTATTCAAGAAAATTGGAGATATTAAAGGGGCATTTCGTGCAAAGATGGATATGATAAAGGACAAAAATGGTAGGGACCTAACTGAAGCAGAAGAGATCAAGAAGAGATGGCAAGAATATACATTAGAATTATATCAGAAAGATCTGGATGTCCCTGATAACCAAGATAGCGTAGTTGCTGACCTGGAGCCAGACATCCTGGAAAGTGAAGTCAAGTGGGCCTTAGAAAGCATTGCAAACAACAAGGCCAGTGGAGATGACGGCATTCCAATTGAACTCTTTAAAATCTTAAAAGAGGATGCTGTAAAGGTGCTGCACACGATATGCCAGCAAATTTGGAAAACCCAGCAGTGGCCAGAGGACTGGAAAAGATTGGTCTACATCCCAATCCCAAAGAAAGGAAACGCCAAAGAATGCTCCAACTATCGCACAATTGCACTCATTTCACATGCTAGCAAGGTTATGCTCAAAATTCTACAAGGGAGGCTTCAGCAGTATGTGGAAAGAGAACTTCCAGAAGTACAAGCTGGATTTCGAAGGGGCGGAGGAACTAAAGATCAAATCGCCAACATGTGCTGTATTATGGAGAAAGCCAGAGAGTTCCAGAAAAACATCTTACTTCTGCTATGCCAAAGCCTTTGACTGTGTGGACCACAACAAACTATGGCAAGTCCTTAAAGGGATGGGGGTGCCTGACCACCTTATCTGTTTCCTAAGAAATCTATATGTGGGACAAGCAGCAACCGTCAGAACTAGATATGGAACAACTGACTGGTTTAGAATTGGGAAAGGAGTACGACAAGGCTGTATACTGTCACCTTGCCTATTTAACTTATATGCAGAGTACATCATGAGAAAAGCAGGTCTGGATGAATCACAAACTGGAATTGCTGCAGAATTGGTGCTTCTGAGCTGTGGTGCTGGAGGAGAGTCTTGAGAGTCCCCTGGACTGCAAGGTGATCAAACCTATCCATTCTGAAAGAAATCAACCCCGAATGTTCACTGGAAGGACAGATTTTGAAGCTGAGGCTCCAGGACTATGGCCACCTCATGAGAAGAGAGGACTCCTTGGAAAAGTCTCTGATGTTGGGAAAGATTGAAGGCAAAAGGAAAAAAGGATGACAGACAATGAGATGGTTGGATGGTGTCATAGATGCAACCAACATGGATTTCACCAAACTCCGGGAGGCAGTGTTGGATAGGAAGGCCTGGCGAGCTCTGGTCCATGGGGTCACGAAGAGTCGGGCACGACTGAACGACTGAACAACAACCCCTAGTTCTGGTATTTTGTGAGAGGGAGAAGAGCTTCCCTCTATCCACTTTACTCATGCCCTGCATTATTTTGTACGTCTCAATCATATCCCCCCTCAGGCGCCTTTTTTCCAGACTAAAGAGCCAAAATGTTTTAGCCTTTCCTCATAAGGGAAGTCCCCCAGCCCACTAATCATTTTAGTCATTCTCTTTTGCACCTTTTCCAGTTCCACTATGTCTTTCTTCAGATGCGGTGACCAGAATTGTACACAATACTCCAGGTGCGGCCTTACTATTGTTTTGTATAATGGCATTGTAATGTTGGCTGTTTTATTTTCAATCCCCTTTTTGATAATCTCTAGCATGGAATTGGCCTTCTTCACCGCTGCCACACATTGGGGAGACACCTTCATGGAGCTGTCCACCAACACACCAAGATCTCTTTCCTGATCTGTCACGGATAACTCAGAGCCCATGAGTTGATAGATAAAGTTTTGATTTTTTGCCCCAATATGCATTACTTTACCTTTGGCTACATTAAGACACATTTGCCATTTCACAGCCCATTCCCCCAGTTTGGAGAGATCCTTCTGGAGCTCTTCACAATCTTCTCTGGTTTTTAACCACACAGAAAAGTTTTGTGTCATCTGCAAACTTGGCCACCTCACTGTTTCTCCCTGTCTCCAGGTGATCCCGGTCTCCAGGCTGTCTCCAGCCAGCAGTGCTGCCTGCTTGCTTTCTTTTTGTCTTGGCGGCAGTTTTCCCCTGTCCCCCCCTTTTCTTTTCTTTTCATTTTGCCTGAGATTCAACCTGGAAGGATCAGGAAGGAAATTTTTGCCTGCTCAGTGTCCCTGAAGCCCTCCCTCCCTCCAATGGCTGCTCATTAATTAACAGAGTGTCTTTCGCTTGCATTCCTGGATGTGTGATTGAAGAGCCACCTAGGAATGAAGGCATCAAGGGCCTCATGAACGAGCAGCAGTTGGCGCTTACTCAAATGCAAACTAGCCGTAGGATTCTGGCCAATGAATCACCTGCCTCCTTTATCTCTTTTTTCCCTTGAAATGGGGAAGGCAAGGTTTTTGAGTCCGTTTCTTGCAAGCCTGCTTTGTTGCAACCCTGCCTTTCCTTCCTGGTTGACTCGATGTGGCCTGTGCATCCCATGGAATGAGACCCGCTTAGATCACGGACGTTCCCCTTTTAGCTTGCCAGGACCTGTGAGTTCTGGGAAGGTGCCTTTGCCTGTCTCTTACTTGGGGGCCTGGCCGTTCCTTCTCCGTCCCTGACCCCTCGGCTTCCCTTTCAGACTGGACGTGGCAGACATCCGGGAGACATGCCAGAAGAACGCTGCCTCTGCGTTGACCGTCGGCCGGAGGGATCTCTTGCAGGTACAGCTCCTAGCGCAGGGAGGCGTCTCTTCCACCACTCAGAGGTGCTTTGCGGTGTTCTCCCCCCTGCCCTGAGCCCACTCTTGTCTCATCAACACCTAGTTCTTGTAAGAGTTTCCCTGTGTTTGTTCTTGTGGTGAGGGTTGTGGGGATGGATTTTTTTGGAAAGCTGAGAAGGCACACAATAGCCCTCCTCCTCCTCTAAGATCCAAAGGGTGGTCACAAGGAAGATGGAACCAGATGGTTCTCTCCTGCTCCGGATGGCAGGATTCAAAGTCTAAAGAAGCAGATTAAACTTGAAGAAGAGCTTCCTGGCTCGTTGGATGGGGGAAATGGCGGCCTCTCCTTCCTTGGAGCTTTCTTTACCAAGAAAGAATCATAGTATCATAGAGTTGGAAGAGACCTCAAGGGTCGTCGAGTCCAAAGTTGGATGGGCCAAAGTTGGAGGGCCACTTTGCCAGAGGAGTGTTAGCTGCAGATGCCTGTGTTGGACAAAGGGGTTGGACCCGGTGGCCTTTGGGTTCCCCTCCAGGCCTCCTTACTTGTGTGATTCTGGGCTTCTCTACCACTCGGCAAGTACTAGCCCTCACCATGTCGTATAGGACAAAAGGGTAGATCCCAAGTATCTTCTGACCCTCTCCGTGAATGCCGGTTTCGCCGCACTTTCTGAGACATGCCAGGGATGGACATAACCAGGGTAGGGCATTGGGTTGTTCTTGTAGAATCATAGAATCATAGAGTAGGAAGAGACCTCAAGGACCACCTAGTCCAACCCCCTGCCATGCAGGAACCCCCCTCAAAGTACCCCTGACAGATGGCCATCCAGCCTCTGCTTATAAACCTCCAAAGAAGGAGACTCCACCACCCTCCTTTGTGGCAGCATATTCCACTGCCAAACAGCTCTAACTGTCATGAAGTTCTTCCTAATGTTCAAACGGAATCTCTTTTCCTGTAGTTTGAAACCATTGCCCCAAGTCCTAGTCTCTGAAGCCTTGGAAAACAAACCTGCTCCCTCTTCAATATGACCTCCTTTCAAATATTTAAACATAGCTATCATATTCTCCCCTCAGCCTTCTTTTAGAGAGGCTAAACATTCCCAACTCCCTAAGCCGTTCCTCATAAGGCATTTTTTCCAGACCCTCAACCATCCTGGCCGCCCTCCTCTGGACCCGCTTGAGGTTGTCAACATCCTTTTTAAACTGAGGCGCACAGAACTGGACACAGGACTCCAGGTGGGGTCTGTCGCAGGTGGAGAGTGAGCTGATCGGCCCCACACTTTTTTGCTGTTTGGCCCAGTCTCTGCCTGCTGCCCCACAATGTCATGACTGCTTTGGTGTCTCTCTTGAACTCTGGCATTATATCCACTGAAAGGATTGTCTTCCAGCCTGGTTTGCTTGGGCAGATGCCGCAGCATCTCATGGAGATCATCTACAGTGGTACCTTGTATAAAGGAATTAATTCATTCCAAATGAAATTTTGTGAAGCAAATTTTCCTTTGCACAAATTTCCCATAGGAATGCATTGAAAACGGATTAATCCCTAATAGCGACCATTTTTCTGTTGTTCGGATTCGCCCCATAGGCAATTCTGTTAAGCAGTTTTTTTCCTTTCAGTGGGTTTGCTGTTAAGCAAGCTGCTTGTTCTACAAGGGGCCACTGTACTTATTTTATTACTTATTTAATTTGTATCCTGCCCCATTAGTGCAGTGCACTGTTCTGGATGATTTACTGCAGGAGAAAATAAAACACAGACATAAATAGAAGTGGGCACGAACCAGCGAACCTGAAGTGTGCGGCCCACCTGAGCAGGAGTTCAGGGCTTCCCAGCCCTGCCTCCTCTTTTCGCCACCCCTCCCTCAGGGGCATTGTCTGAGGGAGGGGAGGGCAGGGAGGTGGGGCTGGGAATCGCTGAACTTCCCTTCAGCTAAAAACCAAATTTCCATGAACCGCCAGTTTTGTGGTTTGTGCCCATTTCTAATTACAAATAAATGGTGAAGAAACAGCAACCACAAAACAACACAGATATAAAAAAGACAACATCATCAACAACAGAACAGTAATATGGGATGGCTTCTCCTCTTCTTCTGTTCCAGGTCTGGTCCCTGGCCACAGTAGCAACAGATCTCTGCCTTGGCCCCAACTCCGACCCTGACTTGGAGACCCCCTGGGCTCAGCACCCCTTTGGCCGCCAGCTCTTGGAGTCTCTGTAAGCGGGCCGCTGGGATGGGCAGTGGGAGGAGATGGAGAAGCGGCAGGAGTGGGTTGGGTTGGGGGAGGGCAACCAATGAACACCTGTAGCCTCCCCCATCCCCCCATAATGGCAGTGGGAAAGGGTGGGGCTGCCACTGAATTTTATTATTTTTTTTTGGGGGGGATGCCTCTTTATTGTTTGGCAGTGGCACTCGGAGTGAGGTTCTTGGACTGTCTTTTTCTTCACGGAGGCTGGCCTTGCAGTTTTTCCTTGAAACGCCCCCTTTCTTTCTCCTCCCCAGGGTGGCCCATTACTGCCAGCTTCACGACGTGCAAACCTTGGCCATGCTGTGCAGCGTCTTTGAGGCCCAGTCCCGGCTGCAGGGAGCCCTCAGTCCCGTGGGACTCTTCCCTCAGCGCCCCGGGAGCCACAGCCGATATGTAAGGGTGGACTTTCCTCCGGCCGCTTCCCTCGGGAGCCTCCCCGGTCTCAGTTCTCTTGGTTGATGTTGTTTCTTCTCTCTCCCACGGCAGCCCAGCTTTACCTCCTCCGGATCCTGTTCCAGCATGTCGGACCCTGGTCTCAGCACCAGTAGCTGGAATTTAAGTAAGCAGTCAATGGGTCACCTTCATCATAACCCGATAGAAGGCTTATGTATTGGCCTTTAAAAGGATCCTTGCTGCTCATCTCCCTTGGCTCAGATCCATTCTCTTAGACATTGGTTGATGCCAAGATTTATGATTTTGTCTCTGCCGCAGGCAAAGAGGCGGACCACACCCCAGCCTGGTGCGAATCTTCACCCGACGACCTCCGTCTTGGGAGCTTAGCCTACGCTGATCACCGAGATCGGGAGAAGGATCAGCACGACAGGAACAAACGGTAACGAGGGTCCCGGCGGGTCCTCCCTCCCCTCTGGATGAGATTCCCTGCTGTGCTGCTGGATCGGCTGGACTTCATGATCTATTAGATCCCTTCCAGCCCCGTGATACTAAAACGATGATGACAACAAGGAGGAGAAGGGTATTTGATTGTCTGAGAAAGTGCTGGCGCCACCAAGATTTTTTTTTTTAGACAAAAACTTGGCAGGAGAGAACAAAGGGCTTCTCCTCCGTGCAGGAATAGATGGGTATCTTTTAAAAAAAACATGATCCTTGCCTTTCTGTTTATTTACTTAAACCTCAAAAAGGATTTGTAAGTAGGGATGGGCATTTCGTTTCAGAACCTGTAGGTTACGAAACAAACCACGTGAGCCCAGGTGATCCTCGGAACCAGCTGATAGATGCAGATCCAATTTCTCTGTCTTGCTCATGGTTCAAATCCTTTGAGGAAGCACCTGCTTCGTGCTGCTGGCCAATCAGAGAGGGAGGTGGGATGATGCCTGTCCCTGTACAGCTCTGAAACGAAATGCCCATCCCTGGTTCTAAGATCGGCATTCAGTGTGACTACAGTAATGCGAAACTTGGGGGGGGGTGAGTTGGCAGTGCAAAGGCTGTACAGGAAACTAGAAGGGGTGCCAGTTTTCCCAAGGAAAAGCCAAGCCTGGATTGTTCTCCCCCTCCTCCTCCCCCCCCCGGCAACTTCCCCCTGTCAACAGAAGGGGTGGGCCATATCCCTTAGGAGGGGATTTCCAGATATTTTTGGATACCCACTCCCCAGATTCACCCAGAATCCCTCAAGTAGAATTCTGGGAATGAGCGCCCTAAAGCTTCATGGGGTGGGGATTTGTTCCACGGGGGCTCTTTCAGCAGAGCCTAGGGAGGATCGAGGCTCCCGCCATGCAAAGCGTTGTGCCTCCCCCTCCCCAAGGGATCCCCAATGCAATTTCCTTGCTTCTCAGTGGAGAAATACATGGTCAGTGACGGAGGTCATGAGAACCCCCTCTGTGGGCATATGCTTTGAGGGCTCCCACTCCCAGAATTTTGCCTGAGGGTGGGCGGTTCCAGGTAAATTCTGGGCACAGAAGCCCAGGAAGGCCAAAAGTCCCATCCCTTGAAACTGGAGGGAGAGAGGGGTGTGATGGGGCAAAGGAGGGGGGAGGGGAAGCACACTCTGGCTTCCTGGCAGCTGATTTTTCAGGACCCGAGGAAACCCCCCCCCCTCTCTTTCCAGGCTTCTGGATCCAGCCAACACCCAACAGTTTGACGACTTCAAGAAGTGCTATGGAGAAATCCTTTATCGTTGGGGCCTGAGGGAGAAGCGGGCGGAAGTTCTCAAATTTGTCTCCTGCCCACCCGAGCCGCACAAAGGGATTGGTGAGTGGAAGCCTGGCTCGGACAATCCCTCCTTGCTGAGGCAGCCGGGATTGGCATTGCCAGCAGAAGGGCCCAGGGTGGATCTGTTGGCCTTACCCCTCTTAAAGCCACCAGGGGGCGCCACTCACCCTGCCTTGGGGGGCACGGGGGGGGGCAGGACGAGCCACTTGGGGACCAGAGGCTTCCTCCTGTGGTGTCGGTGCGTCCGCTGCCTGCCCTTGGGGCATGGTTTGGCCCAGCTGTCCCTCCGCCAGCTGAGGAGAACGCAGAAGGGGATGACTGGCCAACCGCGTGGCCTGTGGGCTGCTGCTGCTGGTCCTGGGTGCCTGGCTGGAGGCAGGAGGCAGCGGGTGGGGTGGTGTCCCGCTGAGCTTTGCTCTCCTGCCGCACCTTTCCTGCCCGCCTCTCCGCTAGGCAGAAGGGAGCTGCCAGGGGCCTTTGGAAGCTGAAGGCCAGCCTTCCTGGGTAGGTCATCGCCTAAGGCTTGATGGGAGGCCTGGGAAGGGTGGACCGGCTTTCCTCCAGGCAAACCAAACACAGGCGCAGTGCCCATGAGAAGAAAGCACCAGATCTTTGAACGGAGAGGTGCCTTTTCAGAAGGAAGAAGGCAAGGTGGAAGTCAAACGATCCTTGGTGGGACCCGCTGGCTGGTCAGCTGATTCCCTTCTCTCTTCTTTTCTCGGCAGAGTTCGGGGTGTATTGCAGCTACTGTCGCAACGAGGTGCGCGGCGTCCAGTGCGCCAGCTGCAAGGGCTTTGCCTTCCAGTGCGCCATATGCCATGTGGCCGTGCGGGGCTCCTCCAACTTCTGCCTGACCTGCGGGCACGGCGGACACACCAGCCACATGATGGAGTGGTTCCGCACACAGGAGGTCTGCCCTACCGGCTGTGGGTGCCACTGTCTGCTGGAGAGCACCTTTTGACGAGGGGGGGCAGCGCTCAGGATTTGATGGGCTCCGTTGGGTTGTTTCGGGGTAGCTTCTGAAGTTGCTTCTGTATGGGGGCCAGTCTTGTAGGTTGCAGGTGGCCTTCTGCGCCAAAGGTTGGCTGGGGAGCGGGGTTCGTTCTAGAAGAATCTCAGGGGCTGCTCAAGAGTTCCCTGATTCAGCAAGGGGGGGGGGAGTTCCCCAGGTAGAGAGAAAGAGACTTTTGTTTGCAGAAGACAATCACAGGGCCTTTGGGGGGGGGGCAGGGAGCAAAGGTGGCCAGCCTTACAGGCTGGAGCTGAAGGCTGGAGGAAGATGCGTCAGGAGCATCTGATAGATGCTTGAGAAGTTACGCACCAAACGGGAATGGGACTGCACTGATTTCCACCACCACCCACCACCACCGCTGCCCCTTAATCCTTCATGTAGCATCCAGTCTTTGGCATCAGATTCTCTAGATTATACAAAGTGGTCAAAACATAACAGGCCTTCCTGCTGAAACACATTGATTTTTGACGACTCAGCAGGTTGGAGCAATCAGATGGAGCTGTCTGCCGCCTGGTCTTGGCCCTAAATATTAACAGAGGATGTTGACATCTCTCACCCAGGGCCTCCTTCCATGGAGGCTTCAAAAACAGCTCAATTTGCAGAGGCAGAGGGATCGGGATGATCCCGTTCCTTTTATAAACAAGGCTGTTATTTCTGGCCTGGGCTTGGAGGCCTTGCTTGGCAAGGTATGTCTCAGCTGGCTTGCGTGCCTTTGTAGGTGTGGATTTGTTGAGGCCTAAAAAGTGTCAGGGAGGCAACACTTGGCTTTGGAACGATGATGGTGAAACATAAATCAGTCTATTTTCCCCATGCTGAAATGTGTTCTGGCTCAGAGGCACAAGCCAGGGAAGAGCCCTCCCTCCCAGCCCTTTCACAGGACATGCCATGGCTGCAAAAGGGACTTGGAGCCAAAGTTTTCCCCTCTGGGCTTGGCCCTGGAAACACCTGGATGCAGGCCCACTGAGCACAATCCAGGTGGGAGGGAGGAGGGCACTGTCTGCACTGTTACTTGGAACCTTTGAGTGGGGCGGAAATGTGTTGGTATATTTTGTGTAATAAAACGAGAACATTTTATACAGCTGCCCTACCCATGTCATTCTGCAGATCGCCTTTCTCTTCTGATTAACAGGCTGTATGTCTGCTTGGTCGGGCAGGCCTTTAATTTTTTTTCTGTGCCACATTCAGCTCTCCTTCTGCGAAAAACGCCCTTCTAGGTTAACCTGCACAGGCTAGGAACGCTCAGGGAAGCTAAAATCCACGATTCCCACCAACCAAGCGGAAACGGAAGATGGCCCGAAGGCATGGGGGTGGTGTATGGGGTCCTGCTATTTGCTGTTGTCCCTCAGCCCTGGCGGTGCTCCCTCCTTGGGCAAACGGGTCTGGGCAGCTGGAGAAGGAAGTGTTTGGTTCCATGGGCACGAGACGCGGTTGGCTCCAGGCCCCGAAGGTTCCCTCCCCCAGTCTTGCGGAGCACACCCCAAATATCTCAGAGAACCTGGGATCCCCATGGATCTGGCCATGAGGAAGATGGGGGCGGGAGCAGGAGGACTCCGATCGCAAGAGGAGGAAGGGTGAGCAACCTCGCGGGGCCTTTTTAGTGTTGGCTCCTTCTGATCCTTCCCTGCCTCCCTCTGGAAGTGGGTGGGAATTGCATGGTTTTTGTGGGTGGGAAGCTTTCCAGAGAGGACAAGGCGTATTTCAGCCTCTCGTGACACTTTTAAGCCTTTACGGATTTATTGAGATAGACAATTATCATGCCCAACATGTGATCCCCACAAACTTGTAGTTATGTTGTCGCAAGTTTTACAACAGTATTTTTTCTACTCATTGCACAACAGCTACACACATTTGCTGATACACATTTTGTACACCTGATAGCACACTGTGGTTGTCCTAGAAAAGGTTGCAACAACGAACCAGGGCAGTCCAAGCTTCCATTTCAGCCTAAGCCTCTTGTGTTCCTTGAGAATTGGGTGTGGATTACAGCCACGGTCCTGCTGGTGGCACAGCACGGACTTCTCTCTCTCCCCCCCCTCTCCCCCCCTTTTTTTACTTCTAGGGCAGTAGTGGCCAAACTTCAGCCCTCTAGATGTTTTGGACCAAACATCTGTCTGGGGCAAAACACTCTTCAAGCAAATTCATTCTCTCTCTCTCTCTCTCTCTCTCTCTCTCACACACACACACACACACACACACACACACACTTTTAGGGGAGTTTGTTATCTGCTTGGTTTGGGTGGTTTATCCGTTTGGGTGTTGGTTGGTCGTATTGTTTTGAGGAGAGGGAAAGAAACAGACGGTGGTGGGCTGACACCAGGGTCGCGCAGGTCAGCCTCTTGACCTCACAGCTGTTCATCCGACGACACGCGGCGGACCAGAACTTCGCCTGGGGTGGAAGCAGGACAGGCAGTGCTGGCCTGAATTCCGGGACTGCTGCGATTCTGTAGAGGAGCTGCTGGAACGGCTCCTGGAAAGCGGGGGGTGGGGGTGGGGGGGGGGGACAAAGAAAGGTCCAGTCAGGCCTGCAGGGTTGAGCTCTGTCTTTGAGCGCAGATTCCCAAGGCCTCCACGGGAAGCTTGCGTTCCTGCACTCCAGGGCAAGCCCATCAGCGTTTTTCTCTGGCACTTTGATATCCCTGGCAAGCAGAGATGATATTTTGGGACTCCTTTTGGGCCACAGACCCCCATCAACTCCTTATTCTGGGAGTTCTGCCTGACTTGCACGTACCTTAGCAACAACTTTGGCCCCCCTGGGAGAAAAGGCCTAAACTGGAAGCCTTTGAGGCCGAACTTGGCCTAGCGCTGCTTCTTCAGAAAGAGGAGTCGCAGCTCGCACGACTGGGGCAGGAAAAAGGACGCCTGGGCCTGGCTACGCCTCCGGGCTCTCCAGTTCACCTCTTTGCTCCCCCGAGTGAGCCACATTCAGGTAAGGTGTAAGTCAGGCTTCCTCAGATGCGGAATGACAGGATTTGTAGCCCATGGCATCCCAAGACCCCACCCCCACCCCTACCAGCTAGTATCCTGTTGCCCAACCGCAGAGTGGACGGGAAATTCCATACGTGTGTCCCGGCTGCTCTGGCAGGCACCCTGCAGCCTGGCCAGTCTTACAAACAGTGGATGGAGGGTGGGGTGGGGTGGGGTGGACCAGGGAGGGACGCTTACCCGTTTCCCCTTCCTTTCCACCTCCAGGGAACAAGGTACGAGCGCCTGCCTCCAGCAAGGGCGCCCAGGGTGTGGGGCTTGCAGGCTGACCCACGGTTGCCCGTGGATCCATCCAGGCAGGGGGTCTTGAGGCCACTTACCTTTGCGGCTCAGGCACTTGCTTCCCCTTGGAGTCCCGGAGGTTCAGCTGCCGTAAGATGCGGATCAGCTGGGTGATCTGCCGGAGCGTCATCTCAGGAGCCGGGCACGCCAGGCGCTGGCGCTGGCTGATCAGGCAGGGAGGGTTGGCGAAGAGGGAGAAGTAGCTGTCCCTGCCCAGGAGCTGCACCGCTTGCTTGTTCCTGTAGCAGGAGGCGTACTGCGAGGAAGAGAAAGCCGGTGGCGGCTGGCTGGGAGGCAGCGGCGGCCCTACCTCAAGGCCCCGGGGTTGCATCGGGATCCCTTTGGATGCTCTACCAGTGAATCCCCTTAAGAGTAGCAGTCCCCGGAGACCTAGGAAACCCAACGAGGAACCTCGTAGCAAGGAGGGAGGATTTCCCCTCTCTACCCTTGCCCTGACGCAGGTCAGCCCTCAGAAGCCTGCGGTTCCTTCCGTGATGGGGCAGGAAGCCGGAACAGATGTGGATGTCCAGCCACTGCGTGGAGGAAGCGGGACCCAGTCCTAAAGTGACAGTGAGGAACGGGACCCCAGGCTCCTTCCAGACACCGTTTTTGATGTTGGCTCTTCAGGGACAGCAGTACAACATGCCTGCCTGGTGGTCATGGCTTGGACAAGATCATCCGCTTCTTCCTGGGATGTTCCTTTATGTTTCCCAGAAGGACTGAGAATGTTTCTTTTCTGGACTACAACTCCCAGAATCCACCAAGCAGGCTGTAGGATGCTGGAGGCTGTCATATGAAAAAGAAATGTTCCCAGTTCTGGTCTTCACACTACCCCCCACAAGACATTCTTTCCCGCAGTGTGGGCAGAAGGATTGTTTGTTCACATTCCAAGAGTTCCCAATTTTTGACTGTGAAAACTATCGGCGGCAGCCGGTGACTCCCATATTAGGAGTGCTGCAAATCTGCCCCAGGTTTTAGTCTGCATCTATAGGAATTGTCCAAAGTGCTAAACTCATTTTCTCTTGGAGAGCTCTCATAAAGAGCAAACAAAAACCCAGAGAGGACCTACAGAATCCCCAAAACAGGAGTTTCCAATTGCCAGTGGTTGCTTGCCTCTAAGGCAAAGCTACAGTTTCAGCTTAGCACATTTCTATATCTTTGCTTCACCTTAAATGTAAACTCCGGCAGTAGCCAATGTCTCTTGCTTAAAGCCTTTTGCTTATAAAGTCATAGAATAATGCAGTTGGAATAAGACTCAGTTGAACACCTTGCTCTGAAATTCAGCTTATGCAATCAAGCCAAAACAGTAGTAATTTTGTCAAGTGAATGCAAGCCAACATTATGACTATGACATTTTTTGCTTGCCTTTTCCCTGGCATACCTAAAATTGAGAGGCACAATAGACCCTGAGGAGGGGAGTAAACATGCCAAATTGCAGGCTGAAAAATGCCTGGATTTCCACATTATACAAAGTTAAAAACTGCTTTTAAAAAACATAGTAAGCAAAAGAGATCTGTGCCCCAGACTTGAAAATTTGGTTCACTTTACCCCTGAATTGGATCTGTTTGTTCTGCTTTCATCCGGACAACATACAAAGTAGTCCAAACCAGGCAGTTTCCATTTAGAATGTTGTTCTTTCTCAGAATCTGGTGCAAGACCTAGCTGGAAAGACGTAAAGATTAGGTGCAGTTAGTGGAGTAAATAGGTATTTTCTTACCGGGACAAAAGTGGCCATTTCTCACTTGGAATAGGACGACTCCCAAGATGCGCCTGCGGGGTGGGAGGGTAGCTCAGATCATGAAGGGCTCCCTGCTTGCCAGTTTTATAGGTACGCACAGGCTCTGTGCGGGAGGCCAAGGGGCAGCTCCTGCACAGGACTTCCTGCATGGAGCCCCCCCCCCCTTCCTAGGTGGTCAGACCTGGTCAGGTTTCTCTCAGCAGGACCTAAGGCCACCTCCACTGGCTCAGGTTACCCCAAGAGTGGAGGCAATGAGGGACGGCATTAATGAATGATGAGCGGCCTTTGTGCTCTCACAAAGTGGATGGAGGTGAGAGGATCTGGAACTATTAAGACAGGAAGGGAGAAAGTAAGGTTTCAGAATGGAAGGGAGATGGCTCATAGCTGTACCGTTTAGACTGGCGGCCCTCCGCTCTGGAAGAGGGTCAGCTCACGCAGGACAAGGGAGGCTACAGCAGAAGCAGAAAGAATTAAGGACACGTCTTTGTTTCCCTGTTTCCATCCTGCTGTTCTGTCCACGCATTTAAGACATAAGGATGAGCATGTTTGCCTTCTAAATGCAGTTTGTGAAATGGAGAACCCAGCAGCACTTGGACCAAGTTTTTTTTTTAAAATAATCAGAGTCAAAGAATCAGCAAACAATCCACCCTGGTCCATGTGTAAAACAATGCAAGAGACTGTTAAGGACTGGCTTTCACAGCATCTAATATCATTTAAAGAATATATTGAATATTTCGACTAGAATCCTACCCGCAAATGCAGAGCATCTGAGCTCCATACTTGGAACGATCCACATTTGTTCCTCTCTGTCTTTATCTTATAATTTGTTGTTTGTTTGTTTATAATATTTCGTCCTGCCTTTCTTAAAAGGTCTCAGGATGACATACAATGATAAAAAGATCCTTAAAAGCTAAACACAGTGGGTTTACAAATATTAATTAGAAAGAATTAATCTAGTATTAAAAGTCAATAAAATCCATACCAAAACCACATTTAAACATAAAAGAGCACAACAATCCATTTTTAGAAAGCCTCCCTCAGGAAAGCCTCGCTCGGGAAAGGCCTGCCTGAACAGAAAGGTCTTTACCTGCTTGCAGAAGGTCAGCAAAGGTGGGGTCACCCTGGTCTCCAGTGGGAGGGAGTTCCAGAGTTTGGGAGCAGCAAAAGGGAAGGCCCTTTTGTGTGTACACTCCACACACAGGAAGGAGAGAAAGGCCTCCCTTGATGGCCTTTGTTTCTGGACAAGCTCATTGAGGAAGATGTAGTCTTTTCAATAGCTTTTAGGTAGTTGTGCAGGCTGGAGACCACCCGATTCATTCTCTTGGCTTGTGAAAGGGTGGGTGGGTTTTTCCCCTTGTGCAAGTGGCATATATATATGCTGCAGCAGCACCCAAAACAGACTGATTTGTGCAGCGTGACAATCAAACATAATGCTGGGCTATTAATTTTTGTCACAGCACTTGCAACTACATTACAGATGGGTGGACCCGGCCTGAATCTGGAGTAAAGCATGCTTTTCAGGGCAACCATCCAGCGGAGACAAGAGGCCAGAGGAATTAACAAGACGGAGAGGCACGCCACACCCACATCTACATGTTAAACATGACATTTTAGCTGTTGCAATTAGACAGGCTGCAAATAGACATGCAATTAGACAAGGGGAAGGAGGGTGAAAGGAGGAGGTGGAGTTGGTACCAAAAGAGAAGAGTAGGGTTTTTCCCCTGCAGAAATGACTCTTCCTTGACTTTCTTGCTACAAAGTCTGATTTAATTGCCAGTATCTGTGATCCAGGGGGAAAGGAAGGATGAAGGGGGAAATGACAGCAGGTGTGGAGAGATGCAGGCTCCCTTCATTGCTCTTTATTTAATATAAATATATGAATATAGGAATATTATTTATTTGTTTAAAATATTTCTGATTTTGGCTTGCTGTTGCACAAGCTGGTGTTTGCTCCTAAAGTTTGCAACGAGGTTTGGACCACTTAAAGGAGATACTGCTTGCCTCCTCTGGTGAACTCTAGAAAAACCCGCTACTCCCAAGGCAGGGCACTGTACACACTGATGGAAGGCAGCAGGATTCTGGTCCTGAGATCTGAATGGGGTGCACCGCCTTCCAGGCAAGTGTGTGGACGACTACAGCCAACAATGTTTTCAAGAGAAAACTGGACTGCCCATTAGATGCGCCGTCTATGCTTCCTTGATTCCGTGGAGTGGTGCCTGGCCCCACGCTCTCGAGGTAGTGAAGCCAACCAGGGTCTTCCAAATGCCCAATGCAGTGGAGCATCTTGGCACAACATGAAAAGGTGACACTCAGGACAATGGTGATGCTTGGCCAACGTTTGCACTTCTCTTCTGTTTGAAAATCTGCCCCGTTGTCATTGTCCATCCACCTCTGTGTCATGTTTTGCCACTTGCCCTGGAAGGGCTTTGCCTTAGAAAGCTGTTGGCCCCAGGAGGAGGAGGGGGGGGTCTTTTAAGAAGCCATGGCGCCTGGTGTTGGTGTTGGTGGTAGTGGGGATTTCTTTACACAGAAGCTGGCAAACAAATCCAGGTGGGGACAGAAGCCGTCATCAGGGGCCCCTGCAACCTAGGAAGGAGACCTTCAGGGAGAGACAGCCTCCATTGTGCCTTCAATTGTGGTGTCCATTGGCTGGAGGGACAAAGGCAGCTCCATCATCAGCAACACCGCGGGGGGGGGGGCAGAATGGAACTGACGGAGCATCAGGTTATCATCTGTATCTAGGGAGAGGAACGTGCCTTCAGCAAGAGGAGATGGCATGGCTGGCGTTCGAAACAATGGCTGCAAGCTTTTCGCTTTGTGAAAACTGGCCACCCCCGTCGGCAGAGGCACCCTTTTGATTTATGACAGTGTTTTAGGGCAACCTTGGGCACTCTCCTGAGAGGTGTGGAAAACTTCAAGAGGGGAGAGCTCCAACTCACCTGCCCCCCACCAGGCATTTTCCATCTGCTATGGAGCACCTGCTCATGTCTGCCTTTTACAGGGAGGGGGGGGCAGGGGGTAAGCAAGGATGGGGAGACCGTGAAACCCAACACCAGCTCATCTTCTGAGTAAAGTTGGTGTGAGGTCTGGAGAATGGCATTCCCATTTGTCAGCCTCCTTGACTTCTAAGGCTTTGGCGGGGAACTCCTGTCTCTTGGTCCTGTTGCCCTCACAGGAATGCTTCGAAAGGACTCAGCGAAGCGGTTCCTTTTCCGTGGCTGCTTCTGGACCAGGGAACTCCCTTCCATTGGGGGCTACAGGTTGCCCCCTTTCTCTGGTCCTCCCACCTGCAGGCGTGGCCTGTTTGCTTCATAGAATCATAGAATCATAGAATTATAGAGTTGGAAGAGACCTCATGGGCCATCGTGTCCAACCCCCTGCCAAGCAGGAACCCCTTCACAATATTTCCGACAGATGGCCATCCAGCCTCTGCTTAAATACCGTCAAAGAAGGGGACTCTTCCACCCTCCGTGGCAGCATATTCCACTGCCGAACAGCTCTAACTGTCATGAAGTTCTTCCGAATGTTCAAATGGAATCTCTTTTCCTGTAGTTTGAAACCATTGCCCCGAGTCCTAGTCTCTGAAGCCATGGAAAACAAACCTGTTCCCTCTTCAATATGACATCCTTTCAAATATTTAAACATAGCTATCATATCCCCTCTCAGTCTTCTCTTTGATAGGCTAAACATTCCCAGCTCCCTAAGCCGTTCTTCATAAGACATCTCTTCCATGCCTTCAACCCTCCTAGTCGCCCTCCTCTGCACCCGCTCGAGGTTGTCAACATCCTTTTTAAACTGAGGCGCACAGAACTGGACACAGTACTCCAGGTGGGGTCTGACCAGAGCAGAATAGAGTGGCACTATCACCTCCCTTGATCTAGACACTATGGTTCTGTTGATGCAACCAAGAATCGCATTGGCCTTCTTGGCCGCTGCATCACACTGCTGGCTCATGTTCAATTTGTGGTCCACCAAGACCCCCAAATCCCTTTCACAGGTACTATTCTCTAGCCAAGTGTCCCCCATCTTATATCTGTGCAATTCATTCTTTCTACCTAGATGTAGCACCCTACATTTCCCTCTGTTGAAATCCATTCCATTAGCTTTGGCCCAGACTTCTAATCTGTCAAGGTCCTTTTGGATTTTCATCCGATCCTCTAGGGAATTAGCAACCCCTCCCAATTTGGTATCATCTGCAAATTTAATTAGCATACTCTCTATTCCTTCCTCCAAGTCGTTAATAAAGATATTGAAGAGCACTGGACCAAGAACAGAACCTTGGGGCACCCCACTGGTCACGTCTCTCCAAGATGATGAGAGACCATTTATGATCACCCTTTGCGTGCAATCAGTCAACCAATTACAAATCCACCTCACTGTAGCACTATCTATCCCACTTCCTACTAACTTCTTAGCAAGAATACCATGAGGAACCTTATCGAAGGCCTTGCTAAAGTCCAGATACGCAATATCCACAGCATTCCCCTCGTCTACCATGCCTGTAATTCTATCAAAGAAAGAGATCAAATTAGTCTGGCATGACTTGTTTTTAAGAAACCCGTGTTGACTTTTTGTAATGACAGCATTGTTTGTTAGATAATTGCAGACTGATTTCTTAATAATCTGTTCTAGGATCTTTCCAGGAATTGAAGTCAAGCTGACTGGGCGGTAATTATTTGGGTCCTCTTTTTTCCCCTTTTTGAAGATGGGGACAACATTAGCCCTCCTCCAGTCGATGGGGACTTCCCCTGTTCTCCAGGACTTCTCAAAGATTATTGCCAATGGTTCTGAAATTACTTCCGCCAGTTCTTTTAATATCCTTGGGTGTAACTCATCTGGCCCAGGAGACTTAAATTCATTTAATGTTTCCAGATGTTCCTGTACTATCTCCCTACCTATTCTATGTTGCAATTCCCGTCCTGCCTCATCTACTCTTTGTCCCAGCGGATCTCCTTCTTCCTTTTGGGAGAAGACAGAGGCAAAAAAAGTGTTGAGTAGTTCTGCCTTTTCCTTGTCTCCCGTTAGTAACTGATTATCATTGCTACGCAGAGAGCCTATCGCTTCCTTATTTTTCCTTTTGCTGCGGACATAACTAAAGAAACCCTTTTTATTATTTTTAATGTCTCTGGCTAGTTTAAGTTCGTTTTGCGCTTTAGCTTTTTTTACCATCCCCCTGCATATATTAGCTGTTTGTTTATATTCCTCTTTGGTGCATTTCCCATTTTTCCATTCCTTGTACTTGTTTTTCTTTATAGTCAGCTGAGTTGAAAGTTCTTTAGTAAACCATTGTGGTTTCTTTAGACCTCTCCTATTTTTTTTTCTTGTTGGAACAGTTTTAAATTGTGCCTTTAATATCTCAGTTTTAAGGAACTCCCATCCATCTTGGACTCCCTTCTCTTTCAGTGTTTCAGTCCATGGAATCACAGCCAATAATTCCCTAAGCTTACAAAAATTGGCTTTCTTAAAGTCCAGGATTCTTGTCTGACTATGCTTCAGGTAGACTTTTGGGCCTGGAATGGGCTCTGCTGAGTAAGGAGCATTGCGCAGCACAGGGTGGGTAGATCATTTCCCACCTTTTCAGTTGCTCTGGATTAATGGCCCTTTCAGATTGTCATGCATTCAGTCACTTATCACCGGTATAGCCTATTCTATCGTGTTTTCAGATGCATCAGTGTTTTTGAAAAAGGTTTGGGTCAGCTGCCTTGGGTCCTTGTGTGGGGCAAAAAGGCAGGACAGAAATTCTGTATGTAAATAAGTGACAGGGTCAGGTCCCCATCTTTAAACCCAGACCTTTGCATTTACAAAGAAAGCATGCTAGGGTCATATAAACCCTGATGGGAATCGTAGTCCCCTACCTAGAGTAAGTCCCACCCTCACTTTTTGTCTTTCTCAAACAAGATTTAACCTTTGGCTTCGACAAACAGAAGCGGAGGGGGAGCCATCTTGATTTCTGTTTTCAAGAGCTTGGCTCAGGCCACAAGTCTCTCAGTGTGGTTTCAATTTAAGTTCCCAGTGAGCTTATCAGCATATGAGGGAGAGAGGAGGGAAGCTTCCTCCCCAGGTGACGAGGCCTTGAACCCCCCCCCCGTCACTGCCTCCAGCTGTTTTGTGAGATGCAAACTGGGTGAGGGGAGCAGACCTTCAAAAAAGGCTCCAGGCAGAGAAGGTGCAGAAGAGAGCAACTAAAATGATTACTGGGCTTGGGCACCTCCCTTATGAGGAAAGGCTAAAACATTTGGGCCTCTTTAGTCTGGAAAAAAGGCGCTTGAGGGGGAATATGATTGAGACGTACAAAATAATGCAGGGCATGAGTCAAGTGGATAGAGGGACACTCTTCTCCCTCTCACAAAATACCAGAACTAGGGGGCATACACTCAAATTGAGGGCTGGGAGAGTGAGAACAGACAAAAGAAAATATTTTTTCACCCAGCGCGTTGTTAGTCTGTGGAACTCCCTGCCACAGGATGTGGTGATGGCACCTGGCCTGGATGCCTTCAAAACCGGATTGGACCAATTCCTGAAGGAAAAGTCCATCACAGGTTCCAAACCATGATGGAGATGCATAATCTGCAGACTTAAAACCAGGTTACTTCAAAGGCCAGAGGCAGGGGAGTGGTATCAGGAGACAGATATCTAGTCTCATGTGCTCCCAGAGGCATCTGGTGGGGCCACTGTGAGATACAGGAAGCTGGACTAGATGCGCCTTTGGCCTGATCCAGCACGGCTCTTCTTATGTTCTTATGTTCTAATGGCCTCGACAGAACAGCTCAGCTGGTTGAGCAGCTCTGAGGAGGGAGAGGACACCCCCAAGCCTGGATGTCTCTGCCCAAGATTAAGTCAGACTCCTTGTCGTCATGGGGAGGGGGACTGGACTTCCTTCCTGGGATTTGTTTGCCGCTCAAGTCAAGCATGATGGGAGAGCGATCCCCACATCTACATCTGTCATTTTAGAGTCAAGCAAGGCCAAGGATGTGTTAGGGGCCTGACCTCGGGAAAGCCCTGGTGATTTCTTGTCCATCTCCACAAACAGGAGTTTCACTTTGATGGAAGGAATTTTAGAAGAGGTAGATGGCTTTGTCTGCACTAGCATGTCCGGCAGAAACTAAACAAAAATGAAAAAAGAAAAGAAGTAAAAAACACTGGAGCACCATAAAGACTAACTGCTCTATTTAAACGTGAGCTTTCATAAACAAATCCACTTCTTCAGATCTGATTCTTTACAAATAGCACTTATATCTTCATATATAGCAGTGAGTCTTTAATGTGCTCAAACCCTTTCTTCTTCTTGAGGCTGCTTTATTTCCATTTGGCCTTAACCCTGAGGTGCTGCCAGTAGCCACTGTTTAGAAAGCCATCTACAGTAGGTCAGGCTGATGCATTTATGATAGTACTTGCACGGTGTTCCCCATCATAATGTACTGTGAAGTGTTCTCTGCTGGCATATATCAATCTAATCCAAGGAGTCATCACTCAGATATCCTGCTAGTCTGAAATGCAAAGGGTGTCCTGGCAATTACTCTTGGGAAGCAGAAAGACAACTATGCAAGGAAGTAGTTGTGTTAGCTGGTCTCAGTCTGCTAGCGAAATTAAAAAGGAAAAAATGGAGAGAGACAAAAAGAGTTTTTTTAAAGTTATGCCTGTGAAGATTCTCAGGGCACTTTTGCACAACCCCTAAAATCTCAGGCATAGGGCTCCCAGATGCGGAGCTTAAAATTGTTTTCCCACCAGCTGCGCACTTTTAAAAAAATTAAGTACGACCACGCCCACCTAAGCGTGCCCCAGCGCATTTTATAAGTACCTGCTCTCTGGAGGTGAAAAAATTTCTGATGCGGATTGTAAAGCAGTGAGTGCCGGGCTGCTTCGCCTTCTGTTTGGTTTTCTTGCCCCCTCCCCACCCCTTTAAGAGACTGGAATGCTTCTGGGGCTGCTCCGACCAGCCAACTGAGGTGAGCCTGCATTATTTTCTCCCTTTTTTGATCCCTCCCTCATCCTGACTAACTGATTACATTCAAGATTTCTCATAAGCTAACTTTTCCTACTCTGCCTGAGGTGAGCTCCATTGCTCAAAGCGATCCTGAGCATAATCACGGCTTCTCTCTGTCTACTCGTTATCACATGGCGTAACTGACCAATGGTAGCTAACCATGTCCTGTGCTGCTAGCTTGTTATGACTATTCCTCTACATACCTCAGATAAGGTCTAATACAAGGTCGAAATTTATTCGACTTAACAACTCACACTATGTCCCATCTTGCTTATTTCCGTATAACATGTTGGGGCAAAAAAAACCCAGTTACATTTATAAACTGATGGCCTCTGAACACTCTGCAAGAGACCAGGAAAGGGACCTTGGCTGTTGGACAGTTCAATGAAGGTGTCAACCCAGTGTGCCACAGTAGTGAAAAAAGCAAACTCAGTGCTAGAGATCATTAGGAAGGGTATAGAAAACAAGTCAGCAAGTGTCATATTGCCTCTTTATAAATCTGTGGTGAGGCCCCATCTGGAGTATTGTGTACAATTCTGGTCACCATACCTCCAGAAGGATATTATGGAAATGGAAAGAATGCAGAGGAGGGCAACCAGAATGATTCAGGGACTGGAACACCTTCCTTGCCATCTGAGGCTGCAGTGGCTGGGCCTTTTCACTCTTGAACTACTGCGCCTGAGAGGTGACCTGATTGAAGTTTATAAAATCATACACGGCATGAACAGAGTAGATAAGGAAAAGTTGTTTTCCCTATCAAACAACACTAGAACTAAGGGATACTCCACGAAACTTTTGGGTGCTAGATCTCAAACCAATAAGAGAAAGTACTTTTTCACGCAGAGGATCACTGGTCTGTGGAACCCCCTGCCAGAATAAGTGGTGACAGCTGTCAGCCTTGACAGCTTTAAGAAAGGATTGGACAAGTTCATTAAGAACAGGAGTATCAATGGCTATTGTACAGAATTCCAGGGCCTCATTCTCTGGAACCGGGTTGATTTATGGCCTCATCAGCTCTCCCCTGCAAAATAATCACAGCTGATCCATTGCAGGAGCCAAGAGGCATTAAAAAAAAACTGTGGGTCCATGATTAGATCTCCAACAACCTTTCAATTGCTGAGAGCATCAAAATTAATCAGGCACTTCCACTTTAATAATAATTAAGGCATCTATTTAACTAATAGGAATTACACAGGAATATGGACCTTATTTAAAAAACAATGAATCCTTCCCTAAACTTAGCTATGAGGTGAAATGCCTTGCTACCTAATTTCTAACCTACATTTCGAAGCTTCACTTTATCCTTTAGCCATAAAATCCATTGGGGAAAAAAATCCCATCTTCTCCCTCTCAAAGACTGCTCACAGCACTGGAAAACAGTCACATGTTGCTTCTTGGACCAATCAGGTTTCACTTGCTTCTGGCTGGAATGTGACTCTGGCCAATGTTTACAAATTCACTGAGATAAGCATTTCTACTGAAGCTAAATTGCACTTTTATATTAGCACTATTTACATTTGGCCCAGAGAAAGTCTTCCCTACTTCTAAAATTCATTACAGCTATCATTATGGATGCTTAAGGACAATCTCTGGGTTGGAGAGAGAGGCAGGATATCTCTCAATGCCATTTGCGGGGAATCATAAGCAGGTGAAGACATCTGCTTGGGAATACCCTGAAGCAAATGGTGAGCCACTGTGCGAGACAGAATGCTGGATTGGATGGGCTGTGGCCTGTTCCAGCAGGGCTGTTCGTATGTTAATAGCCTAGGTTGTGTGAAAGTCCCACCTATGCAACCTTTCCCAGCACCCACTAAGTATGGGTTGTCAGCTATGGCCTTGCTGGTAGAGATGTGAAATGCTTCTGATTTGTCTGGGGATTGGTGAAAAGGCTGCTCAGTAAGTAGCAGACAGATTGTGTCTGAGTCCCCCACCTCTGTTGAGAGAGGGGTTTTCAATGCTCACATGAATGGCTTCCCTGACCCCTCTTTCAAACCACCCATCTTCTCTATCTAATATGGATAAATCTTCATATTTGAATGAGAGCCCTTTGTCCTTCAAATGGAGATACACTGATTCTTGTCCTGCCTCTCCTATGTTGGGCCATGTTCCTGTTTAGTGGCTGTTTAGTTTCCTCAATGTAGAAGTCTGCACACTCCTCAATGCATTGGACCACATATACTGTACTGTATTGCTCCTCTTGTGTTTTGGTATCGAGTCCTTTGGGTGGACATGTTTGTGGGTTTGAAGTAAACCAGGATGTGGTGTTTGCCAAAAATCCTTTTAAGCTTCTCCGACACTCCAGCCATGTAAGGAATGGCCAGGTTCTTCTGTCAGGTCTGGGTCTCAGGCTGATCCCTTGTTCATCTGGGATGGCCCACTGCTTTGTTGAAGGCCCACTTTGGATATCCACAGGCCTTAAGTGCTGTTTTCAGGTGCCTGTCTTCCTTCTTCTTGGCTTCTGTGGAGGTGGGGTGCTCTCTGCTCCGTGACTTAGGGTCCTGATGACTCCTAGGTTGTGCTGTAATGGATGGTGGGAGTCAAACAGTAAGTACTGACAAACCTATTCAAATCATGGTCCACCTATGAACCTATTCAGGCTATTGTCGACCTAATGAGCCCCTTCAGGCCATTGTCCAACTTATGAGCCTATTCAGACCAGGGTGATGTGAAATCAAGGAGAACTATAAAAATGGAGGACTCCCCACTAACCTTCCTCAAGCTGATGAAGCTGTTTGGATGAGCAGTGAAACATTTTAATCTCTTAAGAAAAGATGTCCAGTTGTCCTGACTCAACTTCCAAATGTTAAAGATTATACATTAAAATAGTATATTTTGAAGGCAGAAAACAGAGACAGAGAAAAAGAAGATATGGAGACTAACACAGGTACAGGAGAACACTTCCTTGAAAATGTAAAACTAATAACATTTTCTTTGGCCACTGGAGGGCGCAAAGTTAAACCTTCTTAGTTAAAGCTCCATGTTGGTAACTTTGACTGTAAGGAACCAAGCACTGGATCATCATCATAGTCGTCATCACCATCATCATTGTCATAGAACTCTACCGCCTGTGGGTGAAGCAGGCACTTCAGTGGTCCCTGTAACCCCTAGTGTTTAGTGTTGAAAACACTAGTGTTTAGTGTTATGTCCTTGCTGTTTCTTGATTCTTTTTGTTTTTTTATTGCCTACTATTTGTTTGGCTTTGGTGTAAACTGACCAGAGTCCCTTCTGGGAAATTGTGCAGTCTAGAAATAAATAAATAAACAAACAAACAATATCATGGAATTTCACACAGCATTACTAGAGCCACATTTGGATTGCTGGATTCCATGGTCAAATATGGGCACTTTCACCACCAGCCATATTACGGGAGAACCTATCTATGTGGATCACCAGCTGTCAAAAATATTTCCCATATTTTCTTTGACTGTCAAATCTGTGTATCCATCAGGCTTGGTTAGCTATCTCCCTTTATAGGCAGAACAGCTCACAGGGACCCCAATCTTATCTTCTTTCAGGCTCTAATGTGTACAACACTGTTCCCAAAGTTGCTAAGTTCATAGGTAAGGCAGCAGTTACAAGAATCATAGAATAGAATCATAGAATCATAGAATTTAAAGAGTTGGAAGAGACCTCATGGGCCATCGAGTCCAACCCCCTGCCAAGCAGGAACCCCTTCACAATATTTCCGACAGATGGCCATCCAGCCTCTGCTTAAATACCGTCAAAGAAGGAGACTCTACCACCCTCCCTGGCAGCATATTCCACTGCCGAATAGCTCTAACTGTCATGAAGTTCTTCCGAATGTTCAAATGGAATCTCAACACATTGAACAAATTGGAATATCCTGTAAAGGAGATCTACATATAGGACTTCTGTATATTTTGTACTTTTTATTGCAACGTACCTTATTTGATGTTATTGTACGTTAATGTGTTTTATATTATTATTGTTTTAGTTGATATGGTCATAGGACTAATCAATAAAAGGATTACGTTACATTGCAATATTACAAGCAGTTGCTGATCTCGGAAGTAACACCATCAGAGTTAAAAAGGATGAGGAAGGGGAGGAGGAGGAGGATCCTTTGCATGCCACGGGCCTCGTGGCTTCCCGGTGACACGTTTAGGGAGGCCGCTGGGGCTGGAAGCCGCACGGGAGATAGAAAAGCTTCGTCCTGAGGCGATTGGAGGGCACAGAAGGGCAGCCATCATCCTCCGCCCCCTTCCTTCCTTGGTCGCCCTCTCAACTCAGGAAGATCTTCACGGAGTTTTCAGGACCCGCTGCTCCCCCCCCCCTCCCGCCTTCCTGCCGGGCTCTGGGAATTTTCCCAGCCCAGCAGGAGAGTCTAGCAGGTCTTGACTTCCCCTAGAGAGCTGGTGTGGGGCATCCCCTCCCGCTATCTGTTCCTCTCCTTCCTCCACTTGAAGGACCCTCCTTCCTTTCTCTCGATTCTGCGACGCCAACTTTTCCAGATTGTTTTCCCCTACCTTCTCCGCGGTCCGAAATAATTTGTCTGAGCGCCGCCTGCCGCCTTGCGCGGATGCCACCCCAGGTTGGATCCTGGGAGCGAAGGATCGCGCGCGCCTTCGGCGCAACTGGGAGAGGCGCCAAGGGGCCCTTCCGGCGCCTCCCCCGCAGCCTCTGCTCTCGGGCGCCCCACCGTCGGTCTGCAAGAGGACCCCCGAGCGCCGGGGGGGGGGGAGAGCAGAGGGCGCTCTGCGTGTCCTCTGAGGCACCCTTTACTCCTGCTCCCTTTGGCATTAGAGGGGGAAAGAGGCACACCCCTTCCAGCCTGAAACTGGGCGGCAGAGCCCGCCCCAAAGAGAGGCACCCGCAGTTTGGAAAAGTTACTTGAGAGTAGCGGGGTGTATGTGGTGGTGGTGGTGGGGAAGCGACCCTTTCCATGGCCGGCGGGGGGATTCGGGCCGTTGTAGTCCCCTGCCAGGCTCTCCGCTGCGGGTGGAGGGACGCGCACCCGGCGTGGCGCCCGAGGGCCGGGGCTGGACGGGGCGGGCCCGCCGGCTCATGCATATGCACCAGCGGCGGCCGGAGCAGGTGCTCAAGAGGCGGCGGGAGGCCAAAGAGGCGCCAGCGCCCGCGGGACTTACTCGCGCCCTCCGCTGCTCCGCGCTCCGTGGCCATGGCTCCGCCGCCGCCGCCCCGTCCGCGCGCCTACACCCGGGTCGAGGTGGCGCAGCGCTGCGCCCAGGGCCGCTGCCTGGTGCTGAGCGGCCGGCGCGTCTACGACCTCTCGCCCTTCGTGGCCCTCCACCCGGGCGGGCGGGAGCTGCTCGAGGACCGCGCCGGCACCGACGTGAGAGCCGCCCTGGACGGGCCCCTCCACCGGCACTCGGACAACGCCCGCCGGTGGCTGGAGCAGTACTACGTCGGCTCCCTGGACGCGCCGTCCGAGGTAAGCGCGCCGAGGCAGCCCCGGGGCGCCCGCGTCCGCCACCCCCACCCCACCCCCCTACGGCCCAGCTGGGTAGAGGGGCGAGCAGGCAGGCAGAGATTCAACCGGGAAAGCGCCGCCGCCTTTGCCCTTGGCGAAAAAGTAACCTAGTGGATGGATGAGCGTCGTGGAAACCCGTTAGACTCGGGCGCCAGTTCCCTTGAACTGGGAGGAACTGGAAAACACCCGTCGGCAGTGGAAGCCCGCACGTGGGCCTCTCCCGCTCGTGAGAACGTGGCGTTGGGCCTCCGGAGCGGAGCTTGCCCCACGGGCGCGGCGGCGCTGCAGAGACCTGAGGAGGTGTTAAATCAAGACCAAGGCGACCGACCCCAAACTGGACCTTGACTAAAAGGCGCTCGCCGCCCCCCCCCCCCGTCCAGCTTCTATTGAGGGTTCTCTGCCCCAGCAAAGGAGCTCCAACGCTCTGTAACTCAAAGAGCATCGCTGACCCCTCAAGAGGTGCAAAAGAGGTGCAAGAGAAGCTGTAGATGGGGGTTGGGTGGGGGGGGTGGGGGAGGTGGGAGAGGGAGGGAGCAGGTTCAACCCCTAAAATGAAATGCAAAGGTGGGTAAAATGCACCTGGTAGCTGCCAAGCACCTGCTCACTCCCAGGTCCCTTGACATTCCGGATGGTTGGACACTCAGGTTACCTGAATCAAGGTCCTAGAGCAGCCCCAGTAGAGTAGAACCATTGCAGAACTGGGAGGTACCCTTGGGAACATCTGGTCCAACCCCTTTCAAGGAGGCCTAGCAGGGAATCGAACCCCTCACCTCTGCCTCTGAAGCCAGAGGATGCCAACACCCCCCCCCAGGTCCCCAGCATTAAGGAAGACATCTTTTCCTCTGCATCTCTCTTTCTCAAAACGGACACTTGGCACGGGCAGAGGATTTGCCGCAGACCCGGCAGAGGTAACTCCCCCATGGTTCTTTCCCCTCCTTAGGAGCCCAAATGCCACTGCTGGGTGGGGTTGGGGGGGTTGGGAGAGCCAATGGGGTGAGCCCATTGTGGGGGGGGGCTGCCTGATGTGAGGGGATGAACCTGGCTGCAAGGTGGCATCCTGTCCCAAGGAAGGAGCCCATGGCAGGCCTCCCGTGGCCCACCTTTCCCGATATTTGCCCCACTCCTTTTAGCCAAATCATCCACCCTTTTCTGGACGTCCCTGACAGATTTAAGGCTGGCCCATGAGGGCAGAGGGGAGTGGTCTCGCCTCACGCTGACCCACACTTCTGCCCACCGGCCTGCCTTCTAACCAGGCGCCTCCATTCTGTTCTGTGAGTGCCTCTTTGTGTCCCCAGCTCTGCTTCCCACCTGGCTCTCTCCACCTTGAGTGTGCCTCCCTCCTTCCCATCCACCCCCCTAAATGCAGGAGGCACCGTCTGCCTCTGGGTGGTTCTAGAAACAGGTGCTTCAGGGGCCGTTGCCTAAGAGTAAAGGGCTGGTCTAGGCTCCACCCTGTTCTGTCCCTGAAATCCTCTTTTGCAAGTTTGGAAGGATCTTGTGTAAATGCCCCCCCCCGTTGCGGTCTCTCTTCCACTGGGTGATGCATGCAGGAAGGCTGTGGGGCCGCTGAGGTTTAGCATGGGAGCCACCGCACCCACCTCACCCAGTTGGCTGGGCAAGAAACAGTGGCCGTGCTTTGGCCGACAGCGTGTGTGTCTGCTTGTCTTGGGAGGTCTTCTCTCAAGGATGCACTGAGCAACCTCAGAGATTTCTTTGCTGCCCTCAGAAAATGCTGATTGTGCTGGTTCCGTGCCCGCTGTGCCTCCTTCTGCCAGCTGGGTAGCCAGAGGGGGGCAAAAGGGATCGAGTAGGGGAGAGGGAAAGGGATCCAGATGTGCCTGTGTGCACCTAACTATGCTCTCCTGTTCTCCCCAGTGAGTTTTTCATGGCTCAGCAGAGACCAGAATCTGGATGTCAATTTCCCAGCCCCTAGTCTGACATTCTGATCAGGACATCATGCTGGCTGAGCCCTGGTAGCTGAGCGAAATAGAGCCTTCCCAGTCAGGGGCAGTCTACCTCTCCCTACCCTGCAGGACAGCAGGGTGCAGATGAAGGGTGGATGGCCACACTTGATTCCTTCCAGTCTCAAAGGCATCTGGTCGTTGGTGAATACAGCCAGGAAGGGGTCGTTGGTTTCCTGTTCTGCTTCCTGGCTTCTCGGGTGACTTCTATGGGCCATAGAAGCCAGTGTGGAGTCTCTTTCATCTGATTTATTGTCTCAGTTTCCCATCCACCACCTTGAACTCGTGCTTCCCCCCCCCTTCAAGATCATAGCCTCCTGGCTCTGTTTTTTCCTGCATGTAGCTAAGGAGTCTCTCTCTCTCTCTCTCTCTCTCTCTCTCTCTCTCTCTCTCTCTCTCTCTCTCTCTCTCTCTCTCTCTCACACACACACACACACACACACACACACACACACACACACACACACAAACGTGATGAAGACTGATCCTTGTACGGACTGGCCCTCAACCTCTCGGTTTACAATGGTTTCCATATCAGGTCCAGGGGGAAGGCAGGGCTGGGTGGAGGAGGCACCAAGCCAGGTAGACGCCAGAACAAACATGGAGTGCCTTGCATAAAACCTTGCCTCCAGCCCTCGTTTGGTAATAATTACCCACAGCATTTAGTCCTGTGGCTGCTTCAATTCCTCTGTGCCTTCAGCCTCTTGGGGAAATTTTGCTTCCCCAACTGGCCAGCTGTTCAGAGACGGGAAGGAATGCAGGTTTATACTCCAGCATTTGGAGCCCTTTAAAGCCCTTGTGACACAGAAAGGAAGAGCGATTTTGCTGCAGAGTGAGACTTGTAAAGCCGAGAACTCTCTCCAAAAGCATACACACCATGAAAAATGTTCTTTTTATCGATCTTAATGGAAGAATTTAGTTCGAGGGAATGTAGTTCGAGGGAAAGGTATTGGTGAATTCCCAAGGCCCCTACAAAGCACAAGATGACCTTACAACCCGTGCAAGGTGTGGAGTGTGTGGAGAGCATCATAGTTCTGCCACCTCTTGCTTTTGAGGCTGGCAGACAATGCCTGGCGGGTGTGTTTCTGTTTCCGCCCAGCCCTGAGAGTAGCAAAGAACTGGCTTGCCGGGAGTGTCACATTTATAGAGGGAACAGGTTTGTTTTCCATGGCTTCAGAGACTAGGACTCAGGGCAGTGGTTTCAAACTACAGTACAGGAAAAGAGATTCCATTTGAACATTAGGAAGAACTTCCTGATGGTTAGAGCTGTTCGGCACAAAGGAGGGTGGTGGAGTCTCCTTCATTGGAGGTTTTTAAGCAGAGGCTGGATGGCCATCTGTCGGGAGTCCTGTGATGGGGGTCCCTGCATGGCATGGGGTTGGACTAGATGGCCCTTGAGGTCTCTTCCAACTCTGTGATTCTATGATTCTATGATATGTTTAGCTCCTGTCTTCTCTTAAAGTGCAGGTATGGGAGTCAGAGCCATGTCACAAGGGGAAAGGTGGCTCTCCCCACCAGGTTCTTTCCCAACTACGATGATGAGTCAGTGCCTGCTGAGAATGGAGTGTAAATGTTAGCCTACCTGCCTCGGGTCCCTGACGCATGGGATCTGTGATCTGGGACAGCAGCCTGCCCATTTTTCTAGTCCTCAAGGCTTCCCTTCCCACTCATCCCACTTTTCTTCAAGCAAACATGGGCCACTCCATGTTTTGAAAACCTCTGAGCGTCCTGTAAGGGCATGTCCTTGGCAGGTCATGGGGTGAAGTGCACTTGGAAATCTAGAATCACAGAGTTGGGAGAGACTTCAAGGGCCACCTAGTCCAACCCCCTGCCATAAAGAAACCCCCATCACAGGGCTCCCGACAGATGGCCACCCAGCCTCTGCTTAAAAACCTCTAAAAATGGAGACTCCACCACCCTCCTTTGCAGCATCAGATTCAACTGATGGACAGCTCTAACTGTCATGAAGTTATTCTGAATGTTCAAATGGAATCTCTTTTCCTGTCGTTTGAACCATTGCTCCAAGTCCTAGTCTCTGAAGGCATGGAAAACAAACCTGTTCCCTCTTTGATATGACATCCTTTCAAATATTTAGACATGGCTATCATATCCCCTCTCAGCCTTCTTTTTGTAAGACTAAACATTCCCAGATCCCCACGCCGCTCCTTGTAAGATATACAGTATGTTCCAGACCTTTAACCACCCAGGTCACCCTCCTCTGGTCCCACTCAAGGTTGTCAACATCCTTTTTAAATTGAGGTGCATAAAACTATACACAGTACTCCAGGTGGGGTCTGATAAGAGCAGAATAGAGTGGTAATATCACTTCCCTTGGTCTAGACACGATGCTTCTGTTGATACAACCAAGAATCGAGTTGTCTTTCGTGGTCGCCACATCACACTGCTGACTCATGTTCCATTTGTGGTCCACCAAGACTCCCAGATCCCTTTCACAGGTACTATTCTCCAGCCAGGAGTCTCCTATCCTATATCTGTGCAATTCATTTTTTTCTGCCTAAATGCAGGACACCACATTTCTCTCTGTTGAAACTCATTCTATTTGCTTTGGCCCAGCACTCTAACCTATCAAGGTCATTTTGGATTTTCATCCTATCTTCTAGGAAATTAGCCACCCCTCCCAATTTGGTATCATCTGCAAATCTAATCAGTCTACTCTTGATTCCTTCATCCAAGTCATTAATAAACATGTTGAATAGCACCGGACCCAAAACAGAACCCTGGGGCACCCCACTGGTTACCTCTCTCCATGCTGAGGAGAAGCCATTTACGATCACCTTGTGTGTACGATCAGTCAACCAATTACACATCCATCTAACAGTAGCATTATCTATCCCACAGTCTACTAACTTCTTTGGAAGTATGTCATAGGGAACCTTATCAAAGGCTTTACTGAAATCTAGATAAACAACATCCACAGCATTTCTCTCATCCACCAGGCCTGTAACTCTATCAAAGAAAGAGATCCAATTAGTCTGGAATGAATTGTTTTTGAGAAAGCCTTGTTGACTTCTAGTAAGGACAGCATTGCTTGTTAAATAATTACAGACTGTCTGCTTAATAATTTGTTCTACAATTTTTCCAGGAATAGATGTCATGCTGACTAGGCGGTAATTATTTAGGTCCTCTCCTCCCCCTTTTTTGAAGATGGGGACAACATTTGACCTCCTCCAATATATGGGGACTTCCTCTGTTCTTCAGAACTTCGCAAAGATCATTGCCAATGGTTCTGAAATTACTTCTGCCAGTTCTTTTAATATGTTTTGGTGTAATTCATCTGGCCCCGTAGAATTAAATTCATTTTTCCAGGTATTCCTGCACTACCTGTCTACCTATTCTATGCTACAATTTCAACTCTACCCCATCTACTGTTTGACCCGACTGAACTCTTTTTTCCTTTCTGGAGAAAACGGAGGCAAAGAAGGTGTTGAGTAGTTCTGCCTTTTCCCTGTCTCCTGTGAGTAACTGCTACCATGTCCACCCTATCATTTCCTTATTTTTCCTTTTGCTCTGGACATAACTAAAAAAAAAAAAAACATTTTTACTGTCTTTAATCTTTCTGGCAAGTCTAAATTCATTCTGTGCTTTAGCCTTTCTTACCATCCCCCTGCATATACTGGCGATTTGCTTATATTCCTCTTTGGTGCATTCCCCATTTTACCATTTCCTGTACATGGTTTTTTAAAATATTTAGCTGAGTTGAAAATTGTTTAGTCAACCATTGTGTTTTCCTTAGACATCTCCCATTTTTTCTTGTCAGAACTGTTTTAGATTGTGCCTTTAATATCTCACTTTTAAGAAATTCCCATCCAACTTGGATTCCCTTCTCTTTCAGTTTTCTCAGCGCATGGAATCACAGCCAATAATTTCCTAAATTTACACACATTGGCTGGATGCTTTTCTCGCTATACTTAGCTTCCCCTTCCCAGTGTATAACAAATTCCAAAAGAGCATGATCACTTCTACCAAAGATCCCACCACTTTGACCCCTTTGGCAGCAAAGAAAATACGGGCCAAGCATCAGAAGCGTTAAGGAGGGAATCAAATCATTTTATATTTTATATCTATGTCTATTTTATATGCTGTGTCTGTACTGCGTTTGTTTTTATGTTGTATGTTATTGGGATGATCTCTGGGTTAACTATAAAGCCTGATTGATTGATTGACCCCATTTACAAGGTCCTTCCTGCTGGTTAAGATCAAGTCTAAAATAGCTGTTCCTCTTGTTGCCTCCTCCAGTTTCTGGATCATGAAATTTTCTGCAAGGCTGGATAGAAATTTATTGGACCTTGTATTCTTAGGTGACTTAGACTGCCAACATATGTCAGGATAGTTAAACTCTCCCATTATTACTACATATTTCCTTTTTGACTGTTTGGCCATCTGTTCATTGAAGACATCACCCAACTCCTCTGGCTGGCTTGGGTGGGGGGTCTATACTATATCCACACAGAGGCATCCCCTTCATTATTCTCCTCCTTAATTCTCACCCAAATACTCTCAACCTGACTTCCCAGGTGTGTATCCTGGATTTCTTAAGTAATATAAATGTCCTTAATATACCGTATTTTTCTGTCTATAAGATGACCCCATGTATAAGACAATTCCCACTATTCCAACCCCAAATTACAGCTTTCCAACAATGGGATTCTCTCCTTGACTTACTTCCCTGTATAAGACAGCCCTCAATTTTTAGTCTAATAATTTAAGATGAAAATATAGACTTATACATGGAAAACACTGTATAAAGCTACTCCTTCTCATTTTTTACTTGGTCTGTTCCTTTGAAACAGGTTATACCCTCCAATAACTACATTCCAGTCATATGTCTTATCCCACCAGGTTTCAGTGATGCCAATTACATCATATTTATTTTGCTGTATTAGGAGTTCCAGCTCCTCCTGTTAGTTTACCATGCTCTGTGCATTGGTGTAGAGACATTTGGGGCTGTGTGTCTTTCTTACAAGCCCTTTGTAAGAGCACTGTTGGGCTGTAATACTCCCACTCCCTGCTGCAACATTTGGGCTACTCCCCACAATCCCTTCTGGATCGCTACCTTTAAGAATATTTTCTCCCTCCCCCTGAGAACTCAGTTTAAAGCTCTCCTTATCAAATCTACAAGCTTCTTGGCAAAAAGATTCCTACAAGCAGTGGTGAAGTATACACCCCCCATAGCCCAACTGGATGAAATAGCAAACCGTGGTCCAAGAATCCAAATTGTTCCTGCCGACACCATCTGTGGAGCCAGTTATTCATTTCTATTATTCTTTCCCTTCGTGGGCCATGTACTTCTACAGGGAGGAGAGATGAAATCACCACCTGTCCCTCCAAGTCCTTCAGCTTCCTACCCACCTCTTCCCATGCCTTTGTGATATCCTGAAAGCTGTGCTTTGCAGTATCATTAGTTCCTACATGGACCAAGAGGAAGAGGTTAGAACCAGTGGGCTTGATGAGTCTTGTCAGTCTCTCTAGGCACTTTTACATGACCCCTAAGATCCTCTGGCAACTTAAGTTTGGACCAGAGAGCGTGGGGGTTTGCTCCTCTTGCTGTGTTCCCACCCTTCCGCACGTCATTGCTCCTGTCTGCGGTGAGGGGAGGGAGGAAAAAAGGGAGAAAGGAATGCAGGCTCACCTCCGCTCACCTCCTTCTGCTGGTGGGAATTTCAGTCTCCTAAAGGGGTAGGGGGTAAAAAAACCAAACAGAAGGCAAGGCAGCCCGGCACTCACTGCTTTACAATCCGCATCAGAATTTTTTTTACCTCCGGAGACCAGGTACTTTTAAAATGCGCTGGGGCGCACTTAGGTGGGCATGGTCGTACTTAATTTCCATCTGCTGGTGGGAAAACAATTTTAAGCTCCGCATCTGGGAGCCCTATGCCTTGGATTTTAGGGGTCATGTAAAAGCACTCTCTGTTACATCATGAACCTTCGCTCCAGGGAGACAGCAGACCTCTTGGTTGACTTTTTCAGGCCTCCAGATGACTGCTTTTGTTCCTCTAAGCAAGGAGTCTCCAACCACCACTTCCTCCAAGGCTTGGTAGTGGCCCCTTACTGTGCTCTTGGATCCCAAGTCCTCTGCATAAGGTCTTCAGGTTGACCTTGCTGCTCCTGCTGCTGTTCCCTTTCCTGGTTACTAACGGAGAGAGATTGAAATCTATTGTTGGATTAGGATTTGGGGTGGTCCCGCTGTCTGGCATCTGGGCACACCAAGTCCTTGGACACACAGCCACCATCGTATTTCCCTGGTTTTGATTCATTTTGGTTTTGAGAGGTCTTCCTTCCTTCCTTCCTTCCTTCCTTCCTTCCTTCCTTCCTTCCTTCCTTCCTTCCTTCCTTCCTTTCAATAATGGTGTTACCACTCTGAAGTTTTATTTCTGGCCCCGTAAGGCCCCCATATTATCAGTGGGTCCCCACCTTAATCTCTATGTTGAAATGTTCCACAGCACGTATCCACAGAGATGGACTGTAATTCATTAAAACTCACAATGGAACAAGTCCTGCCGGCTGACATGCGATCACCTATGCTGTCAGACCCTGGACTGCCAGAGAGACCAGTAAGTCAGTGCCTGCACTCTCCCTGGAAGCAAAAAATGCTGAAAGTGAGGCCATAGTACTTTGGGCACCCCAGGAGAAGGCAAAGATGGGTTTCTCTGGGAAAAGCTGCAAGGGGAGGTGGACAGCAGCAGGAGAAGAGGAAGGCCCAGTGCAAGAGGGACTCCCTCCCTCATGGCTGGAGTTTGTAAGAGCTGAGCTGGGCTTTTGAAGGAAGGGCATTTTGGAGGTTGCTCATTCGTCAGGTGGCCATAAGTCGTAGCCACAACAAAGTAGTCCTACAGTTGGCCATGTAATGGGAAGGCTGGCAAAGGTGTGAGGCAGAATCCTTATATGATTTCCCTTCCCATCCACTATGAAGCAATGAGATGCCATCTTTGGTTTTTAAGGCGCGCCAATGCACCTGTTTGTCTTGTGGCTTGACAGTTTGTTGTACATCCTTGAACCGGCTAATGCAGGGCTTGGTTAGACATTAAAAACTGAAGTGGCCTGTATTGAGCTCTGTAGAGGTGGAGTACTGCAGTCGGTGTGATCCTGGCAATCTTAAGTGAGATGCACCTTGCATGGCTCTCTTTAACCTACCTCCCGATAGAGGAAAAGATTTGGAAAATTTGTGTGTGTGGTGGGGGAACCACTTAAGAATAATGCAGTATTGAAAACTCCCTCTGCTCCTCCCTGGAGAGGAATGAAGCAAAGGAGCTTGCATTGCTTTTAAGTGCCGAAGCTGTCTCTGTAAGCCACTTGATGAAATTGGGAAGCTGGAAACATCCCACCCTCTGCTTTGCCTTGGTCCCAGAGACCGCCTGCATGGGAATGGAACCAAAAGGAAGCCAACCTACTCATCATTAAAGACCGGTCGCTTATGACAACATGACAAAAATGGTGCAGGGAGAGGCCTCTCCTTGAGGTCTGAAGGCAGGCCCAGGTGCGAGAGGTAGATGCTTCTTCACAGGAGGGTATGGAAAAGGTGGATCAGAGCCCCACCCTTTTGTTCTCAGTCTTCAGCTGCCCTTGCCGAGTCCTTCAAAAGGCCCTGGCCTCCATCTTCGACCACCCCTCACCTCCTGAGGGTGTGCGTGTGCTTCCTCACCTGGAGGGCTTCTGCCTGCCAGCTAGAGCCGGCCACGTGGAACTCAATAGAACAGTGGCCTGTTGAAGTGTCAGGCAGCTGTTTAGGAATCTGCCACATCGACCAGGGAGAACAGGAGGAAGCAGAGTGATGGAGGCCCTTACCCCCCCCCCTCCTCCTTCTCCGTTCCTTGTGGGGGGAGGGATCCGGCCTGCATTCTGTTTGAAATAAGATTTCTTCTCAACAGGAGATAACTACCCTGGTGCCCCAGGACAAACCCCTCAGGAGGCAGGGATGGGATAGGGGTGGGAGTGTGAGACTAGAAAAATATGGTTCTGAATCCGGCAGAGAGGTAAAGTTTCCGGGAAGTTGGGGAGGGGAAGTGTTGTTGGGGGGGGGGGGAGAGAAGCCCCAGTTTTTCTGTTTTCCTTCCCATGGTGCCAACATTTCCAGGAATCTTAGGTCTCCCCCAGCAGGTCACCAAGAGCCCCCTCAGGCACTTTATGCATCCTCAGCCTGTCCTACTTCATAAGGTTGTTGTTAGGATGTAGTGGGAAGGGAAGCCTCCTCGATGCAGGGAGAGTGAGATAGCCATGCTAGGGATGAAGCAAAATAAGCCCTCCCCTACACATGCATGCATGCATGCATGCACGTACACACGCACACACATGCACACACACCCTTGCCCAGCCCCTCTTTCAGGTGTTTATTGAGGGAGGCAGCTTGGTGGTCTGGCTTATCTAAGAGGCTTCCTCCTTTCTCTTCGCAAGGACCAACACCCAGGGACACGCAGGTGTGTACTTGCACCTGTGTGTCAGCCATTGGAGCACCTTCCCCCTCTGCTCCCATCTGCTCATTGGCCAGCTCGCTCACGGGCCAGCTCCTTCCATGCCCCCCGGGTTCCCCTTCTCTCTTCTCTGGCAAGACAAGTCCAGTAAGTTCAGGGAATGAGCCAAACCAGACAAACAAGTTCTTATTCTTTTCCCTGTGAAATGCCATTGACGGGGAGCAAATGCCAGCAGGGGAGGTAAGGGAGCCTCCACGGACGCCGCGCTAAAGCTGCCTGGCACTGAAGTGGCTGCCGGGCCAGGTGCCGCCAGCCTGCGCCAGTTGCCACGATGGGACCGCCTGGCATTGTGGACCCTTGGCAGTGGCCTTATCTTGCCCTTGTCGGCTCTTGACCCAGAAACCATGCCGCACAGGGTCTCGGGAAAAGGTGGCCGCTAGAGATGGGTACAAAAGGAAAAATAAAACACTGTTTCGTCATTTCGTTATGTAACAAATTACTTCATTATGTAACGAAACAGTAGGATGTGTTTTGTTACAAAACAAAAGAGCATTTTTTCCCTCTAGGAATGAAAGGATTTGTCCTAGAGCCACCAAAATGGCAGGGGAGCTACTTTGGACTCTTCCCTGTAAGCTCCCCATATTTAGAGATGTTTGGGGTTCAGAGGGCTGAGTTATTAAACTCCAAAGCAGGTCTCCTTAGGAGAAAATCATTTCTAATTGAGTTGGGAAGCCACTAATTGCTTGCCCATGGGGGGGGGGGCTATTATTGGCTTCTGACTCAATTATAAATGATTTTTTTCCTCAGGGGACCCTATTTAGAGTTTAACTCAGCCCCCCAAACCCCAAACCTCTCCAAATATCAGGGGCTTACAGGGAAGAGTCCAAAGAAGCTCCCCTGCTATTTTGGTGGGTCTAAGACCCAGGGGAGTTTCATTTCATTTTGTTTTGAAACTACTTTAAAATTGTTAGAAATGAAACAAAACTACTAAAGAAACTAAATGAAATGTAACAAAAATTCTTGCCCCTCTCTGGCAGCCACCAATCAGCTGGTCCCAAGCACCCTTGGGTGCTGTGATCTCATTTGCTGCTGGATTCTTTTTAGCTTTCTTTGTTCATTTAGCACATTTTATATGCTGGCTGGCACGTGCTCCTCTTTGCTTCTTCACCCGTGCTTGGGGGATGTGTTGCATAAATATAAGGCAATACAACAGTCCTGGGTCAAAAAGATTTGCAACAGGAGAAATGTGCAGCCAGAATCCTTGGGAATTTCTTTGTCTCTCCGTTGGTTCTCAGCTGAGGTGCTTGCTGGAGCCTGTCCCTGAGATGGCACCATCTGTTTGGTTTCCATAAACAAGGTTGGGTCTGATACTCAGTGGCTGTTTCTGCGTGTTGGAGTCAGGCTGCGAAGGGAACCAGGCTCTGGGTTCTGCACCCCCACCTTCCAAACTGTCGTCAGGTCCTTTTTCAAGGCGGTGGAGGAGGAAGGGATGGATGGATCTTGACCTTGGGAGCTTGTGAGGTTGAGATTGGGTGGCAAGAAAGGGTCATCATGCCTGATTGCATCAGAAAAGGGTCACTTGGCTGGGAAAGAGTTCCCTTGAAGCGGCCTTTTGCAGGAATCACTCCAGCCTGGCTCCAAAAGAGAGTAGTAGCTCAGCAGATCAGATCAAATCAATAAAAGATCCAGCATGGGCATGGATCAGGGTCGGGCTGATTCATTATCTTCCATGCATCATATGATCGCTGGGAAACGGCTGTGCCGCAGGAGGTCAGAAAAGTGAGCTCTTTTCCCTGCTGATGGCATCCCCTGATTGTCATCCATCCGGGTTTTTCTCAGGAATGCAACCTCAGGCAAAATTTGCCCCCTGGTTTGGGTAGAATACTAAAGGCAAAAGAGAACTACCCTGGGGACCCCTTCTAGCCTGTGAGACTCAAGGCAAGCATGGATGCCCTGGCCCAAGGCTTCCCGGAAGCCGCTGAGAACGTCATCCTCTTCCAGGGCAAACTTAGAGACGCACCTCAGAGAGTCTTTTGAGTGGGAATTATGGAGGGGCATTTTAGAGGAGGGTTGCAAGGGCAAACTCTTGCTTGCCTGGCGCATGCCTGCCTCTGTCTGACCGGATTGACGGCATTCTGGGTGTGCGTTTCATTTTTAGATAAGTCTTCGGCAAGGATGAGGCAGCAGTCTTGCACATGCAGGTAGAGGGGAGCATTCCAGGGAGGTGGCTGGCGTGGCACATCCTCGTTTTGCAACCAGGCCAATGAACCTTTTGGGCTGGACTTGCAAGCAATCGGTGTTTTCCATCTCAGATATTCATGGCTTTGTTTGTGAAGGGGTGGGTCGCACCCCACTCTATCTTAGTCATCCCCGTGGGATCCAGGAGAAACCTGGCCTGTTTCACTCCACCCCTTGCGTCCTTTTATCACTGAGGGTTTTTTTTTTAGTACCAAGAGCGTAGGCGTCACGCAACACCTCTGGACAAGCAGCAGCAGCCTAGAGGGAAAGTGGAGCAGTTAGTCTTGAAGTTGTCACAACATATCCTTTTTCTTTCTTTTTTGTTTCTTGTTGGAATGCGCACACAAATGCACCAGCTGCACTTGTGAAAACTACCCTTATGATTAATGTTTGTTGTCGGGGTGTGTGTGTGAACATCTGTTGACTGAGATTTGCATCTGTTGCTTAAGCCTGTCTTCTCTCCAGAATAGAGCCAGGGTGTGGAGGCAGGAGAAGCGCCATGTCATGGTGGCACAGCCTTTGACTCATCGGATCCCTGAGCAGAAGGTCTCCCGGTTCAAGACCAACTCCCTCCAGGTTGGGCTAGGAGAGGTCTTGTGCAGGAGACCTTGAAAGCTGCTGCTAATCATTCAAGGCCTGGAGTCGGCAAATGCCACCCTCCAGATGTTGCTGGCTTGAAACAGTTCCCTCGCCAGTGTCAGTTCTAGCCAGGTCTAGAAATGATCAGGAGTGTAGGTCATTTAGTGCCTTGTCCTGCCGTGAAACACAAAACCCATGTGCGCACCAGAAGGCTAGGCAGACAGGCTGGCTATCAAGCCCAGCAAGGGAGCCATCTCGTGCTTCCCAACCAGAAAGGCAACAAGGCAGCTACACTCCTAACATTGAGCCTTTGCACAATGAATGCAAAAAAAATATTAACCTTTGCGAATGCCGGAACTCCTGGCAATACCTGTAGAGATGATCCCACCAGGCCAGGAGCGGAAAGCTGGCAATGCCTCCTGCTTGTGAGAAGATGACGTGCAAAGGTCTCCACCCTTGCTCAAACACAGCTATGGCATCACGTGAAAATTAATGAAAGGCAGAATCGTGATGGTGGTTCCTGTTCACACAGTGGTCCAGTGTTGGAGCTTGGGCCTGTTGTCACAGAGTTGAAGGTTTCTGGCAAAATTCCCTTTGTGACCTTAGAAGTACAGAGGCTTATAAAAGCTAGGAAAACACTCTTGAGGAAAACTCTTCCGGCTCTTCCCCAAACTTGGAGGGATTGTAGAGGAGAGATAGGGGAAGGTTCTCTGCAGTTTGGGTGTCTCTAAATGTTTGGGAGAATCTTTCTGGGGTGGTGGTCATGGTGCTATTGGTGGGTGTATATCTTAGGTATCTGAAGCCCAAACTTCACCAAATGTGGAAGGACTGTAGAGGGGAGGCAGGGGAAACTTCTCTGCCATTTGGGTGTCTCTGGGTGTCTGGAAGGAGATGCTTTATAACCCAACAAATCCAAAATTGCTAAAAATTCGCCCATTTGCATTTGCTGGGAGCATAAAATTGAATACATACAAATCAAGGAATTAGCAATTTCTTCATGAATTCTGAAATTCATTTTTAAATTCGTGCCCATCTTGCATGCTGTAAAAAGCTGACTGGCCTGCTGTTTGGCTCTTTATTTTTCCCATCTTCCAATCCTGTGTGGCTGCTCTTTCCCAAGGTTTTCCCAGGCACTCTTGCTATTTCATAACTTCCCGTTTACACAACTGTTGTGCCTTCTGGGGCAGGTGGAGATGCCCAGTTGAACATTTCAAGAGAAGGAGTGTTCGGTTTTCACTCTTCAAGCTTTTGGCGTGTTCAAAATGGATTGCAGGCAGACTGGATTGGATTTTAAGTGAGGCAAAGAGCAAGGCCCAAAGCTTTGGGGGTACTTTCTAGCAACAGTTTATGCTGCGCAATCACACCTTGCCTCGTGCCTGAATGTTTATGAGAGGCTGCTCTGGCCATCTTCAGGTTACAGCACACCTGAGTTCACCCACTGTATCTGACTCCTCCCCCACCAGAGAAAGTCTGTTGATGGAGAAACATCAGTGTTCTTATAACTAAGCCGGCTTTTCACTTTAGGAACTCGAAGTTGCACATTTGCGTTTTTAGAAAGCTGAATGCAAAGAGGCAACAGGGGAGATGCTACTTCACGTCCCAGATCAGCCGCTTTTGATTTTGAGGCCCAGGGTCCAGGCAGGAGGAATTTCCGTGACTTGGGACTAGGTCAACATTCAAGGCACCTCTTGGATTGAGAATGAGTGCTTGCATCTTTTCTTGTCATCAATGGGGAAACCTAATCAAAACAGCGACAGACAGACACTGCAAAGGGTTTTCTCTTGATACAAAAGTGGAATTTGGGTTTCTATTTGTCTCTTTTTATTTACAAGCAATTGCACTGGCAAATAAAGGTGGCATTTTGTTTTGTTCAAAAAGCATGTGCTTAGCATAAAAACACTTGGCTTTTTTGTCTCTGAAGATTCTCCATCCTCCAGATGAGGTTATCTAGATATTGAGTCATGGCAACTGGACGTCTTTTCTTGTGAGACTGAAACATTTTGCTACTCATTCAAGTAGCTTCCTCAGTCTGAGGGAAAGTTGGTGCAAGGCACCTTGGTTTCACATCATCATGGTCTGAATAGGCTCATTTGTTTATTTATATCCCACCCATCTGGTCATACCTGTCAAGTGTCCAGTTTTAGCCGGTATACTACGGTTTTTTTCAGTGTTTGTACTGCCTATTTCCTGGAATATTTATTTTCCCGGAAGTGTCCCGGGCGGTGGCGTTGGGGGGGGAGCGAGGCGAGCTCCTTGGATGGGGCCCATGGCGGATCACTCAGTCACTTCCTTGCCCGCTTGCTGCCTCTCTGGCTCGCTGGTTGTTTGGCTTCCTTCCTCTGGCTGCCTAGCTCGCTTGCCCCCTGCCTTGCTGGGGCTCCAAGTTTGGTGGTTCCAGCATGAGATGGCGACGGTGGCGAAAGTCAGCTCAGCCATTCTGCCCCCCGTTCCTCATGGACCTGGGGGAGGCCGGCGTGGGAGCAGCTCGCAAGCGACAGACGAAGGGACGGAGCTCAGCCGTGCACCGCTCAAAACAGCGGGGCGAGCAGGCAGGAAGACAGAAAGCCTGGGGGTGGGAAAGCTCCTCCGGTCTTGGGCTTGGGCTCGGGGAGGAGAACACACCCTAACCCCTCCCTCCCATGGGCCCGGAGCCAAAGGGAAGCGGTTGGGACCCTTGGCCTGGCAGCAATTGGAAGGTGAACAGGTCGGCAGTGGGCCAGGCTAGAAGCAGGAAACCAGCCCCAGCTGCCACTACTCTCCCGGCTCCTTCCTCGTGGTGCACTCACCCCATGGCAGCCACCTGCCTGCCAGGCGAGCTCGGCTGCCCGCCCAGCCGCTTGCCCTCTGCTGCCCTCCCCAAACTCCCCAGGTGCCTGTGCATGCGTGCACGATTGTATTAGTGTTTGCGCACATGCGTGCGACTGTGCACACACACACATTACACCTCCCCCCTCCTGTCCTGGCCAGCGCTGGGTCAAACTTGATAGCTATGCATCTGGCCGAATGCCCGATGACTCGGTACCAGTGTTTGACAAATGCCCCCGAAAGAAAGAGTCACACTCAACTTTATTACAAGCTAAGATGCTATCGGAACAAACACTGCAGGTATGGAACTCGATCTGATGATCTGATGAGGATCTGGTGAAGTGAGGCATCAGCGGTTTCCTGCTCACAAGCCAAGAATATAGGTATCTGTTTAACTTTCAGGCGCCCCACCTTTTTCTCAGGAAAGCTGAGCGTGACTGTTTATTTCAGGGGCATTGGCCAAGCACGGGTACCAGGTCATTGGCCATTCGTCCAGAGGGGCAGAAAATGAATGAATGAATGAATGAATGAATGAATGAATGAATGAGTTGGTTTTACCCATGCTTCCTGATTGAGCAAGCAAGGTAAGCAGAGAATAGGGTGTTCAGCCATGAGACAGAACAGGGGGTAGGGGTAGGGGTGGCAAGCAAAGTGACACTTAAGACTTTATAACAAAAACTTTTGCCACAAAGAAGCAGAAAGTGCCAAAGGCAAGGACAGGAAATTTTTAAACTCAAAATTACTGAAAAGATTAGGGGCGTGGTGGCTCAGTAGCCTAAGACTTCTGAAAACTGTTGGCTGCAAAGTCAGCAGCTTGGTGGTTTGAATCCCGGGTGCTGCACAGCGGAGAGAGCTCCCGCTGCTAACACCAGCTCCTGCCAACCTAGCAGTTCGAGAGCATGTAAATACAAGTAGATAAATAGGTACCGCTGTAAAAAGCGGGAAGGTAAAAACAGTGTTTCCTTGCAGCCACGCTGGCCACGTGGCCATGAACTTGCACAACACCGGCTCTTTGGCTTGAATATGGAGATAAGCACTAGCATGGATGTGCAGGGGGGGGGGAACCTTTACCTTTACTGAAAAGATTATTATACAGTACAAGCAATTACTGTAAAAATGACATGGTTTGAAAATTCCTGTTACTATAAATAAGATGTTCTTCTTAACGCCTATTAATATCAGTTCATGAATCTTAAGAGTGGCTGCTCGAAAACTTTACACTTTAATAGTAATTTTCAGATCGTGCCACCAGATCAGCCGATGTTTGAACTTGGGAAATTGTTTTTTTGTTTCCCTGGATGCAATGAGCAGTTAATCAACATAGAAGTTGTCACAACAACTAAGCTTGCAGTAGGCGTGACACTTTTAACACATCAACGGGGCTATTTGCTGTATTTAGATATCTATTGAGAAACTTTGCAAATAGTTTCACCAAACAAATCTTTTCTTATTCACACTTGTAGTATAAACAACGTGAAAGATAGCAACGGCAACCAAAGGCTACAATGTGTGCATGCAAGTCCTTGCCAACTGCACTGATACAGGAGTGGCTTGTAGAATTGCAAATTTCAAGTTTCCTGTTGAATTTAAATTCGGATCCAAGGCCTTTTCCTCTACTGGATTGGATGTCCAGTAGACAGGAGAATCAGCTCCACATGTGGAATCTTCAGAACCCTGGACCAAGTTGGCAAAGCTCTTTGTAGTTTGAGTGGTAACAGCAGCTCAGCCCTCAGTTCTCCTGCTCTTTCTGATCCAAATTTCTTACTCACAGCCCTGCTCTTTTCTTGATTCCACTCCTTTGGACTGAACCAATATTTCCCAGTTATGTACAGAAATGCAACACCCTTCTCAATCTTCTCTGTGTACCCAGATTAAGGCTGACCCGGTGTCCCTGTAGAGACACTCCTACCCACACCTGATCAGGGATGATGATGGTCTTTGTATACCCATCTTGGACAAGGAAACACAAATGTCATTGCCAGGTCATATCCTGAGTGGTGCCAGCGGGATAGAAGGGCACCAGTGGCAACCCACAGAGTCCGATATACTGCGTTCCCCCTTTAAATTCCAGGCACCAGGAGAAAGTCTCAGATTCCCAAGGTAGCTGCCAGGAAGGGAGGGCTTTAAAAGGGCAATGATTACAACCAGTGCCTTGCAGCGAAGTAGCTGAACTGCTGTACTGCAGTAAAGACTCTGCTCACGACGACCTGATTTTGATCCCTGTGGGCTCAGATATTCAGCTCATGTTTGACTCAGTCTTCCATCCTTCTGAGGCCAGCAAACTGGTATTTCTTGTTTGGCATATCAAAATCTACCTCATTCAGGGCAATGGAGTTTATGACAATTATAGGCACCCTGTATTGAGAGCTACTTGAATTGCCTTCTAAGCTGCTGGTTCTGCCCAGCTGCCTCCTTGCACCATGTTGGCCATGGCATTTGTAGCAATCCTATTAAACAGAGTTCTCAGGAGGAGGGAGAAAATTTTCTTAAAGTTAGAGATCGAGAAGGGGTTGTGGGGAATAGCCCAATTGTTGAAGTAGGAGCAGGACAAGGAGTATTACAGACCATCAATGTGAGGAAAAACAGGTTGAGCAAATGGCTTGTAAGAAACACATGCAGCCTCAAATGTCTCTACACCAATGCACAGAGCATGGGGAACAAACAAGAGGAGCTGGAACTCCTAATGCAACAAAATAAATATGACATAATTGGCATCACTGAAACCTGATGGGATGAGACTTATGATTGGAATGTAGTTATTGGAGGGTATAACCTGTTTCAAAGGAACAGACCTAGTAAGAAAGGAGGAGGTATAGCTTTAAATTTATTTATTTATTTATTTATTTATTTATATACTGCAATCCAATTTTCCTCAAACAGGAACTCTGGGCACTTTACAATAACAACTTATAAAACAACACCCCAAATAATAATAATAATAATAATAATAAAAGGAAAACAAAACAAAGAAGGGAAAGAAAATAACCCAATATATAAAGACAAGTAATGACTAAAACAAGAAATACACCCAGCAAGAGGCAAGACAACTCATGACAGACAAACAGTGAACATGGGGAGGACAAAACACCTAGCAATTGCCAAAGGCGTCCCTAAATAGCCAGGTTTTCAAAGTTTTTTTTAAAGGATGCCAAATATGGGGCCTGGCAAATGTCGCTTGGCAGTTTATTTCATGCCACCGGGCTGGTCACCGAGAAAGCCTGATTGCGTGTTACAGCTTTATGGGCCTCCCTGAGGGTAGCCAACCGGAGCGAGAAAGCAGTACGTAGAGGCTGTAGTGGGATGGCCCAGTTCTGACTTTTGGGAGATACGCTCTGCCAGATATTCAGGACCCAAGCCACGTAAGGTTTTGTACACCAAAACCAACACCTTGAACCTTATTCAGGAGGCAACAGGCAGCCAATGCAGGCAAGCCAGAATTGGGGTGATGTGGCCAAACCTGCCTGCACCAACCACCAATCTGGCTGCCGCATTCTGCACCCACTACAATCACCGAACAACGGTCAAGGGGAGCCCCATGTAGAGAGCATTACAATAATCTATCCTCGACATGACAAGTGCCTGCACAGCTGTTCTCAAGGAGTCCCCATCAAGGTACGGGAGAATCTGGGCGATGAGCCTAACTAAGGTGATAAAATGCTAACCTGAACACGGCAGCCACCTGGAAATCCAGGGACAGTGCCGGGTCCAGGACGATGCCCAGACTCCTCACTCTCTCTGCCAGCTGGAGGACAGTCCCACCCAAAATGGGGAGACGGCCACTGTACCCATCCAGAGAACCCCCAAAGAACAGAACCTCAGTCTTCTCAGGATTGAGCCTGAGCCTGTTAGACCTGTTCCATTCCAAGACTGCAGCCAGGCAGGGATCAAGGGTCTGGACAGCCTTCACTGCAGAGGTGGAGAAGAAGAGATGGAGCTGCGTGTCATCAGTATACTGATGACAGCAAGCTCCAAAACCCTGGATGACCTCAGCCAGCGGCCTCATATAGATGTTAAACCACCTTGCTCATGAAGGGAACATTGGTTATAGGATGATAGTTAGACATATATATGTTAAGGACATATATACTGCTGAAGAAATACAAGATATACAACAGGGAAAGCAGGTTGAGAGTATTTGGGTGAGAATTAAGGGTGAGAAAAATGAGAGAGATGTCACTGTGGGGGTCAGCCAGAGGAGTGGGATAATGCTTTCTGTGAGCAGATGGCTGCCAAGTCAGCCAGATGAGTGGGATGATGCTTTCTGTGAGCAGATGGCCACACAGTCAAAAGGGAGATATGTAGCACTAGTGGGAGATTTGAACTGCCCTGATATGTATTGGCAGTCCAACTCAGCTAAGAATGCAAGGTCCAACAGATTTCTTGATGCCCTTGCAGACAATTTCATGGTCCAGAAGGTAGAGGAGGCAACAAGAGGCACAGCCATTTTAGATCTGGTCTTAACCAATAAGGAGGACCTTGTAAATGGGGTCGAAGTGGTGGGATCATTAGGTAAACGTGACCATGTCCTCTTGGAATTTGTTATACAGTTGGAAGGTGAAGTTAAGCATAGTCAGACAAGAATCCTGGACTTTAAGAAAGCCAATTTTTGTAAATTTAGGGAATTATTGGCTATAATCCCATGGACTGAAACATTAAAAGAGAAGGGAGTCCAAGATGGATGGGAATTCCTTAAAAGCGAGATATTAAAGGCACAATCTAAAACTGTTCCAACAAGAAGAAAAAATGAGAGAGGTCTAAAGAAACCACAACGGTTTACTAAAGAACTTTCAACTCAACTAACTATAAAGAAAAACAAGTACAGTCACCCCCAACCATTTTGCGGTTCAGGTACTACAGTCCCACAATATCGCGGGATTGCAGTACCCGCACCTTGGGGCATTGCGGGGTTGGGGGGTTGGGGGCTGATCGCATCACCCCGCACCGCTGTACCACGCTCCTCCCAGAAGCCTCGGGGCCGCACGGGGGGTGGCAGGGGGCAATGCGATCGGCCCGTACCACCCCCGGGCCCGAGGCTTCTCGGAGGAGCGCGGGGGTGGTGGTGTTGGACGCCTCCCTGCAATCTCCATTGAAATGAATTG
>JAHTLZ010000065.1:1536145-1555313 GCA_023846285.1 Phrynocephalus versicolor
GGGGCGGGAGGTCAGATTTCCTTGTTATTGCTGGCGCACACCAGCGGCGGCAGGGGGATCTGATCCCCCCACCCCATTCCCCCCACTTCCGCATATCGCGGATTTTCAGGCATCGCGGGTCGGATGGGTCCCTAACCCCTGTGATTGGCGGGGGGTTACTGTACAGGAAATGGAAAAATGGGGAATGGACCAAAGAGGAATATAAGCAAACAGCTAATATAAGTAGGAGGGTGGTAAAAAAGCTAAAGTGCAAAATGAACTTAGACTTGCCAGAGAAATTAAAGGTAGTAAAAAGGGTTTCTTTAGTTATGTCTGCACTGCAGCAAAAAGAAAAACAAGGAAATGATAGGCTCTCTGTGTGGTGATGATAACCAATTACTAACAGGAGACAAGGAAAAGGCAGAACTACTCAATACCTTCTTTCCTCAGTTTTCTCAAAAAAGGAAAAAGCAGTTCCCTTGGCACAAAGAGTAGGTGAGGTAGGATGGGAATTGCAACATAGAATAGGTAGAGACTAGAGGTAGTACAGGAACACCTGGAAACGTTAAATGAATTTAAGTCTCCTGGGCCAGATGAATTACACCCAAGGATATTAAAAGAACTGACAGAAGTAATTTCAGAACCATTGGCAATAATCTCTGAGAAGTCCTGGAGAACAGGGGAAGTCCCCATAGATTGGAGGAGGGCTAATGTTGTCCCTATCTTCAAAAAGGGGGAAAAAGAGGAGCCAAATAATTACCTCCCAGTCAGCTGGACTTCAGTTCCTGGAAAGATCCTAGAACCAATTATTAAGGAGACAGTCTGTAATTAATTAACTAGCAATACATTACGAGAAGTCAACATGGATTTCTTAAAAACAAGTGATGCCAGACCAATTTGATCTCTTCCTTTGATAGAATTACAGGCCTGGTGGATGAAGGGAGCACTATAGATATTGCTTATCTCGATTTCAGTAAGGCCTTCAATAAAGTTCCCCATGGTATACTTGCAAAGAAGTTAGTATAATGTGTGATAGATAGTGCCATGGTTAGATGGATTTGTAATTGATTGACTGATCTCACCCAAAGGGTGATCATTAATGGCTTCTCTTCAGCTTGGATAGATGTGACCAGTGGGGTGCCTTTGTTCTGGGTCCAGTGCTACTGTATTCAGTATCTTTATTAATGACTTGGAGGAAGGAATAGAGAATAGGCTGATCAAATTTGCAGTTGATACCAAATTGGGTGGGGATGCTAATTCACTATAGGATAGGATGAAAATCCAAAAGGACCTTGACAGATTAGATCCTGGACCAAAGTTAATGGAATGGGGTTCAACAGAGGGAAATGTACAGTCCTGCATCAAGGTAAAAATAATGAATTGCACAGCTATAGGATGGGAGATACCTGGCTGGAGAATAGTACCTGTGAAAGGGATCTGGGGTTCTCGGTGGACCACAAATTGAACATGAGTCAGCAGTGTGATGTAGCAGCCAAGAAAACCAACATGAATCTTGTTTGCATCAATGGAAGCATAGTGTCTAGATCAAGGGAAGTGATAAGACCACTCTATTCTTTTTTTAAACAGAGGCTGGATGGCCACCTGTCGGAAATACTGTGATGGGGGTTCCTGCATAGCAGGGGGTTGGACTGGATGGCCCTCGAGGTCTCTTCCAACCCTATGATTCTATGATTTTATGATTCTGTGATTCGATAAGGCAGCACAATGGACAGTACATGACTCCAAGGCTGGATGTGGCCCCACATCTGTTCTAGGAGCTGCCCTAGGCGTGGCCACTTGCCTTTTAAACAGGTCAAGTCCCACCTGGAGGGTGCCTGGAGAGGAGGTTTAGCCCCTGGACACATCAGAGTGCTTGGGGTTGGTTCCATGTTTGTTAGAAACAAGAAGAGAGAAAGCATGTTGGTGTTACAAACGTCTGCCCACTTTCTAATAGGGTCACTGGTGGTGTTGAGGAGCCGAGGCTTCTAGAGTTGAGGTCCCAAGGCTCCCTCAGTAACGGGGACCGTGACATCGCCTGCCACCCCACCCACTGAGTCTTGCCTCCGAGATCATCTGAAGGCCCACAGTAACTGCCAGAGGAAGTTTATGTTTTTTCAGGATTATTGTAAAATTTTGTGAGCCATTGCTGCTCTAATATCAAGTATTAAAAGACTGTTCAATGGGCAATTAAGAGCTGTTAGGTCTACAAAACACCTGCTCCTTACTGTCTATACTGTATATGGATTGATATGGTTGTTTGACTTTTGGGGCCTAAACTTTGGCAAGTGATGGGAGAGGGGTGGGGAAGTAGGTTGTATAGTCATGGGTCTTTTCAGAATGACTGTCTACAATTCTAACTTGACCAAAGATGACCTCTTGCGCATTATCAAATAAGAGGAAAAGGGTCTCTCTGCAAGGAGGACAAAAAATTATACAGAACTCGAAGTTTTAGATGTGTTTATTTAGAAATTAGTGTAATTTAGATGTATCCTGGATTGAGAGGGTGGCCTATGAGAAGTACTAAAAAAAGAAACATGCAACACAGGTTTCTTACTTTGAGCTTCTGCAAAAACCCATTTGGCCATTTGTTTGTTCCTTCCTTGCATTTATTTTGTTGTCCCCCTGCTGGCAGGATGGGGATAAGAAGGCAGTTGTGGCAGCCTCTCTCTCTCAGGGTTCATTCTGCTGATGCAACCCAAAATGGCAAAACTGTCAAGACTATGATAATTGGGGAAACCTCCCCAACTTCAGTTTTTTTTTTCTTGTGGGAAAGTCAACCATTTGACATTTTTGCCCATGCAGATTGGGGGTGCAGTTGAGAATAATCTGTTTTAAATGGATTAAACCTAATTAGAATGGGAATTACATTAATCTGGCACCTGCAGTGCTAAGCATGCGAGCAGCACAGAATGAAATGTGTGGCGCAACTGAATCTAGCAATTGCATCTCTCATGTTAACAGTTTAGATCATTTAACGATGTTTCGTGAGGACTCAGCCCATTTGTTCATTCCCACAAAAGACAGGCTGATGTCCTGCAGGAGTTGAGGCGCACCTAACAGCTTTAAAGCTTAGAACCCCAGCCCAGGATGAGGTGCAAGAATATTGAAGGAACTGACTGAAGGGCTCTCAGAACCAATGTCCATTGTTTTCTTGAAATAAGGGAGGATATTTGGAATGCCAGATGATTAGAGATGGGCACGACTCAGAAAAATTGTTCGTTTTCGTTTTCGTTTTCGGCTAGGGGTCCGTTTCGGCTCGTTTCCGTTTTCGTGAGCTAATTTCAAAATTTTTCGTTTTCGTTTTGTTACGTAACGAAAACGAAAAAATTTTCGTTTCTTCCCATTTAGCTCCATTATGTGTTTTTCGAGTAACGAAAAACAAAAATTGGCTCGAAATTAGTCGTTTCGTTTCCGTTTTCATTCCAGTTCTGAGCCGTTTTTCATTTTTCGTTTCGTTACGTAACGGAAACGAAAAACGAAAACGAAAATACCGCTAAGTCGTGCCCATCTCTACAGATGATTGGAGGAGGGCTAACATTGTCCCTATCTTCAGAAAGGGCAAAACAACAAGGAACCTGGGAACTCCAGGCTGGCTGGCCTGACCCCAGTCCCCAGGGGAAATTGTGGAGGCAATTATACAGTGGTTACTCTGCAGGCCCCTTGAAAGCAGGCAATCACCCTGAATGTTTATAGGGGATCCTTTTTTTAAAAGGCAAATTGAGCCCCTCCATCAAGAGGGTGACTGTACATAAGAACATAAGAACATAAGAAGAGGCATGCTGCATCAGGTCAAAGGCCCATCTAGTCCAGCTTCCTGTATCTCACAGTGGCCCCATCAGATGCCTCTGGGAGTACACCAGACTAGATATCAGTCTCCTGATTCCACTCCCCTGCATCTGGCCCTTGAAGAACCCTGGTTTTAAGCCTGGAGATAACACATCTCCTTCATGGTTTGTAACCTGTGATGGACTTATCCTCCAGGAATCTGTCCAATCCCCTTTTGAAGGCATCCAGGCTAGGTGGCAACACCACATCCTGTGGCAGGGAGTTCTACAGACTAACAACATGCTGGGTAAAAAAAACAAAACATTTTCTTTTGTCTGTTCTCACTCTCCCAGCCCTCAGTTTGAGTGGATGTCCCCTAGTTCTGGTATTTTGTGAGAGGAAGAAGAGCGTCCCTCTATCTGCCTGCAGAACTTGACTGGTGGGCACCTTCCTCCTGTCCCTTGAGAGCGGATGTGCAGGAGAGCTGGCTTTTCTGGGCAAGGCCGGTAGGGATGCCTGAGTTCTTTGGCCTTTGCGGCGATTCTGCACCATGCATTCCCTTGAGAAGACAAAATTGAGCAGGTTTGGTTCATGGTGGGCGGCTCCGGAAAAGGGATCAGGGCAGCCACTTGTCCCCACCGTGCTTCCAACGGGATTTGTATCGGGGCAGAGGAAACCCTTTGGATTCTCTCTGCCAAAGAAACGGGCCGCGGAAACTTGGGCTGAGCCAAGGCACTGGGGTGGGAGAAGACCAGGGGGAAGACGACCAGGCACGTAGAGCACAAAGAGTGGCCTTCCCTGCAACGTGTTGGGGTGGCTGGACCAGGCACCAAACACATGCCCGATTCATTCAGGGTCAAAGTAGTTGAGGGATTTGAAGGAGGGCTGATGATGAGGGGGAAGGGAATGCCATTAGCTGTGGGGGCTGGATTCGAAATCCTAGGATCATGGCGCTGGGAAGGGGCCCCCAAGGCCATCGAGTGAACTCAAAGGGCAGAGAAGTTTGACATTGATCCTTCCATCACATTTATTCCAGCATTGTTGCTTAGTGCTGGACACCATTTGTTCCTGAGTGGTCTGGAAATGTTGTGAAATAAATAAATTAAGAAGTCATATGAAATCATGTGTGTGTGGGGGGGGAGACCTTTCTTCCTGTGCCCCCCCATGGAAGTGGGGAGGATTTCCCCTCCCCATGTTTGTGGTTCCACATTTAGTGGGAAATGAGTTTCATTGCTTGCCCCATGTTGGTGGTTCGAAGGGCAATGATGTGACACCCCCCTCAGCACCCCCACCCCACCCCGAAGTGCTAGATGTGCAATCATCTCCTGGGTTCAGTCATGCTCCTGTCTTGCTCAGTGGGTTGCAGAATTTCTGGTTGGCTCTGGAGGATCAAGGAAAGGGATCCATCCTGAGGGGAAAAGCCTGGAGCATTAAGGCGTGATTTTGGAGAAGGATAACGTGTGCTTTGACAGAGTAATAGCTCCAGTTATTACTTGGTAATATCCAGCTATTATCTTGGTAAAGAAATCTGGTTTCTGGCTTTTGCTTTGGGGCTTTGGAATCTGCATGTCCATCTGATCACCCCTTCGTAGGAAGGGAGTCCGCTGGTTTTTATCTCATTTCCTAGAAATCCAGTTTTGCTGCAGTCTTGTTTTGTTGTACCCCACATGGTATTGATCTCTGTGCTATATAGGCGTCACAAATACTGTATGAGGGAAGTGAGCAGTCAGGGAGGAGAAGGTGTTGAGAGGACGTTCACATGTAGTGATAGCCAGATCTTCTGACCTAAAGCTAATGGCGCCCTTTGTAGGGAGGTCTTTCTACATAAACGTTAATTGTATTATTTCATCTTCAATTTGATTCAGTGCGAGAAAGGAGAAGTTTATATGACTCCTCCTGTGAATTTCCCCAGGGCACTGGTCTTTCTCTGTTTTCCGCTGCCTGAATGGCCCCTCTTGACTAAAGAATTAAATCAAATACAGGTTAAAAGAGAGGATGTTTTAGGACTAATTGATAAATTGAAGATTAACAAGTCACCGGGCTCAGATGGCATCCACCCAAGGGTTATTAGGGAACTGAGAAATGAAATTGCAGATCTCTTAATGGTAATATGCAACTTGTCTCTTAAAACGGCCACAGTGCCGGAGGACTGGAGGATAGCGGATGTCACACCAATTTTTAAAAAAGGAAGGAGGGGGGACCCGGGAAACTACAGGCCAGTTAGCCTTACATCTGTCCCAGGGAAGGTGCTGGAAAGCCTCATCCAAGAGAAAATCTTAAAACACATAGAACAAACCTTGCTGAGAGAAAACCAGCATGGCTTCTGTAAGGGTAAGTCTTGTCTGACAAATATTTTAGAATTTTTTCAAAAGGCCAACAGGCACGTGGATTTGGGTGAACCAGTGTATATAGTCTATCTGGATTTTCAGAAGGCTTTTGACACAGTCCCTCACCAAAGGCTGATGAGAAAATTGCACAGTCAGGGGATAAGAGGGCAGGTCCTCTTATGGGTTGAGAACTGGCTGAGATCCCGGAAACAAAGAGTAGGTGTCAATGGGGAATTTTCACAATGGAGAAAAGTGAAAAGCGGTGTGCCCCAGGGCTCTGTCCTGGGACCGGTGCTTTTCAATCTGTTCATAAATGACCTGGAGACAGGGATAAACAGTGAGGTGGCCAAGTTTGCAGATGACACAAAACTTTTCTGTGTGGTAAAAACCAGAGAAGATTGTGAAGAGCTCCAGAACGATCTCTCTAAACTGGGGGAATGGGCTGTGAAATGGCAAATGCGATTTAATGTAACCAAATGTAAAGTAATGCATATTGGGGCAAAAAAATCAAAACTTTATCTATCAACACATGGGGTCTGAATTATCCGTGATGGATCAAGAAAGAGATCTTGGTGTGTTGGTGGACAGCTCCATGAAGGTGTCTACCCAATGTGTGGCAGCAGTGAAGAAGGCCAATTCCATGCTAGGGATTATCAAAAAGGGGATTGAAAATAAAACAGCCAACATTATAATGCCATTATACAAAACAATAGTAAGGCTGCACCTGGAGTATTGTGTATAATTCCTGGTCACCGCATCTGAAGAAAGACATAGTGGAACTGGAAAAGGTGCAGAAGAGAGTGACTAAAATGATTACTGGGTTGGGGCACCTCCCTTATGAGGAAAGGCTACAACATTTTGGGCTCTTTAGTCTGGAAAAAAGGTGCCTGAGGGGGGATATGACTGAGACGTACAAAATTATGCAGGGCATGAGTAAAGTGGACATAGGGAAGTTCTTCTCCCTCTCACAAAATACCAGAACTAGGGGACATACACTCAAATTGAGGGCTGGGAGAGTAAGAACAGACAAAAGAAAATGTTTTTTCACCCAGCGCATTGTTAGTCTGTGGAACTCCCTGCCACAGGATGTGGTGATGGCATCTGGATTGGATGCCTTCAAAAGGGGACTGGACAGATTCCTGGAGGAAGAGTCCATCACAGGTTACAAACCATGATGGAGATGTTTAATCTCCAGGCTTAAAACCAGGGTCCTTCAAGGGCCAGATGCAGGGGAGTGGAATCAGGAGACAGATATCTAGTCTCATGCGCTCCCAAATGCATCTGGTGGGGCCGCTGTGAGATACAGGAAGCTGGACTAGATGGGCTGTTGGCCTGATCCAGCATGGCTCTTCTTATGTTCTTATGTTCTACCTCTTGGTGCCAACAGAGCCTGGAATGCACCCAGATTCACATCCTGGCTTCTCTTTCAAAGGCATCACTCCTCTTTCAAAGGAAGCTGCTTCTCCTTGAGAAATAATTGGGCAGGATCTTTCAGAAATAAGAAATCGATTTCTTTGCTGGCGCTGTGTTTATTTGTTGGCTTCATTTGTTCATTTCTTTTGAGTGCTAATTTAAGACTGTTGACTAGAGGGCTTTCAAGGTGGATATCCACTACAAATGGGAAGCATTGAGGTAATAAATCTGCCCCCCCCCCCACATCCCAGAAAGGGGGAAGATCACATCACTTCAATCCATGTTGAAGTTGATTGTTTAAAGCCACTAATTGTCTGTTAGGATATGGGATAATGGGAATGTGGAAAACAGCCTGAAATAATATCTACATAAGTAGAGATGGGCACGAAATGAATTTTTAATTTGTTTTGTTATTCATTATTCATTTCGTAACGTTACAAAATGAATAAGGAACCCCTCTCTGGTGGAGTAACAGAATGAAATGAAACAGAAATTTCTGTGGGGTTTTCTCCATAGGAATGCATTGGGGAAAACCCCACAGTTCCCCCCTAAGAAACTGTGGGCTTTTGGCCTTTCCCAGCGCCAGTCAGATGGCACGCGAGCTGGGGAGGCAAACAAAAAAAGTTTAGAACTCCTGCCATTTCCCCTGCGTGGGGAAAAGGCAGGAGGTTTAAACTTTTTTTGCCTCCCCCAGCCCACATGCCAGCTGATTGGCGCTGGGGAGGGGGAAAAAAAAACTCCAGCCTTTTCCCCGCCCGATGGGGCAAGAAAAGGCGGGACTTTCCCCCCTCCATTGAAATGCATTGGCTCAATGCATTCCAATGAGGAATCGCTGGGTTGCTTTTTTTGCCCCCCCCCCAGCCCGTGAGACAGCTGATGGGTGCTGGGGGAGGCAAAAAAGATAAATAAAATACCTCATGCCTTTTCCCTGCCCGATCCGGCACAGGAAAAGGCGGAACTTTTTTCTTCTTTTTCTCCATTGGAATGCACTGGCTCAATGCATTTCAGTGGAGAAATTCTTCTCCATTGGAATGCATTGGTTCAGTGTCTTCCAATGAGGAATCGCTGGGGCACTTTTTTTTTTTTTGCCTCCCTCAGCCTGCGAGACAGCTGATTGGCGCTGGGGAGGGGGGAAAACCACCACCTGGTCTTTTCCCACCCACTTTTCTTTTTCTTTCTTTTTTCTTTTTTTGCCTTCCCCATCAGCCAAAAAAAAGTTTTTAGAACTCCCACCTCCCCACCACCACCATCGGCACAGGAAAAGGCGGGAGTTTTAAACATTTTTTGCCGCCCAGCAGCCACCTGATCGGGCTGGGGTCGGGGGGGGAAAGTCATACACAAGCACCACACCATACATAACAAACCTGAACCAAAACAAAATCTGAAATGATTTTTTTGAAAAAAAAAAATCATTTCGTACGAAGCGAACCCCCCCCCTCCAGAAACTAAAAACAAAATGAAATGGAATGGAATTTTTTATTTTGTGCCCGTCTCTATACATAAGTCAGTTAAAATATTTTAAGCTGTTTAGCTAATATATTGCTAAGACCAGTTAAGGCTATTATTAAGCTAGTTCAATATCGGTCAAACTAGATAGGCTAATCTGATGTAGAAGTTTGTTCTCTGTATTTGGATCATCTAAAGATATTAACCAAATATCAGGAGATGAATAATGGAAAACGGAAATCTGAAAACCAGCCTGAAATGCTAATTTGTTAGACCTTTAAAAGAACCAAGTTAGTCAGACAAAAGCAGGAATTTTTATATGCAATGCAAAATCAAGGGACCAAGATGCAGCACCCTTTTTATTAACAGCCCATTGAGTGCTATTATTAGTTATACAAGGTTTCTGAAATTTGGTAATTTTTAGAAGAGTAGATAAAATATACACTTGGTTGATGATACAGTATCTACCATATATTAAAGTTTGTAGACTAGACAGACTAGTTTAACGTTGTATTTTGCTGTCTTAGTTAAATGAAGAATTAAGTACTAAGACTGAGAATATTGTTAAGATTAGACAGGCTAGCTCAATATTGCACTTTGTTATTTTTATTCTTTGTACTAGATGAAAATAGTAAAGATGGACATAATATTGATGGAAAAGAAGGCAAGCAAATATGAAAGAATGAAACTAATCTTGCTTAAGATGAAAAGGGAAATATGAAATATCTGGGCTGAAATATTGGGAAAATAATTATTTTTGATCTATGTAAAATGGCAGGAGACAAGCTATGTATCTGTTTTACTTTGTTAGGTTTAGAAAATAAAAATAAACTTAAAAGAAAAAAGAAATGAAAGGCAGGATAGGAATAAAAAGAAAAGAAATACCCAAACACCCCAAAATGAAACTAGAAGTGGAGAATGGAGACATCTTGACTTCCAGATCTGAAACCTGAAGGCTTTGTTTTGAAGAGGTGGGGGAGGGGCAGTGGGTCACTTCACCTGGGGTGGGGTGGGGTGGGGTGGGGTGGGGGCTCTCTGGGTCTGCAGTTCTACCTCCTCCTTCCCAGGAAAGAGTGGCTGGGTGAGGGCTGGGAGGTCCAAGAGTGCCTGCAGGCTGGCCTTCCGTCATCAGGGTTTTGGATTCCACCACCCACTCGCTGCCTTCTTCTGAGCGTGGGAAAAGCTGCTCCCTCCTTCTCGCCACTGGGAGGACCTGGAAGTGTCCCCCGGGGCCAAGACTTGTGTGTGACGCAAGCGAGGAAGGATTGTCACACTACTTCTGCCACTGGGTAGAGGGAAGCCTGCGGCAACGGCAGGAGCAGAAGGCATGGGTGGTGGTGGTAACACATCTTATTGACACCACCTGAGTACAGTGGACCCTCGTATAACAAACAGTTTGTATGACATAAAATCTGTACAACATAAAAAATTCCGGAGATAGGGGAAATTTGCTGAACAGAATCGTCTATGGGTCGAATCCAGACAACATAAAAATGGTCGCGATTAGGGATTACTCTGTTTTCAATGCATTCCTGTGGGAAATTTAGGAAAATTTGCTTAACATAATTTAATTTGGAACGAATTAATTCCTTTAGACAAGGTACCACTGTGTTTTTGGAATACTGTGACTGATGTATACTCAGGATGGTCTGCAGGGTTAGGGTTAGGGTTAGGGTTAGACAGCTGTGCTGATGGCTTTCCCCAGAGCCTAGCCATCCTTTTCTGTACAGTATATATGTTTTGGACAACAAATCCTAGCATTCGCCAGCTAGGCTGGGCTCTCTGCTGTCTGTTGGCCAGGAAGCCACAACCTTCCCTTTTAGGCAGGTTTTTAGAAACTGGCTAGATAGCTCAGTGGTTTGTGCCTCTCTCTGCAGAGCCAGCGGTTAGGAGTTAGATTCCCTCCACTGGGGCTCCAGCTTCCTTTATTGTCCAGCTTCTATACTGGGCAATAAAAAAAACGCAGGATTGTGGGTGATCTTGGTCTCCAGTGACACCTGATCATCCTGGCCTTGCACTGAATTGTTTCCGCTTCTTCTTGTCTCTCAGAACGGCCTTGAAATGTCAACCTCCTCCAATAAGCATGCAGAAGGGACGACAACCAGCGCCGTGGACCCGAGGGGTAGTTTGGCCAGCACAGAAACGGTAAGAGGCAGAGTTGGAAAGTGGATCTAAGATGGAATTATACTGTAGGAAGCCAAGCCGAAATAGGACTGAAAATATTTTAAGTGTAACTTCAAGACAAAGGTTGAAATCTTATTGCTTAGTGCACTAAGTCAGAAATTTGGGGGGGGGGGGGTGGCTGATTGGAATCAGTGAACCTTCTGGAAGAGTTAACTCAACAAACAGAGATGGGCACAAATATAGAAATGAATTGTGATAATTGTCAAAAATACCTCACTTCATGTTTGTCCAAAGTGATGACCCTGACTCAGGGCGCTTTTACACGGCCCCTAAGATCCGCTGGTAACTTAAATTCAGACCAGAGATCTTTGGGGTTTGCTCCTCTTGCTGTGTTCCCACCCCTCCGCACTCCCTTACTCTTGTCTGCGTGAGGGGAGGAAGAAAAAAAAGGGAGAAAAGAATGCAGGCTCACCTCCACTCTGTGTCGGCTGCCGGGAAGCATTCCAGTCTCTTAAAGAGGCGGAAGGCAAAAAAACAAACAAACAGAAGGCGAGGAGAGCCTGGCACTCACTGCTTTGCAATCCACATTGGAAATTTTTCACCTTCGGAGACCAGGTACTTGGAAAATGCGCTGGGACGCGCTTAGGTGGGTGTGGTTGTACTTAATTTTTTTTAAGTCCAGAGCTGGTGGGTAAACAATTTTAAGCTCCGCATCTGGGAGCCCTTTGCCTCGGATTTTAGGGGTCATGTTAAAGTGCCGTAATATGAAACAATGCATTTTTAGCCATTATCAATTTGTCTTTTCTTTTTTTCTTTTTGGCCCTTTTTGGTGTGCATGTGTGTCTTTTTTTTGGGGGGGGGGTGAAGGTGGTGGATACAAACCAACACATCAACTCATTGGCTCATCAAATAATAGTCATAAATCTGTGGTTTGCACTTTGCCAGCCCTGATGAATTACAAATCACAGCCAATCACCAATTTTGCAATTCATGGTTCCCTTCTCTCTCGCCAGATGCTTACTCATTAAGTGAGCTTATTCTAGTTGTGGACCTAACTGTGGTATGCAACAATATTTCATCCATGGTGTGTTAAGCGAGTGGGGGAATAAACATCAGGACTGATCAATACTAGTTGTTGTTGTTGTCATCGTCATTGTCATCATCATCATCATCATCATCATAGGAATCCAGAACTGGAAGGGAGCCCTCTGGATCACGGAGTCCAGCCCCTGGCAAGGAGTCCCGGGGGAAGGGGGCGGCAGATGGAACTCCCAGCTTCGGGCTCTGCATCCAGCTGCCTTCCAGCCATTTACCTGATCTTCCCTTTCTCCTGTTTGCCAGCCAGAAGTGCCTCTCTCTGGCTTTACCTTGTCCTCCCTATGGGTTGTTTTCCATGTCGCCTTCAGTCAGTTTGATAAGATGGCGGGGAAGCAAAGAGACCTTCCCTCTCAACCAGTGCAGTTTTATTTCAATCCCTCTGCTTGAATACCTTAAAACCTGAGCTTTTTACACATTTAGAGAGGAGGAGCTGGAACAAAGCTAAAAACGGCAAAAATGGACAAGTGACATATGCAAAACACAAAGATTTGGACAATTGTAAATCTTTGATTTTGGAGGGTCAGAGGAATTCCAGTCTATATTCAGTGCTGTGCCACAATTCCAAGCGGTATAAACTCTAATGTTCTGACATCACCTCTGCATCAGCTGCTGTTGTTGATGCTGCTGCAGGTGAGGCTTGGCATATATACCCCTTCTGAGACACCAGTGATAACAGTTGAAGACAGCAGATAACACAAGAAATACTTGCACCCCTCCCCCACAACACATTGGCCACAGTCCTGATGCCACTGGCAAGAGGAGATTTTTCAGTAAAAAGACTTTTCAGTAATTAAAGATTTTCTCTTTCCATCCCGATGTTTGTCTGAGTGATGGGTAATTCATTTCATTGTGTGCAAGCCATGGGAGCCCCAGGAGAAAAGGAAGCCTTTACTTACTAAAAATATCTTCCTGATGGTAACTTCATCCATCAATAAGGTAGGACGTGAAGTAACCGCCAAAGACTTCCTCCTCCTGTCTAGCAACTCCCACGGCTCTTTCACAATGAACTGGGTTATTTAGATGAGTCACAGAGCAGAAAGAGGAAGTCTTCAATTATGAAAATCTCCCCTTCTGGTGGCAACGTCATCCATCTGCATGTGTAACGTACACATGGCCAGCGTTATGAAAATTGTATCTCTCCCACTGATGTGAATGGGCATACCTTGGAGCATACGATGTCTTGGGAGATCCTTGAGGTTCTAGCAGGTGTGGAATATTGTGCTTGATGGAGCGAAAGATCTTTAAAAATGCAATTCCTGATGGTGTACTGTTATTAGATGCACTGATAACATCTTCCAACTTCTGGACTCTAGCTTAGTTAATAACAGTACACCTTGGGTGTGTGTGTAGCTAAGCCATTAGGGCACCAAGGAGAGATTCCTGTTAGAGCAGGGATGGAGAACTTTCAGCCCTTCCTTTGTTTTGGCCTGCTACTCTCAGAATTCTAGCCTCTGTTGCCAATGATGAAAGACGGTGGGAGTTGTGGTCCAAAACATCGGGAGGGCCAAAGGTTTTATTTATTTTTATTTATTTCAGAGTATTTTTACCCTGCCTTTCTCCTTGGAAAAGGACCCAAGGTGGCTTACAGTACTGAGGTACAATATAGAGTCCAGTACAATCAAGACATATCCAAGTAACTGAGAGCAGGGAACTGTGGGAATTAACAGCATTAAAAGACAACATTACATTAAAGTTACAAGAGAACAAAGCAGTTAAAAAGATAATGTAAAAGTTATGTGTGAGAGAAACTAACATTGAAAACATATTTTCAGTGCAATCACAAAACCTATAAATGCAAAGTCTGTGTGAGCCTGTAGATTCATATAAAAGATACATAAAAGGTAGTCCATAATTCAGGGAAAGCTTACCTGAAGAGAAAGCCCCCCCCCCCCCCGTTTCCGGAAAGACAGCAGAGATGGGGCAGTTCTGGCCTCCATTGGGAGGGAGTTCCTGAGTCTGGGCGCAGCAGCCGAGAAAGCCCTTTCATGTGTTCCCACAAGAAGTACCCGTGACTGTGGCGGGATGGAGAAAAGGGCCTCTCCTGATGACCTTAAGACCCGAGTTGTTTCATACTGTGAGATTTGATCCTTAAGGTAGCTTGGACGCAGGTCGTACAGTGCTTTGTAGGTTAAGGTCATCACTTTGAATTGTGCCCGACAGCTGATTGGTAGCCAGTGGAGTTGCTTTAAAAGGGGCATAATGTTATCTCTGTACCCTGACACAGTCAGCAATCTGGCTGTTGCATTTTGGACCTGTTGAAGTTTCCTGAGACTTTTCATCGGTAGTCCCACATAGAGTGCATTACAGTAGTCCAACCGGAACGTCACTAGGGCATCTGTCACTGTGGCCAAAGCTGGTTTCTTAAGAAAGGGTTGTAACTTGCATACTAGCTTTAATTGTGCAAATGTGCTCCTCGCCACAGCCATGACCTGGGCATCGGAGCTCAAGGATGAGTCCAAGAGCACCTGTTTTTTCCATTGGAGGGTGACCCCATCCAGTACAGGTTGCATCCCTATCCCTGGTTCTCCCTTTCAACTGATCAGAAGCACCTCACCTCTGTCTTGTTGTGCTTATATATCACCCCATAACACTTCAAGTAGTCTCTGGGCAGTTTGCAGTTTAATTATGCAGGCAACACATTGTCTGGATTTAGCTTCATTTTGTTCCTCCTTATCCAGTTCATTACTGCAGCTAACCACTCATGTAAATTTGAGATAGTAGCACCCTCAGAATCTGGAGGTTATGAGAGGTGGAGCTGGGTGTGATCAGTATACTGGTGGCACTTAACCCCAAAAATCTTGATAATCTCCCCCAGTGGTTTAATATATATGTTAAATAACATAGGATCAGATGATTTCACTGGCACCTCTGCCGCCTTCAGATATGACAGATTGACAGATAACCTCTCTGAAACACATCCTAATAGTGTCTTGGAACATTGCAGGATGGAAAGGCAAGGGTGGAGATGATTCTTTCATCAAATACCTTTCCAAGTATAATATTTTAATGCTACAAGAAACCTGGGCTTTAGACGCAATTAAATTAAAAGGATATACGGTCCACCAACTTTTTGCCAGTCCTAGCACTAAGAAGGTTAGGCCAAAAGGTGGCATAATTACCTTGGTATCCACCAAACTCCGTATGTCATTAACAATACTCCCTTCATATGAGCAATATGTGATTGCGGTGCTGGTCAAGTTTGCATGTTGTGCAATACTGTTTGTAAATGTATATATAACTCCACAGCATTTGTATAGGCAGATTGACTTAGTGTGGCAAGGGTTTGGAGCTTAAATAGAGGATCTTTCAATATCCTGCTGTTACCCACAAGTAGTTATTGAAGGAGATTTTAATGTGAGACTGGGGGCAAACGATCCTGCCCTCTTTGCTGCTTTGTGCCTTAGTCCCCCAGTAAGCTTTTTCTCTTTCACCATAAATGTACAGTGCTCAAAAGATGAGACCTGTAATTATGCAGGGCTCAAGCTAGACAAGATGGTCTATCAATTAAACCTACGTATTCTTAATGGCAACACGATGGGCGATATGCCAGCAGAATTCACATTTTGGTCAGGCTCCAGGATGAGCACTATCGACTATAAATGTTATCCATGATATAGTGGGGCCCACTATAAAAACTGAGGTAGATACTAGAATAGATAGTGACCATTATGCGTACAATTGCCTGGCCAAGACACTCATATTGAGGAGGTCCTTCAATTCAGCTTTGAGTTTACAGCTAATTACAACAGAATTAAATGGACTACTAACACTGCAGAGCGATTCTCAGAGCTACTCAAAACCGATGTTTACTCTAAGATCCATCCCACCTTTCTTGCAATGACAGCAAACTGTGAAATAATAGGACAGTAAGGTAGTTTGATAAAAACATTAGTTAATGTCTTTATAGTAAAGGATCAAAATAAACCTTACTCTAGCAAGTGGAATTCAAATAAATGTTTTGATCAGGAATGCAGGGATGAATAAATAAGAAAAACCTTATTTCTAAATTTATGCTCCAGAAAGAAAATCCAAGTGCAGTGAAAGCTGACTTAATGCACCTTAAGGCTGCTTTCACATGACTCCTAAAATCTGCTGGCAACTTAAATGCAGATCCCGCAACCAGAGATCATGTGGTTTTTGTCCTGGTTCCTGTGTTCCTGCACTCTGATTCTATTGCTTCTGTCTGCTATGAGGGGAGGGAGAACAAATGCAGGCTCACTTCCACCTGCCGTGGTCTGCAGCAGCTAATTGTAGCAGGACAGGAAGCCCGTTAGGGATTCTTGTCTGTTAAAAGGGAAAAAATAACAACAAAAACAAACAGAAGGCGGAGGAGGGTCAGGTATGCAATGCTTTAAAATCCGTATAGGAACAGCAACAAGGATTTTACCTCCTCGAGGCCAGGTACTTCTAAAATGTCCTGGGGTCGTGCTTAAGTGGGTGTGGTCGTACTTTATTTATTTTTTTAAGTCCACTGCTGGTGGGAAAACAATTTTATGCTCCGCATCTGCAAGCACTTTGCAGCGGATTTTAGGGGTCGTGTGAAAGGGCTTGAGTCTCAGTATAAGCAGATAATTAAGGCAAAAAAGATCAAAGAACAGCAGCACCTATTAGAACAACTTATCCATGCAGTCAGGACTAAAGACATGAGCATCTTACTTCTCTAGTAAATAATAATGTGGCACGGGCAAATTGTTTAGTTAGAGCTGTTCGGCAGTGGAATATGCTGTCACAAAGGGTGGTTGAGTCTCCTTCTTTGGAGATTTTTAAGCAGAAGCTGGATGGACATCTGTCGAAAATATTGTGATGGGGTTCCTGCATGGCAGGGGGTTGGACTAGATGGCCCTTGAGGTCTCTTCCAACTCTATGATTGTATGATTCTATGATTCTAACATACGGGAAAGGTTCTTTCAGGAGTTATATAGTAATAAGGGTATTTCCACCTTCCAACAGATTGGCCACCAGTTTCAATCTCTGAGATAGCTGATCTCATAACCCAGCTCAAGCCACATATGGCACCTGGCATTGATGGCATTCCACCCAAGCTGATCAAGGGGAATATAGATTGGTGGGTTCCAATATTAGCCAAGCTCTTTACATATATAGATCAAACTGCCCACATACCATGAGATTGGAACATAGCCATAGTAATCCCTATCCGTAAGAAAGGGGTGAAGGCTAATCCCTCCAATTACTGCCTAGTCGATACTGTCGATAATCAGCAAACTGTATGCTAGACATCTAGCATACATCTGGAAATTATTAGACTGGATGGACAACAAAAACATTCTTGCAGATGAGCTGGCGGGCTTTAGAGCAGGAAGATCTCCCACGGACCAGGTCTTGATTCTGCAGCATCTGGCAGAAAAATACACTGGTAAACCAAAAGGACAGCTATTTGCAGCCTTCATTGATCTTAAATCAGCCTTTGATTCAATCTTTAAGCTGTGGCACAAATTTAAGGACTGCACTATTGACTCCCGCTTATTGCTGCTTATGAATAAACTGCATGAAAATACATCTTTAAAAATAAGGTGCAATCCAGAAGGTCAGCTTTCAAAGTTAGAGTACATACATTCATGGGTGTTAAGCAAAATTGCATACCTGCCCCAGTGTTATTTAATTTTTATATTAACTCCATGGTCACAATGCTTACTCAACTAAATTTTCACACACACACACCCAAAGGTAGGAGGCAGACATATTTCAGTGCTACTGTATGCCAATGATGCTGTTATACTCTCTCAGACTCCTATTGGCTTAAAGAGGGCATTAGGGGCCCTTGCACACTATTGCCATGAAGAAAATCTCCTAATAAATTATGAAAAAAACAAAAGTTATTTTTTTGCTAAAAGACCAAATCTCTATAAATGTTCGATAGATAGCCATAACATCCCCTTAAATATCTGGGAGTGGTCCTTCCATGCAATGGATCCTGTAAGGAGCATGCAGCACATGTTGTGCAATCAGCTCAGCGAGCTTCCTCTGCCATAATAAAATTTTTCTATACCAGAGGGGGCAAAACATTCCAGCAGCTTTGAAACTATTTCAAGCTAAACTGCTCAGTTAACTTCTTTACGGAGCACAATCAGGCCCTTATCCTTCTTTTACATCGTTGGAAGTGGTTCAATCCAAATTTTGAGAGCTATTTTACAAGTATCCGTTGGGTGCCTAATGCAGCCCTGAGGTTAGAAGTGGGATTCACGAAAGTGGAAGTTAGGGCTTGGCTGTCCATCTTCAATTTTTGGCTGAAATTAATTTTGCTCCCAAGAACCTTAACCTCTTTTCTATTTGTAGATAATTACCACTCAACATGGAAGACAGCCCTATCCCTTAAACTTAAAACTTATGGTCTCTCAGTGGAGTGCCTTATACAGGCAGGATATGAGATGGCTAAGCAAATCCTCAAACAATGCATTTTGGAGGTAGAGAATCATCATGATTTGGGGGCTACCTCTAATAATAAATTAATTGATCCAGCACTGATTCCCCTCAAACCAGCTATTTCTTTGCTCATTTAACAAAGAATAAACACAGAGCTTTTACACTTGCTCGGATGAATGCTCTGCCATCAGCAATACAAGAGGGAAAGTTCCAAAAAATTCCCTATTTTCATCATAAGTGCCTCTGAAGGACAGATAGAATTGAAACATTGGCACATGTATTCCTACACTGCCCCTTATATGATGGAATTAGGGAAAACTTATTGCTCTTTATTTAAAGCAATTCCCCGGACGACCAGAGGCATGTTATACCCACCTCCTGTTGTCAGGGCAAAATACTGTATATACACTGTAGAATGTCCTACTTCAAGCATGCTGTCTAATGTAGCTAAATTCTGTGCGGCCGCAATTATAATTCGTGCTCAGAAGGTTTCAACAATTGCTCAAGCTCTTACACTTTAGGCTGGCTCAATGTATATGGTATTCCTCCTCCCTTGTTCTTCCTTGTTTTGCTGTAACTGGAACTATTTAGATAGATAGATAGATAGATAGATAGATAGATAGATAGATAGATAG
>JAHTLZ010000065.1:1560043-1592933 GCA_023846285.1 Phrynocephalus versicolor
TTCCTTCCTTCCTTCCTTCCTTCCTTCCTTCTAGTACCAGTTCCTTTGTTGCTTCCTTTCTTCCTTCCTTCCGCTTGCAGTCGCTGGGAATTGACTAAAATTGAGCCTTGTGGGTGTGTAAAGAAGACTGAGGGATGATAGGATAGAGCTTTCCAAAGACTTGGAAGGCTACCATACAGAGAGGAGGGCTAGGGTCTGTTCCTAGTTATCCCAGACTGCAGGACATGTCATAATGGGCTCCAGAAATGGGAAGCCAGGTTTAGGATGCTGAACTTCAGGAAGAACCTCTTAATTGTTAGAGCAGCATGACGATGGGACTAATGACGTCAGGAGGAGGCGAGCGCTCCCAAGTTCCCAACACTGGAGGCCTTCAAGGGAAACTTGGGCCACCATCTGTCAGATCTGCTTTGATTTGGATTCTTGTGTTGAGCAGGAGGTGGGGGGGGGGGCTCCATGGCCTTGTAGACTCCTCCCGGCTCCAATATTAGATCACTCTGTGAATATGATGCTGCTGTCATTTATTTTTGTATCTATATCAAAATTGCAGCTATGGGCAGTTTCTCATTTGGCAATACAACCAAGGCAAAGGGGAAAAAAAACTAATCTAAGTAATTCAGTGCAGAGAGAAAAAGTAAGAATTCCACGTTCCCTCTCCTTCTAGTCATGTTCAAGTGACCTCATCAGGACCCAGAGAGTTGCTTGAGGCGGGTCTGCCGCCGTCTGGAGATGAGGATCACACGATCCTCCCTCCATCCTCAAGATCCCCTGCTGAGGCTGCACCAGCCGGCTGCAAGAGGGCCCGCACAGACATGCCGGGAGTTAATCCCGACTAGAGGCCGTTCCCTGAATTGTGTCCCAATGCATCTGATGGAGAAAATGTGAAGAGAACGCTGAGCCCCACAGCCCAAGGAGGCAGGACGAGTAGGTGCTTGTAAGGTAGCCTCAACAGCCATTTGAAACAGGAAATGCTGCTTCTGGGGGCAGTTGGGAGCCATGGAGGGAGCAAGCAGCGGGAAAAGGCTTCCTGTAAGCCCCCTTGGGTCCTTTTCCAAGGAGAAAGGCGGGGTAAAAATACTCAAAATTAAATAAATAAATAAATAAATAAATAAATAAATAAATAAAGAGTGGGGTGCTGAGCCTACCTGCTTTCTTTCTCATTTCAAATTATCCTCTTTCTATTCCTCCATACAAGGCTTCTAAATCTAGGATTGTTGGTCTATGAAACTCTCTCTCTCAATCTCTCTTCTCTTCCCCATTTTATGGCCGTTGTAATCCAATGCATGTATTTGTGTGATTATTGCTTTAATCATATATTGCCTTTCTGCCAACGTGGCAAACCATGATAAAGATAGAAGAGATTATACTGATTAGAGACACAGTTGCGGGCAAAAATGACCGCAAAAGGAAGGGCATCACATAGCACGAGTTGAACTGCAGTGCTTGCGGTCAAGCCTCTGCTCGCAAGCTGAGTGCGATGGTGACAGTTTCAGGTCGCTGGCTGGAGGCTGACTTGGGCTTCCATCCGGCTGAGGTTGGCAACCCAGCTCGTGAGGTGGGTGGGTGGGTGGCTGCAATGTCTAGCCTGGATAATAAATTGTAAGCCACCCAGAGAGTGCTTTAAGCAGTAAGCTTTGCTTCCAAAAGCCAATCTCCCTCATAGGTCTAGTTTGGCTGCAACCTCCCAGCTTGGCCAGACGCTATTCATGGCTCCAACAGCTGGATCTGCCAACAGCACAGCTGGGCTGGTGCCCAGGGGGCTCCTTTTCCGTGCCAGGCCCTCAGAAGGTGCTTCTCTGAACATGGTCAGAGCGCTTTTCCCAGCAGCAGCTTCAGGCTTGCAGCTCAAAACCCGTGGCTGCTTTTGAGGTGCCAGGCTTGCAGGCTAGCCTGGGCGAGGGCGGCTGGGAACCCAACGGCCGCTAGCAAAAGAAAGCAGCCATTGTCTTAGCGTCCCACCCCACCCCCTCCCTCAGCCAGCCGTTGCACAGAGGAAGGATTGTGCCAAGTAACCGCTTCGGCTCACGGCACCTGGCAGCCTCCGGCGAGGTCTGTCCCTTGTCCCTTGCAGCAGGGGCAGATTGGTACCAGTCTGGACGATTCCCTCGAGGATGAGGGTGGGCGCGTTTTCCATTCTCTTCCTTGCCCACCCACCCCCCAGACAACGGGGCCATCAGGCCAGCTCCTGGCAGGGCGCCAAAGCAAGCCTCTCGGACTGCATCTCCTTGGGGGGCTGGGAAGTCTCAGGCTGCCACCAATGTGGCAGTGGGATACAACCCCGAACAGAAAGATCGAGCATCAGGACAAGGCCCCCGTTTCTTCCCAAACTATTTTGGTTGCCTTCGGAAGCTGCTGGGAGGGGACAGCCCGGTCATAGTGCCTGGCAGGCGTGAGGGGATCCGGGTCTTCCTATTTGCCCGACATCAATCACAATAACCCTAGAATGAACGGAAGCCCAAGGGGAAGACTTCTGCAAATGTTAGTCCAGGAGCACCTGGGGACCCACAGGTTGGGAGCCAGTGGCATAGACAGGATAGCTGAGTCGGCAACAGTCAGGCATGGTAGCAGATCCAGAACCTCCTCATTCAGAGGCAGCCTACCCCTGCGTGTGAGGCACACTAGGGACTAGTCCGAGTTGGTTTTTCTTCTTTTATTGCATCAGGAGGTCAAGCAGGCATTGCCGGTGAGCAAAACCCTTTTCTTTCCTTGTGTGCAGCTTACTCCATCCGCATCCACAAATACTATTTCCCGGTGCTCTTCATCCAGGGGATGTGTGTCTGGTCCTTCCTGGAATATTTAATCCACCGCTTCATCTTTCACATGAAGCCCCCAGCCAGCAATTACTATCTCATCACCTTGCATTTTATCCTGCACGGCCAGCATCATAAGGTAACTGGGGAGCCTTGTGGGAACCTGGGTCCTCCCAGGGGGGGGTGTGGCTTTGCGATGTCTCTGTCTCTTAGAAAAGGAACCCCAGGAGCCGGCAGCCAGAGGCAAAAGCAGTGGCCCTGGGCTGTCCCCAAAAGGAGCTCATCCACCTGTGAAAAGAAAAGGTGATTCCACTCGGGGGTCAATTCAGTGAGATGCTACGGGTCAATGGAAGGCGTTGTTTTCGCGCCATCCCTGGCATTTGGGGGTTTCCAAGACTACCGGAAGGTGCATTTAGATCTCTAGCAGCAGAGCCAGAGGTTTGGAATTCGATTCCCCGCTGTGCCTCCCTGATGATCTAGAGCAGTAGTTCTCAACCTGTGGGTCCCCAGATGTTCCTGGACTGCAACTCCCAGAAGCCTCCACCACGCACTGTGCTGGAAGGGGCTTCTGCGAGATGCAGTCCAGGAACATCTGGGGACTCACAGGTCGAGAACCACTGATCATATAGGATCCCCTCCACTTGTGAAGTTCTAAAATTACTAGTGAACTGCTGGGCAGCTCAGTGCTTCTGGCCCCTGCCTGCCAAGCCAGAGGTTGGGATTTCGATTCCCCCACTGGGTGTCCTAGACACGGAGCTGGGCTCAGTGATCCAAAGGGATCCTTCCAGCTCTGCAGTTCTAATAAGATAGATGGTGGTCATGATGATTTATATGAACATGTTCTCCTGGAACAGCCTTAAGGAAGCTGATTGCCATGGACATTGGGCAGTGCCCCCCCCCCCGTCCCAGAATTATGACAGAAGACACTGCTCTGCTTTTGGAAGTTGGCTTTTTGGCCTGTTTGCATTTTGCAGAGTCATGTGATGCCTTAAAGATTTACACTTGTTTTCTGGCACAGACATTGGTGGACGCTGGCCACGAAAATTTAAGGCATAACAAATGTGCAGGTGCTGGAGGTGCCATATGAACAGTTGTCTCTGAGGCGACGGACTCAGCTGCTTATCCCCTTCCCCTGGCAAAATAAACAAGACTCCCCTCTTCCCCTCCTGTACTCCGAAGGAGTATAACAAGGCATTGTCAGAATTAGAGATGGGCATGAGTTGCCAGTTTGGTGGTTCATGCCCATTTGTTTATTGGCCAAAAAAGTGTTCAGCGCTCCAAAACCCTGCTTCCTTTGTGGGATACCAGACATGGGCACGACTCGGCGAAATCCTCGTTTCCGTTTCCGGTTGTCATTCTCGTTACGTAATGAGAACGGTAACGGGAATTACTCCGCTCCAGCTCGAACCCGACCCGATAAAAGACAAATTTGGTCAGGTTTGTCGTTGTCGTTCATGGCTTCGCAGCAATCGCGCGATGCCAAGCAGCACAGAAAAAAAGTTTTAAAAATTAAAAAAACCCCAATTCCCGGCCATAAAAGCAGGCGAAAATATGCCTGCCTCAGTGAGGGCACCTACCAGAGAGGGGTGGGTTTTTTTTTTTTTTTTTTTTTTCCCCCCCCCCCATCTCCTGTCCTGTGCTGCTGGTACCGGGTGGGGGGGGGGGGGCATCCTCGTCGTCTCCATTTGCCATGCGGTGTGGGGGGGGGGAATCCAAAGTGGCGACCGCAATATTTATTTTTAAATCGTGGTCCAAAAACCCACCAAAGCACCACAGAAACATTTGAAAATTAGGTATTTTAAATGCCTGATTTTTTATAGTAGCAGCAGTGCAATAAAATGTCTCCATTGATTTTATTTTATTTTATTTTTATTATTTTACACCTGCACATGTTCAATGATGGGCTGGCCATGGGATGAGACCATGCAAATTTTTGGAGCCATTCCACCAATCGTATGGCCAGTTTTTGACTGAGACTTCTGGATGTGCCAGAGAGGGCATTAAAAGCCCACAAACCCTAACCCTAACCCTAACCCAACCCTAAACCATACGCCAGTACGCTGTCCTTCTTAGTGGGTCAGAGGCACCCAGAGGTGCAGCCCACTAACCCACCCTAACCTTAACCGTAACCCTAAGCCTAGCCCTTACCCTAACCCCAACCCTAACCCAGATCCGTATGCAAGTACACTTCCCTTCTTAGTGGGTCAAAGTGAGGCACCCAGAGAGGTGCCTCGCAGAGCCCACTATCCCCTATCCCCTTTCCTAACCTGTACGCCAGTACGCTAGTACACTTCCCTTCTTAGTGAGTCAAAGTGAGGCACCCAGAGAGGTGCCTCGCAGAGCCCACTATCCCCTATCCCATTCCCTAACCTGTACGGCAGTATGCTAGTATGCTTCCCTTCTGAGTGAGTCAGAGGCACCCAGAGAGAGAGGTGCCTCTGCCACTTACCCCCCACTCTAACATAATGTATTAATGTATGGTATGTGGCGGCTCTGCGAAACACTTCCCTTCCCTTCTTAGTGGGTCAGACGTCAGAGGCACCCAGAGAGGTGCCTCCCAGAGCCCACTTACCCCAACCCCAACCCCAACCCCTACCCACAAACAACAAACGACAAACGGAAATGAGAAATTTTTGAAAATTATCGCGACAAACAGCAACGACCCAAAACGGACCTGTGCCAACAAACGACAACTCAAAACGTCATTTTTTCTCGTCGTGCCCATCTCTATGGGATACCCATTTAGAGACAGTACACCAGCTTCCCTGCCCTGGCTCCTGTAGGCTCTACTTGTGATTGGGCAGCCTCTGGAGCGCCAAACACCTGATGGCTGAAAAATGGACCAACAGGAACTACTGAACTGGTGGTTCATGCCCATCTCTAGTCAGAGAACCTATATTTTGGAGGCAACATGTTGCATTTCCCTGCCTCTCCAGCTAGATTTGGAAAAAAGCCCTACTTGGACTAGCAGGGAGCTCTTGGCTCAAGTATAAAAGAGCCCCAACCCCTCCCCACAACTTTCAGAGAATGGTGGGGACTTCAGGTCTCACAGTAGCTGAGAGACAAAGGGGTTTTCCCAGGAAGAGGGAGCTGTTGCAAGCTGTGCCCATCATCATGTTAAGGATGTGTGGATGTTTTGGTCTTTAGAAGAGCCATTGGCTTTACAGAAACCCTGCTCTTCATTTGCTGATAGAGGACCAATCCATCTGCTTGCCTTTTGGGGCTCTATTTGAGGAGATGCAGGGAAAGAGGTTCATATGTACACCAGCACTTTCAGATTTATGTCCCCCACCACCACTGGCTGCTGGGTCAGTGCAGCTGGGACTGTGCCAATGGTCTCCCTCTCTGAAGAACCCTTTTGTACTTTATCTTTACAAATATGCTGATGGAGAGCCTGAGTTCCCGACAACAGAACAGGATGAGTATTCTAAGAGTGTGCCCACATTAACATTTGCACATAATGTACATAATAGGAGTTATTTTGCAGCATAATCCCACACAAGAAATAAATAAATGCCCTTTCTTGTGTGGAATGTTTTAAAAAACCCATTGCTGCCGCTGATGTTACGTTACACGGATCAAATGTGAACAGTCTTCACCCTGCTGGGTTTGTTTTTGGTTTTTTGTGCATTTTCACATTTCAGGACATGAATAATTTGCAGAAGTGGGTTTTGTGCAAAGTGCTTTCATTTTGTGCAAAAATCCTATAAGCTTTTCTGTGCAAGGTGGTTTTTTTGTTTTTCACTTTTCAAATGTTATTTTCAGATGCCCCTTCCTGTTTAAGCACAAAGCTTTATCTTTTAATGTGTCCAATTAATGTGTACTTTCTAAGCTTTGATATTTTGACCTAGAACATAGTTTTGAATTAATTGATCAATTCATTCTGCCCTTTCTGGTTCTTTTCCAGTCTCCGTTTGATGATGCACGCCTCGCATTCCCGCCAGTGCCGGCCTCACTGGTCATCTTCTTTTTCTACTTGGTTTCCAAAGCTTTGTTCCCCAAAGCACTTGGTCTCTCTCTCTTTGCTGGGGGCCTCTTTGGCTATGTCACGTATGACATGATGCACTATTACTTTCATTATGGGTCACCCAAGCCAGGCACATACCTGCAGCGACTGAAATCATATCATGTGAGGCATCATTTTGTACACCAGAAAGCAGGTAATGAGCCGGGTTTGCTTCTTTGCTTGGTTTTGATGCAGTAGGGCTTAGTCCATCCTATCCTGGTGCATCTCAAAGCAGGCATCAAAAATTCAACAATCACAAGTAATGCACAAGTTTTAAACCGTCCCATTGATCCAAGCACAACCAGACGTGAAATCAATGGAACAAAACCGAAGGCTTGATCTCAACAGGTCCCATATCAGTAAATAAATGAGTTGGAAGGGGCCTGCAAGGCCTCTGAGCCCAACCCCCTGCTCAATACGAGAATCCAAACCAAAGCAGATGCGACAGATGGTGGTCCCGTGTTCTCTTGAAGGCCTCCAGTGTTGGAGCCCTCACCACCTCCTGAGGGGATGGGTTCCATCGTCATACTGCTCTAACCGTAAGGACCCTTTTCCTGATATTCTGGATCTTAAATCCAGCGTCCCGTCACTGGAGCCCATTATGACATGTCCTGCGCTCTGGGATGGTTGAGAACAGATCCTGCCCCTCCTCTGTATGGCCGCCTTCCAAGTTTTTTGAAAAGTACCATCATATGTCCTGTCAGGTTTAATTGGACTCCCTTCAGGCTCCCAACAGGCCAAAGCACAACTTTCCTGCTGAGAAAACCTCCTCTGGGGTCTCCTCTGGTCCTCCTCTCCTGGTGGAGAGGCACAGAGAAGAGACTGAACGGCCTCAGAGGTGTACACGCAGTGAGACGCTCCTCCAAAAGAACTGGATCCCAGGCTGCTTAAGGCCTTCTAAAGCCTTCCCTGGTGCAGGAAACATCCCAGCAGCCTGGGCCTTTCTGTCAAATCTGGTGTTGACTGTTTCTGGTCCAGTGGTAAGGCTACACTTTTTGACGCTGGGCTGGAATGATCCTGGGATGCACAGGAGGGTTTGTTTATTTATTTGATTCATATAACACACGTCTGGCATAAATGCCTCTCTGGGTAGTTTACAGTGGTTTCATCACCAAACAAACCATATACAATATACAATAAGATAAAAATGCTAACTGAACCTAATAATACATTAAAAATTAGATAGGACAACAACAGTCTTAAAGGTCATAAAAATCAGAGATCAAGTAACCTAAAGGCAGACGGAGAAGATTGCCACGTCAACAGATCAGCAAAAAACAGGTTAATAACCCAGGAAAGCCGTTTGAAACAACCAGGTATTCAGGTGTGTGTGTTTTTTTAAACGTCCAACAGTGTGGGAGCCTGGCAGGTCTCCGAGTGGAGGTGGTTCCATAGCTGAGGAGCTCACCGAGAAAGCCTGATTCCTTGTTGTTGTCTTGTGGGCTTCTTTCGGGGTCAGCAGGTGACCTGCTTGCAAAGAGCGAGTGCTTCAGGCAGGATTCTGGGGTAGGAGCCGTTCTGGCAAATAGCATGATCCTAAACCATTTGGGGCTTTGTATGTCAACATTAGAGCCTTTAAGGCAGATCGTTCCCAGTAAAGCAACACTTTCCAGCATGATCAGATGCCCTTGTTTCTTGCCATCTGCTCACACCCCCAGAGCACGGACGAGGCCTTCTCCAGCTGTGCACACACACACCCCGCCACCCCCACCCCCCAAGAACCCTGAGGTGCACATAGGACATGTTTCCCCTGGAATGTGGGCCCAAACACCCACAGCAGTGGAGAGGTCCACGCAGAAAGAGGTGGTCTTGGAACGGAAGGAAGGAAGCCTCTGCGGTTGGGAACCCACGTCTGGTTTTTGAAGCGCCCTTCTGTATTTCTGACCCCGACAGCTGCTTCTCAGTCTTATGCATCCGCTTCAGCCTTTATCACCAGGAAAGCAGAGAGTATTCTTGACAGTGAGCACAGCTGCTCTCTTTAGAATAGCCTTAGATAGAAACCAGTTCAGGCTAATCATCACCCACGTTCTACGAGGACATGGCACTTGAAGAAGATTCTTGAAAGCAACAATAACAACACACAAGCACACATACAATTTCCATAGACTTGTTAGCGTCCCTCCTGCTTAATTATCTTGCCGGGTTGTCCAGAAAATTGGGGACTTGACTTCCATCTTTCTCTCTCCTTCTCTCCCTGCACCCCCAATGCCCATTTTCTCCTCTAGGTTTTGGGATTACAAGCCTATTCTGGGACCGTCAGTTTCGGACACTAATCCCTGAGGACACCTTCCAGGATGAAAACTAGCCTCCTGCCTCTTCTCTAACCCTCTGCTGTCACTTGCCAGACTCTGCAGAATGGAACAATTGGGAGATGGGTGGTTGGCAGGGCCCTCCAGGACGCCTGTCACCCAGGGAGCGAGGACCGTTGTTTCGGGATGCTGCCTTGTGGAGTTGGGTGATGGGGCGGGAAATCTTCTCTGGCCTCCAGAAGATCGTGTCAATGTCACTTCTAAGCACTCATGATACAGCACAGGAAGAATCGGATCCTGCGATGTTGACGTAGGACACAGATGGCCGTCCTTCTTCATATTCCTGGCGTCTGGCCCATGACGGTGAATCGGTGGTGGTGAAAGGCTGCCGGCTGGGGCAGGGGATAGCTCTGCAGTTGCCCTTCAGGGCAAAGGAGGGGCAATGATCCTCCACTTGTGGCTTGACATGGCCAGCCACCTTGTGGTCCTCTCCAGGCAGTGATGGTGGGGGGGGGGGAGGACAAGGGTGATTGGGCAGGCTTATGGGTTTCTCACACTCAGACACCTTTGAGGGACTAGGTCCAGGGAATGGGCATCCTTTCCATATTGGGCAGGATTCTGATCCATCTCAAGAAAGCAAAGTAAAGCAAAGTGTCCAGCTTATAGACCACCCCATAGTGCTTCAAGCACTACGAAAACTGTGAATCCCAAGTTTGAATGCCAAGCGAGTATTGGGTGCAAGTCACCAGAACGGGAAGGGTCCTCACAAGTCATAAGGTTTCAGCCAAAGATCATCCACCACCCAGCCTCCAAATGACACCGGCCCTTTCACTTTTTAAGAATGTGTTGCAAGAATAAGAGGTTAAGGGTAGCTGTGTTAGTCTTTTCAAGAATTTCAGGCAAAAAATCAAAGAAAACAAAACAAAACAAAAGACACAAAACATGTGGCACCTTAAAGACTAACTTTCATATTTTAATGTAACGTTTCGTGGACTGCACTCTACTTCTTCAGACATATAGCAGCAGAATATGTATGGGATGGGTTATACATTTCATACCAGATATTCATTGGCCGTAGTATATAGAGTTGGGGGGGGGAAGAGGGGGAGGGGGAAGAAGAGGTGGGAGAGTTGATTAGTAGAAATGGTGGGAAGTGCATTAGAGGCCAGGGTCTATAAAGCTGTAAAGGATGGTTTTATGGCTCTGGGGCCAGGAGAATATGAAAGTTAGTCTTTAAGGTGCCGCATGTTTTTTGTCTTTTGTTTTGTTTTTCAAGAATAAGAGGGGAAGTTTATTGCAGCCAGTTGATGATGGCCAGGGGGAAACTGAGGAAAGGTTAGGGCCTTGTCATTGGTGGCGAGTGTCAAGCCACCCTTGGAGGGGAAAGCAGTGGTGGAATGAAAGCAGACTGCAGGAGGAGAAAGGAAGGGCCCTCCATGATCCCAAGAGGCAGAAAGATATACCCGAGCCTTCCTGTAGTACAGCAGATCCATTAATAGGATGCAAAATAAAAATTGTAGAAAAATATTCTGCTCAGGTCAAGCACAAGAGCTGCTAGTACACCTTAAAGAATGATTAGGTAGGAATCCTTGGGGGCCTCTCTGAGTTTCCGTTTTGTCTTCTTGTATATCTCAGAATCCATTGGTCTGCAAAACCACATCACAGCATGTACAAATGACATCATGAGCCGTGCTATTGTAGGGGCTTTACTTCTGTTGTTCTGGGTGTAGGGATGCAGCTTGTTTTGGTACAGGCTTGAGAAATCACCAGCGATCTCCAGTTATTATAACAATGCACACACATATATTTGGAAGCAATTCATTGTCAGCATGAGTCTAGGCAATATTTAAAGAAGCAACCAACAAGAACCCTTGTTGTATAATCCAACAGTAGGCCCTCTTAATTGAGCTGCCATTTATGACAAGAATGCAAAGATGGGAACCATTATGAGAAGTGAAAAGTGGATTTTGATTAACTCTCCTTTCATAGAGAGAGAGAGAGAGAGAGAGAGAGAGAATAAGAAGAGTTAATTCTCCAGCAGTTTACTTGTGTGCTTAGATCTATCCTGAGCCAAAAGCATCCTCCTCCTTAGAGGGCCAGTTGCTGGTGGATCCAAAAGCCTTGCTGGGTAGGCCTGATCTCCTCCTGCCCCTGTTCCTCCTCTCTTCCTTAATGTTTCCTTGCGAGGGGAGCCTGGAAGAGGCTTCTCAGGCTGAGCTTGAGCCCTGTTGGGGGGTCCGTCGGGTAGCCAGTGACTCCAGGAGCCAGAGGGCTGCCACTGCAGGGCGCAGGGAGGAGAGAGAGAGTCCTTGGGAGGAAGTTGGGGGCATTCCTGAGACCATATTTCCCCTTCTCTAAAATCCCCTCCCCGTGTCACCCTCTGCACTGGCAGGAAGAGCCTGGCTATCCCACCTCAGTGGGAGGAAGGAGGACCAGAGTGTGTGGCTTTTCTGGAAAAGTTGCAAACTGCCCACAGAGATGCTTTCTTTCCATGGAACAGTTCTTACACCTCCCTTCTGGAAGCAAAACGTGTCCAATGCCACTTATATCCACTCAGGGAGGACAACAGCCACCACCTGATAGATGATGTGTCAGACTTGGCCCCCTCTTTCCTCTGTAGGCTGTCAGGTAGGAGAAGCCTTGCTCCACAAACAAAAACTAAAGTGACTGCTCCAGAGTTCCCAGATAGGAATGGCTCATTCTCTGAGGGCCAGCTCAGGAACATTCACAGGGGCCATCAATCCATTTCTGATTTGTGTTCATGAACGTGAAATTATCTGGGCAGCAAACCACTCTCCTTGCATTGGTTGTCCCAGGAATGCAACCTGCACGCTGTCAGTCAGTGGCAATTTGCTGCCAAGAGAGACAAAATTTCCCTTACGCAAGTGTAAATCACCAGTAAGCTTCTAGGCATGGTCTCCACTTAAAGAGGTGCAGCTGCCACTCCTTAAATCCTTGTTTTAATTGGGGCCCATGGATCTGTCTTGCACTGGATTTTGCATGTCTTGCTATAAAACTGTTGCATGTCATGGTATCCCCAAACCCTACGCCAGAGAACCCTGGGGACTGGGATGTGGAGAGAACCGCCACCTCCCCGTTAAGGGTTTGCTGCTCAACAGCACAGAATTCGGGAAGGAGGGAGGGAGCCATACCTATGGCACCAAGGTGGAAATGTACAGCAGAAACTGGGAGTATATATAATAAGCCTGTTCCAAAGGGGGGGGCTTCACACCCTCCTCTTCAGGGATTGTCCTGCATCTTCTTTGAGCTGCCTTTACCGCTGATCATCCCAGTGGACTTGATGGCTGTTTCCCCCAAAACCTTAGGCCCGTGGTATTCATAACAACCCATGCAACCTACAGATGCCCACCCCATGAGTGTCTTCCACCACCAACACCAAAAAGGGAGTCAACCCCAGGCCCATCATCAGCGTCAATGGGGCTGGGTATGTTTTGTCTGAGCAGAAACAGGCTTCCAGGGAGCCCACGATTAGAACTGAAAGGAGATGGGTGTCTGAGAGACATGATTCAGCCTGATGTTTGCCTCTGAGCACTCGTTTGTCCAAGGAGTCCCATGCTTAAGATCTGGAGATCAACCACAAAACAGAGCAAGGCGATTTGCAATGGTGGGAGGCAAGGGAAGTCCCTGATGTGAAGGAATTCCCTCTCCCAACCGTGGGTTGTTAATATCTGTTTCTGCCACTCGAGGCAGTTGGTGGCAGTTGCTGGTTGCTCAATATTCTTCCAAATGAGCTTCTGAAAAATATATATATGTTACCCATGGGAATTGTTTTTGCGAAGCTGGTTGGTGGACGAAAGGGGGCAATCCAGCCAAAGGTACTGCCATGGGCAGGCCTCCCCATAAGGTGGTCCTGCAGCATTCATCAAATCAGCTCTAATCTTGCCTCTTGGCTTCCTTGCTTCCCCCCCCCCAAAAAAAAATCCCTTCTCCTTGTGGGGTTTTGTGACTCCTGTGAAAGTGCCTCCCCAGATTCTTAGTTCATTTCATTGCTCATCTTCAAATGTTTACTTCATACATTGTGTTTAAAAAACACAGGGATGAAATTATTGAAAGCTTTAAACACAAGGCAATTGTATATAAATTCTGTATATTTTGAAATATATATAGATATAGATAGATATATGTCTTGTAATGCTTGTGCCTTGGGTTCTTTTGAGGAGAAAGCCAGGGTAGAAATAAATAAATAAGGGAAAGGAGAAGCTGGTGCATCAAATAATCATGGGAATGGTGAAATTAAAATGTATTACTCTCTCAGTGCTTGAGGAATCTGCCTATCCAAAGAGTGTTGGAAATGTAAGATTAATGAAGGCTCATTTTATCTAGCGTATGTGGTGGTCCTGTAAAAAAAGCACAAATGTATTGGGAAATGGTGAAGGTTTTAATGCAAGAAATAATGGGATATGAAATTCCACTTAAGCCAGAACTATTTTGACTTACTATTACTCTAGATATTGTAGATAAGCTGAAGAGCTACCTAGTTATTATGATCTTGACGGTGGCCAGAAAACTTTATGCCAAATATTGGAAAATTTTTGAAATCCCAACAAAAGAATTGACAGAAAAAATAATGAATATAGCAGAAATAGATAGACCCTCCGATGCATTAGAACAAAACACAAAGCGAACACAAAAATGAGAAATGGAGACTATTTTATGTGTGGCTGCAAGCAAACACATACAGTCTAGAATGTGTAAAATGTTCTGTAAAAGTGACAAAGAAATGTATCCATGTACAGATATTGATACATAAACTGATAATGGATTGAGAAAAAGAAGTACTGTAGAATGTAATAGTAGTGAATATAGTGTCTGGTTAACTCTAACTCATATTACCTGTATCTCCCCCCCCTCCAATCCTTTTAGTCTCTCTTGATTGGGGTTTTTTGCCTTTTATTTGTATTATTGAAACTAAATAAAACTTTTTTAAAAGGAAGAGGAGAAAAAAGGAATCTGCCTACGGAACCAGAGGTTGGGAATTTGATCCCCCCCCCGTGTGCTTCTTGGCAGAAGAGCCAGCCTGGATGGCCTTGGGCACGCTGAACCATCCCAGGGTTCCTGGGTCCTCTCTACCTGGAAAATCTTGGAAAGCATGGCCATAAGTCAGAGTGCCCTTCGGCACCTCATCCTCATTCTTTTCCCTTTCTTGGAGGGAGCTGGGGAGGGAGGGAGGGAGGCAGACGGGTGCACCAACTCTTCTTAAGGGCAGGCTAGGTTGGGTTGAACCCAACACAGCCCACTGAAACCTCTTTCGGTCCATTCAGTGCTTTTCTGAAACCAGTTTTGGGAAGGATTGTCCTATTAGATGATCATCCTTTCGGAAGAGTACTCCCGGACTTTGGAACGGGACGGCTTCGTCCAACTGTGCTCAGTTCCAAGAACCAGCATTTACATTACAGGGAGGAAGAGCAAAGGGCCATTTCTCCCAAGGGGGCAGGGGGCTTAGGCTGCCATCCTATATCTGAGTTATCCTTGCCCTCCCATCAAGTGTGGATCCCCCCCCCCACCTGACACACCAACGCCAATGTTGTTCTCTGCCACCCCTTCCCGCGGAATGCCACTTGGCTGAAGGGTAAAGTCCTCAGTTGCCCTGGCTGTGCTGGTCCCACGTACCCACTTGCCTTCCCCTTTCCCAAAGGAAAAACAATCCCAGATCTGGGCTTCTCCTCGCTGGGGAATTGTACAGGCTTGAGGTCCTGTCTGTAACTTTTCCTGCTTTCAAGTTACCTTTGAAAGGGTGGTTGCCCCAATGAGACACAGGATTCCATCTACAGACTTAACCATAGGCATTACAAAAATAGAGGGCTTGTTTTATTTTACAGTAGGACCCCAGTATCTGCTGGGGATTGGTTCCAGGCCTTCCTGTGGATAATGAAAACCATGGGTAAGAGAGAACACCTGCCACCCACCACCAAACTGCTGTTTCCTGACAGTCGCTTGCTTTATGACTGCTGTTTTGAGACAGTAGCTTGCTTTATGGCTGCTGTTTGTGACAGTCGCTTGCTTTACAGCTGGTATTTGTGACAATAGCTTGCTTTACAGCTGCTGTTTGTGACAATAGCTTGCTTTGTGGCTGCTGAATTATTTAATTTTTTCTCTATGCCAACTGTGGATAACTGAATCAGTGGATATGGGGGTCCTACTGTATTTCCCTAGGGCAGTGTTGGTGAATCTATGGCACAGGTGCTAAAGGTGGCACATGGAGCCCTTTCTGTGGGCATGTAACATTGCCCCTCACAGCCACGGCATTTCCCCCTCCACTCGGAGCATGCCACAGTGGTCTGTGCAGAGAGCCGGGCAAAGGGGAGGCAGCTCATTTGTAGCCCCCATTTACTCTCCAGCCATGGCACTTTTGGGAGGCCCAGAGCGACGTGGCTGGAGAGCAAACGGGGGCTACAAATGAGTCCACAAGCTGCCGCCACACCCCACTGGCTTTCCCGATGGTGTAGCCCCTCATCTCCCTTTCCGCAAGGCTGCGGGAAATTCAAAAGCCTGCTCTTCAATCCTCGCTTCTCCGAAGGGCAGCACCCGAAGCATTTGTAAGCCAGGGTACCGCTGTATTCAGGTTAAATGGCTGTATTGGCACTTTGTGAAAAATAAGTGGGTTTTGAATCACAGTTTGGGCAGGTTTGCCATCACTGCCCTAGGGATCATCAGCTGGGTAGACGACTCAGTGAGTTGGAATTCCTGGCTGCGGAGCCAGAGGCTTGGAGGTTGATCCCCCCCCAGTCTCCCTCCCAGCAGAACAGCCAGCCTATGTATGCAGCCTTGGGCAAGCTCGTCCCAGCGTACTCCCAAAGAAGGGGAAGGCAATTCTGGGTGCTAGAAAATGTAAGGAACAGCACCTGTGACAGCCAGCCAGTGCAGCATAGTGGACAGAAGAGCGAGGGACTCATTCTCAGGAGTCTCTGCGTTCAAATCTTGGTTTGGCTACAGAAACTCACAAGGAGGCAGCAATGACAAAAGCATGCCTTAACTATCTTACGTATCTCAAAAGCCCAATTAGGGTTCCCATAAGTTGGGTGTGACTTGACAGCCCATAATAGCAACAGCAATTCTCAGAGCAGGATCAATGAGACCGATGTTAAATTAAGCCTGGTGAGATCCAGCATGTGTCTGCATGATGTTCCGCCACCCACTCAATCCCTGCATGTTTTGTAACTGGAGCTCTAGCTGCAGGGGTGAAATAATTCAGAGGTTGATTAGGAAGTTTGTGATTCCGTTTTTCATGGAACTTAGCCACACAGCCCAGTCAATAGGCTACCTAAAGAGCAGAGGGTCCTACGGGACCCAAACTGACTTCCTAGGTAGCTAACTGATACTGTGTTTTTTACTATAAAAAGTGTACATTTTTTGTTATAAAATACCTTCCAATAAAAAAAGAAGTATTTTGGGAAATGAACAGTGCTGTGTGATGAGTCTGGATGACAACCACGAATAAAGAACTTGAGGCCTCCCTAACCACACACCCCTGAATCCAGGAGATATTTCTCTGAGAACCCATTGAGCCCAATCAATTCCAGCTCTTACTGCGCTCCTGAGTGGTAGATCAGTTTCTCCTCTGCTTCTGGGTTGTGGAATCGAACACAAGCCAAGGCTTGGGCCCTTTTAGAAGTTTGTTGCAACTTGCAATTTGGTCAAAGAGGTCCAGATGAGTCAACAGGAGTTCAGCAACAGCTTTGTAAAATCAGGACAGCAATGCTGTGCCGACATGATGGCTGCTTTCGCACAACCACTAAAATCCGCAGCAAACTTTGATCCAGATCACACACACACACAGATTGGTCACGTGGTTGATGTTGCGGTTCAGGTGTTCCCACGTACATGTTTTAAAAATCCACAACCATTTTGATCCCATAACTGAGAACCGCAGCAAAGACCCCGTAATAGAGGCGAAAAGGTTTTGGTGCGGATTTTCTGTGTTCCCACGGACTCAAGTAATGGTTTAAAATCTGCATCAGAACAGCGACAAGGATTTTACCACCTTGAGACCAGGTAGTTGTAAAATGCGCTAGGTTGCGCTTAAGTGGTGTGGTCACACTTTTTTGTTTTAAAGTCCGCTGCTCGTGGGAAGAGCTGGTGAACAGCAAAAATAAGAATAAAAAAGCTCCTCCATCACCACCACGTGGAGCACCAGAACACACTCTTCTCCATCTGCCTTGACTCTCCTCCACGGCTCTCCTGCAGAGATGCGGGCAAGCCTTAGGGTTTTCTGAGCCCCATGTCTCGGAGGCCAGGGCCTGAGTCCCACACTTCACCTCTGGGTCCCTGTTAAAAGCAAGCATTCTCCCCCCAAACCAAGCCAGGAAAATGGGGAGGGATGCGTGAGTTCCCAGGCATTAGTGGAGTCCGGGCCCCTGGGAAACAAACAAAAACAGAACCCGAGTCCAAGCTGAGCCACCGGTGCCATTAAGTCTGACTTGGCAGCTACTCCTGCTGTCACCTGAGTTCCCATCCCTGCACCCACCCCTCGGTATCAGAGGTGAGTCTGCCTGCAAAAAACGAGGGGCTGCAGCCTCTCTTCTGTTCTTCTTGGAGTGAGCCCAGGTGTCCTGTCCTCCTAAGAAGAGGCAGGAGACGGTGCACTGCACCCTTTATGACTCGGGAGTGTCAAGAAGGATCAAGTGACATTGAAGGGTAGAGGGTGGGAACCTTCTCAATCTCTACTAAAGGCCTGGACTTTCCCTGCAGCTGTTTCTGGAAACCGAAAGCAAACCAAGGATTCCTTGGCAGCCCGAGTGTCAGCAGGAAGTAGAAGAGGCCAGCCTCCGGGAAGGGGAAGTGCAGAAATCCTCCGGATGTGTTCAGAGCAAAGGCTGGATCGCATCGGGAGAGGGAGAAGAGCCATGTCTTAGCCAGGACAACAGGTGCCCTGGGACTGGACCAGTGTGTATGTGTGGGTGGTGGAGGTGAAAGAGCATTAGACGTTGGGGCTGGAGGGTGGGAAGGGGGCCCCTTGAATGCATGCGGGAGAAGAGTTGGGGCGAGCGCTGGCAAGGTAGCTCGCTGAGACAGAAGACAGGGGCTTGGGGGTTCAATTCCCCACCATCCCACCGAAGAGAGGGGCCAGCCTGCGTAGCTTCAGGGACCATCTCTAGCCTCCAGGGCTTTTGCTACCCTGTTGGTTAAGCTTGGGCCATGGGAAAGTGGCCAGTGCGTTTGGGGCTGGGGGTGGAGAGATGCCCTGGGAGCTGTCGCCTAAAAAAGACAAGCCTGCACACATCTCGTGGCCACGGAGGTCTACCTCGAGGTCAGGCCTGTGAGGACTACAGCTGGCCTTAGGCAAAAGGCGCCCAGCGGATCATAGGGGAGGCTCTTCCGAGCACTGCGCTGCTCCCCTCACCACAATTCCTTCCCTCCCCCGCAGCCATGGACATTGTGGAGGGCATCCTGACGGCCGCCCGAGCCGTCTACGACCAGTGCCAGCAGATGAAGGGCTGCAAGAAGCAGAAGGAGCGCCTGGTCCAGCGGATGGCCATCGTGCTGCGGCCGGTGGAGCTCCTCCAGCGCCAGGCCTTGTCGGCCGACCTGGAACTCATCCTCCGAGCCATGCTGGACCTCCTGTGGGAAGCCCGGGCGCTCTTCGACAAGTACGAGGGCCAGAGCAGGCTGGCGAAGGTCCTCAAGGCCGGCGGCATGCTGGAGCAGTTTGCAGACTTGAACGTGCGCTTCGGCGACGTGGCCCAAGGGCTGCTGCTGCAGCTGCAGGTGGAGCAGAAGGTCCTGGCCCACTTCGAGAGGCAGGTGGTGAGCAAGGAGAGCCGTCAAGATCTCGCAGAGGACAAGGTCTCCCTGAAGGAGGAGATGCTGAAAGGTGCCTTCTTTTGGCCTTGACAACCCAACACACGCAAGAGGGCGGGAACGGGGGGTGCGGCGGGAACAGGCGGACCAGGGGGGGCGGAGGGGCAGGGATGGCAACCAGCGCAGCGTCAGGGGAGTGAGAAAGGGGAGTGGCTCACGTGGTTTAAGCAGGGAAGGGGAAGAGCCACCTCATGCGATGACAGTGATGCATTGCTGTCCTGTAGTCAATACTCTCGCAGGCATCCAGTTCAGCAACATGGAAGCAGAGTTTTCTATGTGCAAACCACAGCATCGCCGAGTCCTAGCATGATGTGTTTGGAAGGGGCCTGTAAGGCCATCCAGCCCACCCCTTTGCTCAAGGCAGGAGCACAGTTCCTAGGGCAGTGATAGCGAACCTTTTAGAGACCAAGTGCCCAAACTGAGATTCAAAACCCACTCCCCGCACCACAAAGTGCCAATACAGCAATGTAACCTGAATACATGTGGATGTGAAAGGGCCATTTCTGTGGATGGGTGTCCACAGAAAGGGCTCTGAGTGCCACCTTTGGCTCCCGTGCCATAGGTTCGCCAACACTGTCCTAGGGGGTCTGCCAGGCTGTGGCCTGCGCCTCTGTCGAAGCACTCTCCACCTTAGGGGTCATGGGTCCCATTGTCATTCTGCTCCAGCACTTAGGAAGTTTTTCCTGGGATTCAACCGGAATCTGGCTCCCTGTAACTTGAGCCCATGGTTTTTTCAAGGCAATTTTATCCCCCAGCCTTTCTTCAGAGGGCTTGGTTTCCAGCCCACCCACCCCCCTGCCCGATCCTCCAAGTTGCCCTCCTCTCAGCTTGCTCCAGTTTCTCAGCGTCCTTCTTGAAGTGTGGTCTCCAGGGATCAACACCAGATTCAAGATGAGGCCTAACCAGTGCCAAATGGGGAGGGGGAATGACAAGACCTCATAGGATTTGGGGACTTTTAATGAATGCATTTTGCTAAAACTTCCTGCCAGTTAAGGAGAAAGCACCGAGGTTTGGAGGAAAAATGTGTGCAAGCCCTGTGCTCTTTTTGGCCTTGAGTAAGCCTCAAATACGTTCTCAGTGACCTCGTGCACTTCCTCTGTGCACATTGCCTGCTGAGTTGCCCAAGGCAGCTGCTGCAGGAGGATGTTCTAGAGCCTTTTGTTTCATGTTGCCAAGAGGGGTTCAAAGAGGTGCATCCCAGCACTCTCTGCACCACTGGGCAAATACCATGGGAAGGGCTGCGTCTCCCCACCATGCAAACAACCACTCTTGGCCACTGGGAGCTGCTGCTTTGTCTCTGTCTGCCCATCCGTCCATCTGTCCATCTGTTTCCTTGTTCTCTCTGCCCCTGCTGCCTTTCCGTGGGCTGTCCCTAAATGCTCTCTTCCACCTCCTTTAGGAGAGGAGGCTGATCCTCAGCTGGAAATAGCAGAGATAAAGAAGAGTCTGATAACAAACATGACTCCAGTCATGGAAGTAAAGCAATACACGCTGTACAAGGGAGAATATTACAAGTTTCCTGTGGCCATCAAAGTCTTCAAAAATCCCTTGACTTCAAACACAAAGTAAGTGTTACTGGTGAGGAAGAGGGGAGCTAGAAGATGCCCCTTGTTCTTTGCACACAGCTAACAAATACCGTGTGATGGAGGACCCCAGAGGACCCCAGAGCCCTTCTTCCCTCCTGCACTTCCAAACCTTTACAGGTTGAGAATCTTTCCTACTCCTTTGGAAGCTTAAAAGGCCTCTGCCTGTTTTTCGAGATATTCCTGTAAAGGACAAATTAAAATCTGGATTGGATTCATCACACACCTGATATGTCTCACAGATATTCCCGTGACTAAGGTGCTTCCAGCAAGTGGCTCTGGGGAGTGAAATGTTGAGATCAATGCAATAATTTTCTGAACTCAAAAGGACAAATTGAAGTTCCATACTTCAGGCGAGGGTACTGATGGAAAGGCCCAGGGGGAGTTCCAACTTTGATTTTGCAGTCAAATGAAATTCCTAGAGAAATCAATTTCTAGCAGGAGTGCTCCCTCAAGTGGCTAAAAAGGAGGCACTCTGTAACACATTCGAAGGAGAAGCATGCATTTCATGAGGATTACCCCACTGTAAATAAGGGCTTTCTTTGCCTGCCATTCCCAGAGTTATGGATAAGAAAAGAGATGCACTGATGGGAAGGAAAGGAGCAAGAACAGGACAGGGGCACATGGAAGGCCACCTTACTTTTGTCCATGAAATTGGTAGGGGAGGATGGATGGGACTGTTAGAAAGGCTTTCACTCCTGTTCTGGTAGCCGACCATTTTCCTGCCTCCCATAGGAAGGTAAGAAGAATCTTTGAGGAGGAAATCAGAGCACTGAAGAGGCTGGAGTCACCCTACATTCTCCGGATGTACGGGATCTGCATTGATGAGACTGGTAAGTCTTTGGGTGCATCTCTCCCTTCACCCACCCCCAAACTTAGGAAAAGTGTGCTCCTGCTAAACCATTTCATGAGTCCAAATGCAGAAGAATGCAACACTTTTATTAAGTCACTTTTAAAAATCAAATAAATAAAACCAGCTTTCATGAATCAAAAAGCACTTATTCAGGCATGTATCAGTAACTTGTGGACTGTGCAGAAAATACTATCAATGAATGACCCGAAAATTGATGGCAAAAGATTGCCAGGCATCTCCTTAGGTGAGTTTAATTAACATCTGTCTGAGTGGAAGTTTCCAGCCAGATGTTATCAGGAGTGTAGTGTCAAACCACACCCCCAATAGCCTGGCTGCATCCAGTTCGCAGCTCATCTGAAGAAGATCCCTGGCAAATTTTTCCCATCAGTTTTTGTGACACTGATTTCTAATATTTCTGCACTATCCACAGTGTCACTGGTGCATGCCTGAAGAAGTGGGTTTTAATCCACAAAAGCTCTCATTGCTTATTTGATTGTGTCATGGTTTAGTAAAGATGTCACATTTTTCTTCATTTGCAATGTATCGTGAACGCACAGCTTCCTTTGCATTTCAAGCATGTGCCACAAAGCTGAAAACTGACAGCTTCTTTAGCAACAAAGCACAAAGGGAAGGCTGGTGAATTTAGCCCAGCAACCAGGAACCACGTCAATTCATGGAGTAACTTGCTTGCTTTAGGCTCAGTCCCTGAATACTCCATCGTGATGGAGTATTGTGAACAAGGCACCCTGAGGGAAGTGCTGAAGAGGGAGCCTGGCTTACCTTGGAGGATCCGGACAGAAATGGCCTCAGATGCTGCTGCTGGTCTGTACAGGTACACGGAAGGGAACCGGAGCCTGTTCAGATGGCCCTCCTTGAGCTTGGAGAAAACCATTGTGATATTATTTTGTTTGTTATGTAGCCATGTTCTGGAAAGCTACTTTCTTAGCACTTGGAAATCCATTCACCAAAAGTGGAATAAGGGGCAATTGACTGGCTGCTTTCCAGGGCATGGCAACTGCTCTTTGACCACACAGGCCTTGAGCTGGCAGAGCCCCCCTCCCACCCCCAGTGCCATTATAGAGAGAAGGCACTCTGTTTTACACCCCAGTCCTTGACTCAACCTATCTTCAGTGAGCCTTTTTAGAGGGGCTGCTACAAAATGCCTCTGGTCAGCTCTGATTGCAGCAGCTGGAGATGGAAGTGTGAATATGGACAGCATGGTTTTTGAGTTAATCCAGAGCTCATAATGTTCATTTTAGCTCCCAGTAATTTCAACAGAAAATGACAAACTACCTTCCCCTTTGCTATAGGATTCTTTGCTGGGCTTAAATTGGTTGGTTGGTTAGTTTTTTGCTTGGTTGGTTGAAAATATTTTTGTATCTTGAAAATAGAATATTGAAATAGAATTATGACCAAAAAAGGAAACCTTGACATGAGCTAATTAGTTTCATGGATGACAGTCAGTGAATTCACTCAGGGTTTTAGTTTAATCTTCAATAGAGTTGTTTAATGGGGCTGGACCTCGTAGTAGGGGGATAAATTTCAGCACCTTGGCTAGCTCCTCCAATCTGCTCCATTACTTAACCACACACCTACCAGACATCTCTGGCTCTAGTGGAATATTTGGCATCTCCCTGCATTTGTGGATATGGGGTTTCATGGAGGAAATTGTTCACTGGTTTTGTGGTAGAGCGGGGTCTGTTCCTCTCCCTGCGTTTGCTGGCTCACAGACATAAACACAGCCTGTAAATCAAGTCCAGATCGCCTGGTTCTTTCTGGGCATTCCTTTCGTTCTTTAGATTGGATGTCCACCGTCCAACTTCTGGCCTTCAAGAAACTGTCACATTTATCCAATTAGATATTTGCCCATCTTATACCATTTGGGAAACTCCTACAGCAAAAGCACCTTTGTCTCTTAGAATGCAGTGGTTTGCAACACTTCTGCTGTGGTCTTGCTGTTGATATGCCCACATTGTGTTGGGATATGTTGATGGATTGTTGGGAGATTGGTATATTATTTGGGTATTATGTGCTGCAGTCTGATTCAAGGAGGAGTAGACACAACAGGTATATGAAAAATATACTTTATCTATATATTCTAAGGGGGAAAAGGTAAACATGTTGACCTATGAAAATAATAAAACACTAATTAAATATCTGTACAGAAAAATATACAAAATAGAAAATTAGGGCGACAGCAGTTGTGATAAAGCTCATTAAAAAAGGATAAGGAGCTATACACGTATATATACTGCCTTGCTTGTCATAAATACAAAAGAATAAAATACAACCTTACATAGCAGTAAGTCAGAAGTAATTCTGCCACTCTCTCTGTGCCTCTGGAACAACACCTGCATCAGGCAGGTCAGGGCGTGGCCGAGGAGTGTGTGACTGTATGAAGCTAGAACCATTACTTAAGTAGTAAGGTCTTAAAGAGACATGCAAACTGCTGAGTCATGTTGAGGTTTGCTTTTGCCATATGTTTCGATGTAGGCCTTGCTATGCCAACACATAGTGGTGTGGGGCTGCTCTCATGTTTTGTTGGTTGCAGGTTGCATCAGACAGGGGAGGTGTGCCAACTGCACCGCTCCATCGACAGCACCAAATTCCTGGTTGCCAAAGGCTATTGTGTAAAGGTGAGGTTTGTGTGTGTGTGTGTGTGTGTGTGTGTGTGTGTGTGTGTGTGTGTGTTGCGTCCAAAGAATATTCCAAATGCCATAGCGGACTGGGGTAGGGAGACTGTCAGCGGCAACGGGGGGCGGTTGTTGGGTTGTTGGGGTGTGGACTTTCCATCTTGCTGCCCCCAGCTACCTATCCCCCATGTCATCGCTGCTGCCGCAGGGGCTGAACTTGAATTGTTTTGGTCCCGGGTGGTTGTGGACCTCTGTGGGGTGGTTTTTCCATCTTGCCACCCCCCCACCCTTCCGCCATGGTAGCATCTTGCCACACCGTCTTCCGGCTCCCTCCTCCTTGTTGGGGGGAGAACTATCCGTTGAAGTGGGAGCAGCACAACCATCTTGGACGGTGGAGGTACGGGTAGGGCGAGTAGGAGCTCTTTCGGAGGTGCTCTCACCCTGGAACATGGTGATACACGCTGGACTAGAGCCCTGGACTAGATTTTAAGCGCCCCCCTTTTTCTCCCCCCCCCAGTCAGTTCCACCTGTTGACCTTGGTTAAGTGCCCATTATGATATTATATTCTTTGTAGATTTTTTTCTTTCGGGTTGGGATTTATTTGTATTGCCTATTGTTTATTGTATTTTATTGTATTATTTTGTTCATTGTATTGTTAGTTATTTTATCATTTTGTAGTTATTTGCTGTTGTAGTCCTCCGATGTAAGTAGTACAACCTATAGAGCCTATAGGACGTTCCATTAGGGTGGTGTCGGGCCGTGGGAGGTACGCTTGGGACCAGCGGGTCGATCGGGTAAGGAGAACTCAGGACAGGCATTTGCGACCTGTTCTCCGTTCTGATCAGCCGATTCACTGCCACATGTCAGGGAATCATTCCATCCGCGCCTCCGATCTGTCCTGTTTGCTGATTAATGCCAGGTCGGTGCATAACAAGATCCCCATCATCCATGACTTGATTGTGGATGGGCGGGCCGACCTGGCCCTCCTTACAGAGACCTGGGTGGGCGAGGGAGGGGGAGCTTCTCTCGCTCTACTTCGCCCCTGGGTTACTGTGTTCAGCATCTGGGCAGGTTGGAGGGGCGGGGGGCGGGGGGCATTGTATATAGGGAATCTCTTCATGTCAGCAGATTCGCAATGTTGGTGAGTCCGGGGTTAGAATGTCTTCACCTTGTGGTGGGCCAGAGGGACAGGTTTGTGATCATGCTTGTGTACCGTGCTCCCCGTGACCCAGCACTCTCCCTTCCAGAGCTCTCCGAGTTCATCTCGTCAGCGCTTTTGAAGTCCCCCCACCTGCTGGTGGCTGGAGACTTCAATGTGCAGGTCGAGTCTGGGCTGTCGGGAGCAGCTCTGGAGTTCATGGAGTCCATGGCCTCCATGAACCTGTCCCAGTTTGTCATCGGTCCCACTCACAAGGGAGGACATACCTTGGACCTGGTTTTTACCTCCACATCTGTGGGCTTTGATCTGGGGGTCGGGAGGCTGTGCACCCGACCTGTGTCATGGTCAGATCATTATTTGCTGACTTTTCCCCTTTCAATTGCCGCCCTGCCCCGCGGGGAGCTGGGCCCTTCCATCTGGGCCCGCCCCCAAAGGCTCCTGGACCCTGCGCGGTTCTCGGAGTCCCTTGGGGGCTTACCAGACGGTCTGGTTGACGATCCGGCTGACTCCTTGGTTGACAGGTGATATGAGGAAGTTGCTGGGGCAGTTGACCAGATCACCCCCAAGCGCCTTATCCGATGCCGAGCCCGCTCTTCTCCATGGTTTACCACAGAGCTGCGGGCGATGAAGCAAGAGTGGAGGAGGCTATAGAGCAGATGGCGGAAGGCTCAGACAGCTTTGAATTGGGCTGCAGTTAAGGTGTTGACCGGTTGCTACTCCCGAGCAATCAGGGACACAAGGAGATCTTTTGCCTCCCTGAGAATTGGTGAGGCCTCGAACCGTCAGGCGGAATTGTTCCGGGTGGTTTGAGACCTCACCAATCCCGGTCCACCAGGGCCTCCTCCTAGTGATTTCACTAGTAAGTCATTCACAGCCTTTTAAAAATCCAAGATAAGAGGCCATCCGTGCCGCCAGCTGGACGCCGGTTGCATGGATCCACCCTCTGCTGTGGCCAGTGATTCACCACCTGGGTTGCCCCAGTTTGTTGAGTTTGGGCCGATTACACTAGTGGATGCCTCCAGGGCCCTGGGACACTGCAGGCCTGCGGCTTCTCCATTCGACCCTTGCCCGTCCTGGCTGATCAAGACCGCTGGACGGAGCATGCCGAAATGGATTTCACTAATTGCCTCCTCTTCCTTCAGAGACGGGATCTTTCCCAGTCGGCTGAAGGAGACGGTGGTGAAGCCCATTATCAAAAGATCTGGCTTGGCTGTAGACAATATGTCCAACTATCGTCCTATAACCAATGTTCCCTTTATGGGCAAGGTGATCAAGCGAGTTGCCGCCCTGCGTCTCCAGTCGTTCCTGGAGGAGAACCATGTCCTGGATCCCTTCCAATCTGGGTTCAGGCCGCATCATGGGACGGAGACGGCTCTGGTCGCTCTGCATGATGATCTGTTGAGAAGGGCTGACAGGGGTTGCTCTACCCTGCTGGTCCTTCTCGACCTGTCAGCGGCTTTTGATACTGTCGACCACGGTATCCTCCTGGGGCGGCTCTCGGAGGTGGGGATTGGGGGTCTGGCCTTTGGCTGGCTCTGCTCCTTCCTTGAGGGCCGCGCCCAGCAAGTGAGCTTGGGGGGGGGGTGATTTGTCGGCTCCCTGGACACTCTCTTGTGTGGTGCCTCAGGGGTCGGCTCTCTCCCCAATGCTCTTCAACATCTACATGAAGCCACTGGCTGAGATCATCTGGAGTTTTGGAGCTTGCTGTCATTAGTACACTGATGACACGCAGCTCTATCTCTCCCTTCTCCACCTGTGCAGTGGAGGCCGTCCAGACCCTGGACTGTTGCCTGGCCTCAGTTTTGGACTGGACCAGGGCTCACATACTCAAGCTCAACCCTGGAAAGACTGAGGTTTTGTACTTTAGGGGTGGCCCGGATGGGTACAGTGGCCCTCTTCCCAGTCTGTGCGGGTCCGCCCTCCAGCTGGCGCAAAGAGTGAGGAGTCTGGGCGTCGTCCTGGATCCGGACCTGTCCCTGGACTCCCAGGTGGCAGCCGTGACCAGGTTGGCCTTTTACCATCTTAGGCTAATCACCCAGATTCGCCCGTACCTTGATGGGGACTCCCTGAGGACCGTGGTGCAAGCACTGGTCATATTGAGATTGGATTACTGCAACGCTCTCTACATGGGGCTCTCCTTGAACCCTGTTCGGCGACTGCAGCGGGTCCAGAATGTGGCGGCCAGGCTGGTGGTTGGTGCACGCCGTTTCGACCGCGTCACCCCCATCCTGGCCCGCCTGCACTGGTTGCCCGTTGCCTCCCGAATAAGGTTCAAGGTGTTGGTTTTGGTTTACAAAACCCTCCATGGCTTGGCCCCTGACTATCTGGCAGAGCATATTTCCCGACAACTAGACCTAGCCCGACCCACCCGATCCTCCTTGGCCCTCTCGCTCCGTGTTGCCACCCCAAAGGAGGCCCGTAAGGTGTCTACACGTAGACGGGCCTTCTCGGTGGCTGGCCCCGCAGTTTGGAACTCTCTGCCGAGCGAGATACGGCAGGCACCCTCGTTGGCGTCCTTTAGGAAAGCACTGAAGACCTGGCTATTCAAGGACGCCTTCGGTAACTGCTAGTGGAATGGGCTGAGAAATGGCAAATGTGTTTTAATGTAACCAAATGTAAAGTAATGCATATTGGGGCAAAAAATCCAAACTTCATCTATCACCTCATGGGCTCTGAGTTATCCGTGACGGATCAGGAAAGAGATCTTGGTGTGTTGGTGGACAGCTCCATGAAGGTGTCTCCCCAATGTGTGGCAGCGGTGAAGAAGGCCAATTCCATGCTAGGGATTATCAAAAAGGGGATTGAAAATAAAACAGCCAACATTATAATGCCATTAAACAAAACAATAGTAAGGCCGTGCATGGAGTATTGTGTACAATTCTGGTCACCGCATCTGAAGAAAGACATAGTGGAACTGGAAAAGGTGCAGAAGAGAGCGACTAAAATGATTACTGGGCTGGGGCACCTCCCTTATGAAGAAAGGCTAAAACATTTGGGGCTCTTTAGTCTGGAAAAAAGGCGCTTGAGGGGGGATATGATTGAGACATACAAAATAATGCAGGGTATGAGTAAAGTGGATAGAGGGAAGCTCTTCTCTCTCTCCCAAAATACCAGAAGTAGGGGACATACACTCAAATTGAGGGCTGGGAGAGTAAGAACTGACAAAAGAAAATATTTTTTCACCCAGTGCGTTGTAAGTCTATGGAACTCCCTGCCACAGGATGCGGTGATGGCATCTGGCCTGGATGCCTTCAAAAGGGGTTTGGACAGATTCCTGGAGGAAAAGTCCATCACAGGTTACAAACCATGATGGAGAAACCAGGGTACTTCAAGGGCCAGATGCAGGGGAGTGGTATCAGGAGACAGATATCTAGTCTCATGCGCTCCCAAACACATCTGGTGGGGCCGCTGTGAGATACAGGAAGCTGGACTAGATGGGCCTTTGGCCTGATCCAGCATGGCTCTTCTCTTCTTATGTTCTTATGTTCTTATAGGGGAGTATGGTTTTTTTCTTCTTCCTGCCTCTTGCCAACATTGTTTTTATCTGTTATAATTGTAATTGTAATTGTAATTGTTTTTTTAATTTTGTGTAAACTGCTCTGAGTTCCCCTTGGGAAATAGGTTGCGGTATACAAGTTTGAAAATAAATAATAATAAATATATCTATCCAGCACAATTTCATGGTAATGTTCCTTCTGCAGAGAACTCTGATAGGAGCCCCCCCCCCATCTCTCTCTCTCTCTCTCTCTGTGTATGTAGCTCCGCAGCCAGAGACCAAAACCACTGGGTTATCTAGCAGTTCTGGAAGTACCTTCATGGGGATCATTTATAGGGAAGGAGAGTTGGTATAAACCTGACATAACAGCAGGAGCGGACGGCAGTGTCCTTCTGTTTCTTTGTTTTGCTCTTGCGGCATCCTCTCTGCTTTTCTCAGTTGTCAGGATTTAAACTGGACCAAACCCAGTCCTCCATCAGCCCACGGTCCAAGGAGAAAGCCCACAAAGAGGTCTGTGCATCAGCCTACATCTGCCCAGAAGGCCTGGCATCAGTGAACCATCAGTACAACCTGGCCAGTGAGATGTACAGGTAACCCATCCCACCGAGCGGCCGCACTCATACTTGTGGTTCCCTGTGTGTTACAACTCCTCCTAAGGGAAGTTTTGGAGGACCTGGACCCACCTTGTAGGGAGGGAACGTGTCAGTACCAGCCAATGCTGTCGCCTGTTCCCCTACCTCCTCCTTGTTGCTACCTCCTCCTCGTCCCACTCTGGATATGTGGCCAAAATAAGAGGATGGAGGTAAAGCACCCTCTTCTGCTTGCATGGAGCTTCCTCCTGAGGCATTCAGAGACACTTTGTGTGATCTGAAGGTGTTCCCTTGACACCAATTGTCTCTCAAATGATCTTCCTCTTCACATCCAGTCTGGCTGAGCTTTGACCTTTGCTTGCTCTCCCAAAGGCTGATCTGGGGTCCCTCCACTGTGTGTGATGTGTCTGTGTATTTGTTTGTTTTGGGTGGGGGGCTTTTGTTGGATGCAGGCTGTCTGTTGCAACTTTTCAGGCCAACTTTTCAGTGACATCTCAGTCCCCGGGCGTGGCTGATGGGAGGGAGGCAACACCGTCCCCATCTGCAGTCACCCCAGAGGTCTCTTTGCTTCCTTTCAGCTTTGGGATCGTACTGTGGGAGCTTGCGACGGGCAAGATCCCATTTGCAGGTGAGGAGGTGTGGGGAAGGGGATGGAGCTGGCCTCAGAAGGTGGTGGGTGGATCTGCATTACCCTCTCCAGATTTCCTAGAAGAAGTGGGACTCAAATCTATAGGGAATGAGGGGAAGGTGGAGGGGAAGAAGGGCTAGCCTTGAATCTACTGCAAAGAACCCGAGTGCCTGGTCTCCATCCGGGCATCATTAGATGCCCCCAACTGTTCCAAATGGGTGTCGTTTTCACATCCTTTCCAATGTGGTTGCACTTTGCTGAAGCCCCAAGTGCTTTCCTAATGTGGGGAAGGGAAGACTTTGGGCTTCTGGATGCCTGTGTACGTGCAGAGAAGATCAGGATTTCCTTCTCATTTTGGGAAAGGAAGGATGGAGGTGGGTTACAGATACTGCCAAGTTAGTTCTAAAAAGTAGGATCCTAGAACAACACGGTGGGAAGGGGCCTGTTCCCCAGCCCAAAGCAGGAATTAAAATCAAAACAGATCTGAAAGATGGTGATCCAATTTCCTCTCAAATGCCCTGAGGTCACTGGTTCCATTGTTGTACTGCCCTAACAGTTAAGAAGTTTTCCCTCCCTGATATTCAACTGAAATCTGGCTGTTACTTGAGTCCATTGTTGCATGCCCTGTACTCAGCAATGAACAAGAAGCAATCCTACCCCTCCTCTGTAGGGCAGTGTGAGGGGAATTATTCCGAAGGTGGGAGAGTGACCCCTGCACAGCAAGAAGCTGGAAGGGATGAATGGCTGGAAAAGCAGAAGAGGAGGGAGGAGCGCAGAGCTGTGCCAGACATGGATGCCAGGGACAGGGAAATGCTGTGGAAACAGTTTAAAGACTCTTTGAAAATCCTAGAGAAGGAGAAAAGAGAGGAGAAGAGCAAAGGCCCAGTTAAGGAGGAGAAGGGGCAGGAGGAAACGGTGGCCAATCAGAGGTGGCGGGGGGGGGGTTGGAGAATGTAAAAGGGGAGGAGAGGCACCTGTGCTCCCACCAGTCTGGGAGTGGGTGTGGATGGAGAACCCTTGGACTGGACAATGGGAGCAAATGATGATGTCCGGGCCTGAAGCCGAGAGCTATAGGAAACGAGTACATCATCAAGGCTGCTCGTATTGGGGAGAGCAGGAGGCCCGCGAATACAACAGAAAGAGAAAGGAGATAAGGAAGCAGTTGGCCCTAGAGCAATGGCTGGCCAAGGTGCAGGAGGAGGCAAGGGCCGGGAAGCTGAGCACCAAGACGGATTTGACCCTGAGAGAAGATTATCCCTTTCGATCCCACCACCAGAGACATCTTGGACCCAAGCCTACCTCAGAGGTTGGGGTGCAGGTGGGGGAACCGCGCCTTTCAGAGAAGGTGGGGGAGAACAGTGGTGGAGCCAATTCTCCCCAGGTGGAAGTGGGGGACTTGGTTTCTCTGTGAAGACTCCTAGTTATGATTTTAAGAACAAACCTTTTGTTACTGAAGGTAAAGATGTTGAAACTGTTGTAAGAAAAAGAACCTCTGTTGTTGTAGAAGAACCCAATAAAAGTTCAGTTTACCCTTACCAAGATATGCCGTCATTGAAGCGGGAAGCCTGGGCAAAAGAAGAACCCTCACAGGCAGTCTTTTCACGTCTTTGGAAAATGCCTTCCTGTCTCTCCCCAGTTTTCTTTTCTCAAGGCTAAGCATGCCCAGTTCTTTCAGTCTTTCCGTAAGTAGTATGCACATGGATTCAAGCCAAACCTCCCCATTCTTGCCCTGTGTTGTTATGACCTTAGGATGCAGCCCCAAAGAGGTTTATGAGAAAGTTTATGAGCAAAAGTGCCAGGAGTCGGTGGGAGAAGATTGCCCACGCTACCTGCGTGACATCATCAACCAGTGCCGGGACTTTGACCCTTCCAAGCGTCCATCTGCTGAAGGTACTGCGGGAGGAGGCCCCATCCCCCTTTATCCTGACCAGCGAGGCTAAAAGGGTCCTTTCTACATGGCCCTCTCTCTTTCCCCTCTAAGAAAAGTCAGCGAAAGGGAGTCCCCATGCCAGCCGGCCGGGAACACCAATCTAGGATTCATAGCAACCATAGAGACAAAGCGATCCTCACTGTTTGGAACATTTGCTTCTTCACACACTCGCCTGTTTTTGTTTTGCAGAGATCGTGAATCGACTCCTCATCGACCAAGATCACAAGAATGACACCGTGGCTGTCTGAGAAGGCATCGAGCACGCCCCTGTAGAAAGGGGGTGACTCGTTCCCAGCAAAAGCCACAGGACCGCCTGATTCAGGGCCCCCGATCCTGTAGCCCGGAATCCGAAGAGAAGATTTCCTTTGACCACTTTATTATTCTTATTCTTCTTATTATTATTATTGCTTGCAACAAGTGAAGCCCTTGGTGACTTGTTTGAGCTCTTTCTGATTTGGTTTCCCTTCGCACCTCTTCCACCAGTACCCAGATGGTTTCCCAAATCTGCCGGCAGCAGGAAAAGATGGGTTCAGCTTCATCACCAGCTCTCTCACTCTTGTCTGGCAAAAGAAACAGGGCGTGGAAATCTTGCTGACGGCTGGGGCTTTATCACATACAACTCTTTTGGGTTATCTGAAATGAGAGCTCATTAGATTGTCACTCCTAATAAAAGTATTTTCTCTATTGCTATGGTTTCTATTTCTTCTAATTAGTGTACATGGTATCCTTTGGTTTTTGCTTGTTTTTTCAAAAGAGAGGGAAATTAGGTGTGCAATTCCAAAGAAAATAATGATTGCTACCAGCTATGCATTTAGGATGGCATGAATCACTTGGGCTTCTATTTTTTTAAACTGAATCCATTTGCATAGGTTCAGCTGGTATGATCACTTAGGCCACCCTTTGTCTTCAACTCTCTCCCCCACCCCCCACCCCCCACCCCCCAAAAAACTTGGTGCCAGCATTAGTGTGCTGGAGTTGCTAGAGACCAACAGGATTGAGGATAAGTAAACAAGGAGGAAATTAGGAAAGAGGAATAAATAGACAGCCAGTTCTTGTTTCCAGCTTGTTAAGGTATCACGACTGTCACTCTACCACCTGCAGATCTGGACGGGTGCAGCAGAGTCACCTGAGCAAGGTGCGAACAAGGATAGATGGGCAATTTCCTTTGCTGATTCTTATGTGATCTGCTAAAGTGAA
>JAHTLZ010000065.1:1595279-1614465 GCA_023846285.1 Phrynocephalus versicolor
GAGAGAGAGAGAGAGAGAGAGAGAGAGAGAGAGAGAGAAGTAACGGCGGGCGTCCCGGGATCGAACTCGAGGGTTGTCGGGCGGAGGCAGGCCTGGCCCAGCTGCCGCTCAGCCTCGGCTCCCCTCCCTCCGCGCAGGATGACCCCCGGGGCGCCCGCCGGCCCCTCTGGAGGTTAAGAGGGGTTGGATCCCCAGGGATTTCCCCCCCCCCCCAGCTGTTTAAAAACAACACCAAGCCGGCTGCCTCCGCCCGACATATATATAGATAGGGCAGGGCCCACAAGCCTCCTGGCACCTTCAGGACTAAGAAATCTTAAATATTGGCATACCGTTTTTTTCTGCACCAGCCATGAAGGTGGGGTTGCGCTGAAGAAGTGGGGATTTTCTCCACAAAACGTCACCATTTCTCTGATTTGTACTGGTCCAATAAAAGGCACCACTTGCTCTTATATGGAATCGTGGGCAACGGGTTGCCTTTTCCTTGTTCTTTCCAGACTAAGCAAAAGTCCCTTTACCAAAGTTCTCACTCGAATAAAGCTGCTAATAAAGCACCTTCCTTCCCTTTCTGTTGAAACAGAGGCTCCTTCTTTCCCGTGACAGCCCTGCCAAAATTGAGATGGGGCTCATTCTCCCCCCCCCCCCGTCTTCTCCCCTCCAGGATAAATGTACTCAAGGTTTTACAGGCTCTTTAGGCTACCTGGGTAGCCCTCCCACAGGTCTCATTGATTTCCTTTGACACCTCAGATACCTGGGAGCCACAGCAGGAAGGTGTAAAGAGCCAGGGATGAAAACCTGGCCCTTCCTGCAGGCCTTGCCCGAGACAGTCTATAAATAAAGGGGCCTCCCAGTTTGCCTCCTGCAAGACCTACAGAAAAGTTTTCATCCCTGTTTCCTCCATAGGAGGACCTCAGCTGACACCCAGGAAACCTGTTTCCAGGCAGAGGTCACAAAATCCAAAGCCTCCCGTCCCTTCTCCTCCTTTCTAAAACTAGAGAGGGCTGGAAGCCAATTCGTAGCTTTGAAAAATAGGGTTTCTTTGCAGTCTACAATAGTGTACAGTGGACCCTTGTATACCAAGCAGTTTGTATAACATAAAATCTGTTCAACATAAAAAATTCCGGAGATAGGGGAAATTTGCTTAACAGAATTGTCTATTGGGGTGAATCTGTACAACATAAAAATGGTTGCGATTAGGGATTACTACAAGAAATTTGTATAAAGGAAAATTTGCTTAACATAATTTCATTTGGAACGAATTAATTCCTTTATGAGCTGCCTAGATGCCCTAAGCACATCTGATCTCGCCCGATTTTGGAAGCTAAGCAGGGTCGGCCCTGGTTAGTACTTGGATGGGCGCCCACCAGGGAATACCAGGTGCTGTCGGCGCCTGGAGTAGGAACTGGCAAACCACTCCAGTATTCCTGCCAAGAAAACTCCATGGTCATGGGGTCACAAAGAGTCGGTCACGACTGTAACGACACAACACACAATTCCTTTATACAAGGTACCACTTTAAAAAGTGAAACTTGGCTCTTGGGTGATCCCAAGAGGGCACAGGGACCTCAAAAGCAGCTTAGTGGAGTGAACGGATATAATATGACCGGGTATAAGGCTTGCCTGTTTTGGGTGAGTTGGAGCCAGTGAAACTTGGGGCACCTTCCAGTCCTGGTCCTTCTGTGAGGACAGCGTCCTCTTCTTCCTGTCTCGTCCAGGGCATGGCTCCTTTCTCTGCCCTGCCTTGACCTGCCTTCTGTGTCTGCCCCTGTTCCTTTCCCACAAGGATTGATATAAACACAGTAGTGCTTGTGGTGCAGTATTTATTTAGCAAGATTTACCAAGTGCATTTTGATTGTTGAAAACCTGAGCTAGACATTCAGACTATTTGTAAAAATACATATGTTGATGTTGAAAATCTCTATTTAGACTATTAGGTTTGTGGGAAGCTCTGTTAGATTTCTTAGTGAGCAGAGGAACTAGCAGCAGTATTCCTGTGAACTTTTAAAGCCATCTTACTATGTTCTCTGGAGCAATGAAATAGGAAGAAGATTAATCTTAAATAAGATTATTGGGGGGGGGAGGACTTGGTGGGGCGAAGAACTGTCGTTCTCATAATTGGCAGCAACCCCCCAGATCAAATGTGGGATCAGGACCTGCCCCCTTAGCTCCATGCCGTTCCCATGCTGCTTGTTTGTGTCTTCTGCAAGATGAATTAATGGAACAGCCATGGCAAATGGTGGGTAATTGATAAGGATCTATGTCTACTCGGTGCCTGAACAGAGATGCACTTGGCACCTTATCTGCCCACCTTGCTGGTAGATGTGATTTGTTTTCTGGATGCATAAAAATGCTCTATGATTCAGGCTGGCTTGAGTGTTGGAGACATTAAGATGACACATGGTGACCTGCCAATTCAAAGTGCTGTGAACAATGGCTTTGGGGGAATCTCTGTGAGGTGCTGGAATGGGTGGCTTGGAAATGAATGGGTAGCTATTAGGAAAAGTTCTTCTGCCTATTTTGGACCGTGCTAATGAAAAAACTCTATTTTGGGTGTCCAGTTCCACAGTGCCACTGGACAGCTATTTTCAAGTCAGCAGAACCCAAGCGGCTGTGCCCTCACGTGGCCTAGCAAGTCATAGCGGGAACAACTCAGATGATACTGTGGTTCTGAGTGATTCTGACAGCAGTAGCAGCAGCTCCACTGAGGAAGAAGAAGAGCCAGCCGGAGCCATTGGAGAGGCATCTGGAGCAGTTCATGTGGGAGGTTTGTGTTGCTTCCGCATCCTCGTGCGAGCTGACCACGCACAGCTGCCCTCCCTAGTCCAGGGTCCTCTGTTTGCATGCTATGTTCTGTAATATGTGTCAAGTGGCCTTCCTCACATGAGTATCAGGTTTGTATTTTCTTAATAACTGTGTGAAATTGCCCAGGCATAGGATTACTTAACCAAAGCCCGATAGATGGCTTCATGACAGGGCAGAGACTTGCATTGAGGGTTTTTATCAATGTCCCCTGCTAAAACAGGCTTTAAGCATGTCTGTCTGTCTTGATGAGAAGGCTGGCTGCCTTCTATTGTACTTACACTCTTTCGGGTATGTCTTTCTTTCTTTTGAATGTTTTTGTTATCTGTTTAAATCTGCGTACAATGTGTACATCCTTTGAATTTCTGCAGTTTGTTCAAGAATTTCTAGTCTTTTGTTTCTGTGGCAGTAAAGGCATTCTTGTCCCATCCTTCCCTATTTTCATTATACTGTACATTTCTTTCTCTTCTGTAGATATGAGTGTAACCCATATGGAGCCTCCAGGATATAATTCTGATGAGCCAGAGCACCTTGATACTGGAAGCATCCCTGCCAAGCCAAAGAAGGTGAGAAGAACTAAGAGGTTTTAGTATGGGATGAAGCAGGTTTGAGTTGAGAAAGTTCTCCTGTGTCTGATCTTGTCTTCCACCCTCCTTTGCAGATGACTCCGTCAAAGAGTTCCAGTCTGGCTGCGCCTCCAGTTCCCGCAGAAGAGGAGGAGACGGGTGATACTTGTGCCATCTGCTTTGAAGAGTGGACCAATGCTGGGGACCACCGTCTCTCAGCCCTGCGCTGTGGGCATCTCTTTGGCTACAGTTGCATTGAGAGGTGGCTGAAGGGGCAGGCGGGGAAGTGCCCACAGGTACAAGTTGGCCCCTTGTCCGGGACCATCACCCTGAGAAATCCCAATGAGGAGGGAACACTTTTGATGGTGTAGGTGGCTGGGAAACAAGGAGATCCCAAAAGCCTTTTGCCTGACAAGTCTGTGGCTCCAGGCTTGCGACAGATGCCTGTGTGGCGCCTGTTGTTTCACCAGCAGGAGGTGCTGAGGATTTGTGCTTTTACCAAGTACGTTCTTGAAGAATGTGCTTGGATATAGATGTTCACTGAGGGGTACTGTCCCTGCAATAAAAGGAAATGTAGGAACTTATTCCACTGTTGAACCAAAACCCTAAGCCTGTTGGGGTCCCTGATGACTGACAGACCTATAACAGGTCTTTTCTTGTTCCCAGAGCTTTCCTTATGAGCTGCCTTTTCGCTCTCTTTGTATGATTGAAGTACTTCTAATAAGGATAGTGTGGCATTGAGTAGGGACCCTCAGTTCAAGATTGGTGGGCTGCAGTTAAGCAGTAGTTGCCCTTCTCTTTTACGGTAATAGGTGCCTCCTGTTTGGTGACCCATGTGTGCAAACCAAAATTGGGTGTTTCCCTAACTTTGCTTTTGCAAAGACATTTCTTTGAGAAGCTACACAAACGGCAGTGTGTTTGTGAAGAACAGCAGAGGATGGCCTCTGAAGATCAGATGGCTCATGTATGTTTGCTTGTTTTATTTCTTTCCAGTGCAATAAGAAGGCTAAGCGTTCCGACATTGTGGTCCTTTATGCCCGTACTTTAAAGGCATTGGACACCAGTGAACATGAGTACATGAAAAGGTATGCACTTTCAACATTCCCGCTGTTTCCTTAAGAATTTTTTCCCAGCATGTCCACCTAATTTGCCCATCTGTTGTTGAGACATTTAGCGCACTGTGCCTCAAGAAGTGCTGTCTGTACAGAATGTGATCTATAAAGACTATTTGTGTCCTAACATCAGAAGTTGGCTGAAATATTTTACTAGGATATTCAATGATTGGGTCTCGTTAGGGGCTAGTATGCTTCTGAAACTGCTTATTATTTATTTTATTTTTTTGTTTTTCTCTTTTCTTTTTTCAGGGATTGTAATAGTATATACTCAAATTACTGTTTTGTTGGGTTGGATTTCTTGGGGTCCGTCAAACCCTTGAGTTTTGTCAGGTAGAAAAGTGGACGTGTCACTAGAAAGATGGGTTGGTGGATAAGCTTCCCCAAGGTAGCAGATTCTGAATCTGGTCTTGAAAAGATGGCCTCTTTCTTCCTTCTCCCCCTCTTCAGCTCTTTAGAAAAGGAGCAAATGTTGCGAAGGAAGGCAGAACTGGAATCAGCGCAGAGTCGCCTTCAGCTGCAGGTCCTGACAGATGAGTGCAGTAAACTTCGCCAGCAAGTTCAGGTGGGTGTAGGTGCCACTTGTACATCTCTTCCCACCAGTACTTTCAGAGGAAATAAATCTGCATGGTTATTAGGAATCACCTTGTATTCTACTTTGTTAGTTGGCCAAGTGGAAGGGAGAATAACAATCTATGATGTGTTTCTTCCCTGACCTTGGTAGAATTTGAATGTGTAAGTCAAAGATTTCTAGCGTGGAGTAAGAGCAGGAAACTGTAACATCTCCCTGGTTGGATTTGGATTGGAATGGGCAGGGTTTGAATTCTTCTTTGGCCATTTGTTCTCCAAGTGACTTGAGCAAACGCCATTCTGTCATCCTCAGGTCACAGGTATTTCCTTGGACCACTCATAAAATAGGGTTGTTGTGTTGGGTACTTGTTGTCCCTGTGAAAGTACCCTCGTTTTTGAAAATAACTTTGTGATGCTGTTCTCACATCCAACTTTCTCTTCTGCAGGAGCTGAAGACATTGATGGCCCGGCATAATACCAGTTCTTCTCAGCAGCCCAGCAGCTCTCGCTCGTGTTTCCCGGGCTGCCTCTCCTCCAGCCCAGACCAGCACAAATACCACTTTGAGAGAGCCTTCTTGGTGTCCCAGGTGGGCAACTGCAGGGTGATGGCATATTGCGACCCGTTGAGCTGCCTTGTGGTGTCACAGCCCTCTCCGCAGAACACGCTCATTCCTGGTGAGTTGCCCCTTGATTTTGTCAACAGAAGGAATCGGCTCGTTTGCTGCCTTGGCTGGTCCAGGGGATGGGTACCCATGGCAGCTGGACTACAGCAGCTTGACCAGTTTTGTTTCGTGTTCCAGGCTGTGGCATTAAAATGATGAGCGCTGTCAATCTGAAGAGCAGCCAGTATGTCCCCATTCACCACAAGCAGATCCGAGGCCTGGCCTTCAGCAACCGTGCCGATGGTCTGCTGTTATCTGCTGCTTTGGATCACACCCTTAAACTGACGAGGTGACTATGCCGTTAAAGAGGGAAAGCTCCTTTCTCCTCATGGCCCAGGAATTGGCATAAGGTCTCGCTTGGAAGCCACTGCGGCCTTCTCTGGAGGCGTGTCTGCTGCAGTTGGGGATTTGCTGGTTAGGATTTGTGGGCCAAGGGAAGGGCAGCCAAGGTTGCAGGTGGAATTGTGTGTTGATTTGACAAACTCACTTGCCCCCCCCCCCTGCAGCTTGACAACAAACACAGTGGTGCAGACCTACAACGCTGGCCGCCCTATCTGGAGCTGCTGCTGGTGTCTGGATGACACCAACTACGTCTATGCTGGACTGGTCAATGGTTCTGTGTTGGTGTATGATTTGCGAGACACGAGCTCTCCCGTACAGGAACTGGCTCCACAGAAGTCCAGGTAAAGCCGCAGCCTCCCTTTGAGTTATGCTGTCTTCTGAAACAGTGAATTGAGAATGCCACAGAGGTTCAGTGGCTAAATCAAAGCAGAGGCCACTCTAAAGGTTGTGCCTAATTTATAAAATCTTACACTTTTGAATTATCAGGATTATTTTATTTGGCAAGTGTCTAGGAGTTTGCATATGAAAAATAACTGATTCTAGTTATTCTGCCCTGATGAGACGCTGGATAACAGCCTGCAATGTGGCAAGAATGAAGTTCAGTAATTCTGTCTAGAACTCACTTCCAGTCTTTGATGCCCTATATGGGGCTTCCTCGGTCTTTCATGATTTCCAGACAGACTGTGGAATCGGAGGCAAAAAGCCACCAAGGGGAGCCATCACTCATGCAGTGGTACCTAGATTGATGGCTTTCCTGGGATGACTGCTGAGCAAGTTGCAAGCCAATCCCTGTAGAGGGTTTGGTGGTTCCTTCCAGAGAAACAGGGATCCTTTCCCACCAGTAGTCCTTGAAAGGGTTGGTGTGAGAAAGAGGGAAAGAGTGTTGCTTTCCTCTTCCTGTTCCTTTTCCCATTTGTGCTGTTAAGGCTCAATACTGCAGAACAGGTAAGGGAAGGTGGAATGACCCAAAGAGGGCGGGTTCTAGTTCCTCTCTCTGTCCTGTCCAGGTGCCCTGTTGTCTCCTTGTCTTACCTTCCACGGATGGCCTCTGCCTCGTTGCCCTACGGGGGGCTGGTCTCGGGGACTCTGGAAGGAGCCTGCTTTTGGCAGCAGCAGGCCAGCAATTCCTACCGGCCTCATCACCTCCTTTTGGAGCCCGGAGGCTGCATTGACCTTCAGACAGAGGCGACCACGCGGCACTGCCTTGCAACGTTTAGGCCCAGTAAGTTGTCGTTCGTGAAGATTAAGCCTGGCCTCTCATTACTTGGTGGTCATTTGTAACTCCTCAAAGTGGGGTGGGGCACATGCTTCTTTTCCATTGAGAGAATTGTTCCAGGGGTAGTTGCAGACCCTACCCTTTCCTTTCATTCTGCAATATTAGTCATTTAAAAGTGTTCCACATGCTGGTAAACGTCTTCTCCCAACCACCCATTTTCCTTCTTCCTGGAAATCATCAAATTAACCCCCAACCCCCCCCCCCCCCCTTTAACTTGTTGGTGGGGTGGGGGGGGGGATGGGAGGGTTCCTTTCAGTTGTTTTTGGTTTGGGGGGGTGGGGGGGTAACAGACACCCTCTTCTGGATGCCTTGGTTTCCAGAGGACAATGTGTCTAAGAATGCTTGTGTAAACCCCCCCCCAACACATTATAGTTCCATCCCTAACCAAAACATACAGTTGGTTTTTTAAGTGACGATTCAAAGAACCTTCTTTAGAATCATTCATATAAAGCCAGGTGCTATAAAATGCAAAGACATCTGGGGTTAAGGTAATGCATTAACATTTAGTTTATAGCAAAACAATATTTCTGACCTTATTAAATTCATAAAAATGAATATAAGACGTAAATAGCTGCTATTTGTGCTCCCTGCTTCCTAAATTAGCTTGAGATGATTGGTCAGCGAAGGCAAGGTCACTGTAAGAAATGAGTTGGGGACGTTTTATTCCTCAGAATAAAGTGGGAGAGAAAGTATCACCTGAGTTCAGGGCTTCTTTAGAACTTGGTATTTCCCGAAAGCATCCTTTCATTGGATGGCGCAGGGGGTTTAAGCCCAAGTACAGTGTTGCATGCTAGTCCTCCTGCCTTGGTATGAGCTGGGTTCTCTTGCTTCTTCCCTTTCACACCACAGATAGAAGCCACAACTGCTTGAGATGTGTGGTCATGGAGCTGACCTCCGCACAGCTGGCAGAAGGGGCTGACGATGCCATCTGTTCATGCCGCCCAGTTCAGACTCTTACTGCAGGTCCATCTTGCAAGCTCTTGACCAAAAATGCCATCTTCCAAAGTCCTGAAGATGATGGCAGCATTCTTGTGTGCGCTGGGGATGAGGCCTCAAATTCTGCTATGGTACTGCTGTCTTTTTTGGATAAAGGGAGAACATTGCTGCTAACTGTGAAAGCCTTCGGGGTGGGGGTGGTGGAATGGTGGTACTTTTTAGCTGTTTCTCTCCCATACCTTTAAGACAGTGGCCTGTTCCCAAGACCTCAGGACAGGTGGTGTGGTGATGGAGAAAGAGCTGAGGCTGTGTGGTGTGAGAAGACTGTAGTCCAGGGTTGGGCAGAATTCACATGTCTAAGGTCTGCTTTGGAACCCACAGTTCTCCAACTGAATCCAGTGCAAAACAGTAAGAAGACATAGAACAGTACAGTGGTACCTTGCATAATGAAATCAATTCGTTCTATGGGAATAGTCGTAGTATGACTGTTTTGTTATGCGAAGCCTGGTTTCCCATAGGAATGTATTGGAAACCAATTAATCCGTTCTGGAGGTTAGAAAATAGTCAAAAGGGGAACGAAGTAATTGGTTTTCAGTGCATTGCTATGGGAAAATGCATTTGGGGATACAAAAAAATTCACCCCCCTTGGCACAACCCTGCAAAAGATTTCTTGGATCCCTTTGAAGGTACAAAGGTGGCGGGCATGGCTAGGTCGCACCACTTCAGCAAAGGTGACCTGACAATGGCCACCACCATCGCTGCTTCTCAGCGATCCAAGAGACCTTTTGCCGGGTCGCGCCGCAGGCAGGATGATTGCAGTTGTCAAAAGAGTGGGGAAGCCTTTTTTGCCCCTGTGCTATGTTCTGCTTTTTGACAGTCACCTCATTTCCCCTGCTGGGATCAGGCGCCCCAAAGCTTCCCCACATTGCTGGGTTCGGCTTTGGGGCACCTGATCCCAAAGCAGCTTTTTGACAGTCAACTCGGTTCCCCCACTGGGAGTCATGGCTCACCCACTCACCCCCTTATTTATTTTATTTATTTATTTTAGAGTATTTTTACCCTGCCTTTCTCCTTGGAAAAGGACCCAAGGCGGCGTACAGTAATGAGGGATAATATACAGTCCAATACAATTAAGACATGTTCCAGTATTTGAGAACAAGGAATTGAGGGACATCTTGCAGCATTAATAAACATTGCATTAAAGCTACACAGTTAAAAATGAACATGGTAGTCCATCATTCAGGGAAAGCTTTCCTGAAGAGAAAGGTCTTGGCCTGTTTCTGGAAGGACAACAGAGATGAGGCAGTCCTGGCCTCTAGTGGGAGGGAGTTCCAGAGTCTGGGTGCAGCAGCCGAGAAGACCCTTTCATGGGTTCCCACAAGATGTACCTGTGTGAGAGGTGGGATGGAGAGAAGGGCCTCTCCTGATGACCTTAACACCTGAATCAGTTCATACTGTGAGATTGGATCTTTGAGGTACCTAAGACCCAGATCGTACAGTGCTTTGAATGGTGCCCGATAGCTGATTAGCAGCCAGTGGAACTGTTTTAATAGGGGTGTAATGTGATCTCTGTACCCCGCCCCAGTCAGCAGTCTGGTTGCTGCATTTTGGACCCATTGAAGTTTCCTGAGACATTTCATTGGTAGTCCCACATAGAGTGCATTACAGTAGTCCAGCCGGGACCTCACTAGGGCATGTATCACTGTGGCCAGAGCTGGTTTCTCAAGAAAGGGGCGTAACTTGCATACTAGCCTTAATTGTGCAAATGCACTCCTGGCCACAGCCATGACCTGGGCATCGAAGCTCAAGGATGAAAAGAGCAACCCAAGCTGCATACCTGATTTTTCAATTGGAGGGTGACCCCATCCAATACAGGTTGCATCCTTATCTCTTGTTCTCCCTTTCAACTGACCAGGAGCACCTCTATCTTTTCTGGGTTTAGTTTTGTTCATCCTCATCCAGTTCATTACTGTAGCTAAACACTCATGTAAAGTTGAGATAGTAGTTCTCTTAGAGTCCCTTGCTGGGTCAGGACTGCCAGCTTAGGGCTGCTGCAGCCCCAGGATTGAAGTGTTGGCTGTGCTAATATATGCAGGGGGGTGGTAAAAAAAGCTAAACATAGACAAGCCAGAGAGATTAAAGGGTTTCTTTAGTTATGTCCGCAGCAAAAGGAAAAATAAGGAAATGATAGGGTCTTTGCATCGTGATGATAACCAGTTACTAACAGGAGACAAGGGAAAGTCAGAACTACTCAACAACATCTTCTTTGCCTCCATTTTCTCCAGAAAGGAAGAAAGAGTTCATTCGGGTCAAAGAGTACATGAGGTAGGGTGGAAATTGCAGCAAAGAATAGGTAGGAAGGTGCAGGAATAGCTGGAAACCCTAAATGAATTTGAGTCTCCAGGTCCAGATGAATGACACCCAAGGATATTAAAAGAACTGGGAGAACTAATTTCAGAACCATTGACAATACTCTTTGAGAAGTCCTGGAAAACAGGGGAAGTCCCCATAGATTGGAGGAGGGCTAATGTCCCCATCTTCAAAAAGGGGACCCCGCCTTGGGTCCAGCCACCTTGGGTCCCTCCGGGGAGAAAGGTGGCATAAAAATAAAGTTATTATTTATTATTAAGTTATTAAAAGAGGACCCAAATAATTACCTCTCAGTCAGCTTGATATCTTTTCCTGGAAAGATTCTAGAACAGATTTTTAAGCAGATAGCTGTAATTATTTAACAAGCAATGCTGTCCTTACTAGAAGTCAACACGGGTTTCTTAAAAACAAGTTATGTCCGACTATTGTGGTCTCTTTCTTTGATAGAGTTACAGGCCTGGTGGATGAGGGGAATGCTTTGGATGTTGTTTAGTTCAGTAAGGCCTTCGATAAAGTTCCTCACGGTATTCTTGCTAAGAAGTTAGTAGAAAGTGGGATAGATAGTGCTACTGTTAGGTGGATATGTAATTGGTTGATTGATCGTACACAAAGGGTAATCGTAAATGACGTCTCCTCAGCATGGAGAGGGGTGACCAGTGGGGTGCCCCAGGGTTCTGTTTTGGGTCCAGTGCTATTCAACATCTTTATTAATGACTTTGAGGAAGGAATTGAGAGTGAACTAAATTGTGCTGGACCAAAAGAAATGGAATGAGTTTCAACAGAGAGAAATGTAGGGTCCTGCATCTAGGCAGAAAAAAATGAATTGCACAGATATAGGATGGGAGACACCTGGCTGGAGAATATTACCTGTGAAAGGGACCTAGGAGTCTTGGTGGACCACAAATTGAACATGAGTCAGCTGTGTGATGAGGCGGACTGTGATTCTGGGTTGCATCAACAGAGTCATAGTGTCTAGATCAAGGGAAGTGATAGTACCACTCGATTCTGCTCTGGTCAGACCCCACCTGGAGAACTGTGTCCAGTTCTGTGCGCCTCAATTTAAAAAGGATGTTGACAACCTCCAGCAGGTCCAGAGGAGAGTGACCGGGATAGTTAAAGGTCTGGAACATATGTCTTACAAGAAGTGGCTTAAGGATCTGGGAATGTTTAATCTTACAAAGAGAAGAATGAGAGGTGATTTGATAGCCATGTTTAATTATCTGAAAGGGTATTTAGAAGGTTTGCTTGTTTTCCATGGCTTCAGAGACTAGGATGTGGGGCAATGGTTTCAAACTACAGGAAAAGAGATTCCATTTGAACATTAGGAAGAACTTCCTGACGGTTAGAGCTCTTCAGCAGTGGAATATGCTGCCACAAAGGGTGGTGGTGTCTCCTTCATTGGAGGTTTTGAAGCAGAGGCTAGATGGCCATTTGTCGGGAGGACTGTCATGGGGGTTCCTGCATGGCATGGGTTGGACTGGATGGCCCTTGAAGTCTCTTCCAACTCTGTGATTCTATGATCCGCCCACCAAGGCTGGCAGAGTATTCTCTAGAAACTTAGGGAGGCTTGATGTCCCCTTGAATCACTGTGAGTCTTGCTGTCCCAATGGAAATCGCCTGCAGATTATCTTCTGCATGTTATCATCACAGCATGCATTGGTGTATTTGGAGTGTTTTCTCAGAGTTAAGGCACTTGAAGGCCTCATGGGAGAGCAGCCTTTTAAAAGTGGGAAGGTGCAACATGACCAGCAGCCAGTTCCAGAAGGTTGGTGCCACTGCCGAGAAGGCCTGACTTCTATGATTTTCTGCCCTCCTTCAGAGTGGCTGCCCAGAGGAGGATCGACTGGGTGGGGGGATTTGATGGTGCAGGTGGATGATCTTAGTGAAAGATGTTCCAAAATAAAGTCCCCTTTCTGTTTGTTCTGCAGCTCTGGGATGCAGGGACAGGCTCTCTCTTGCAGAAACTCTCAGCCGACCTTCCTGTGCTAGACGTCTGTCCCTATGAGGTGAACCGCAGCAGTTTCCTTGCTACATTGACAGAGAAAATGGTGAAAATCTACAAGTGGCAATGACCATCTGTTGCGTGCTTCTTCTGGGAGCTGGCCTCTCCACAGAGCCAATTTCCTACAAGCCAGCTTCCTTCCTCACTGGTTCCTAGCTGCCTTGGGAATGAGAGTGGGCTCCCCCAGCATTGCTGAATAAGCAAAAGCTTGCATCTCAGGGTAATGCCATTCACCCCAGGCACCTTCCAAACCCACATTTGTGTGCTGCAGTACCTGCTTTTGTTTATACAGTTATTTGTCTTTGGTCTTGCAACAAACTGCTTGGATCATATCACATATGTGTACCTTTATTGTTTTTGGGATATTACGGATCTAGAGAGTCGTTTGCCCATCCCTGCAAGGAATTTGCCTGCAAGATATCAATGGGACTTGCTAAATTTAGGTGGAGATCATCTGCTCCTGATGCACCTGTGGTGTGGGTCGTGCCTCTCTGTGTTGTATAAGGAGCAGGAGGAGGAAGTTTGCCTTTAGCCCGAGCTACTCAGAACATGATGGGAACTCCTCTGGGATGAGCGGCTCCAGTGAACTGCCTCTTTCTTGGTCCCAATGGGCTTTGGGCACTGGCTGACAAATTACATGTTGACTGGAAAGACCCAAGCGTGGCTTGGGGAAGAATCAAGCCCTTGGGTTAGAAACCTTGATTTTAAGACCAAGCCACTTCTTAGGAGACTGGTGGCAGACCTGCAGAGAAAACTGGGACGTTATTCCGAGCTTGACACATCACTGGTCATCGAAAGATGAAGCCATTTTAGAAATTCACCAAGTCTGCAGGGGGAAATGTCTTCCTGAGCAGGTTGATAATCCATTTTATGGTACAATTAAAAGTGATGTATAATTTTTAAATTTTATAGAGGACTAGTAATCTAGATGGGGTGAGTTGCAAGGAGAGTTGGAAAACCTTCCCTTGGTTGGCCTAAAGGTGGTGGAAATGCCACCTTTTTTGTGCTTCATCAACTGAGGGGTCATTGAGCTAACCTCAAACCAGCATTCCTAAGGTTTAACTCTACGGCTCAGGCTTATGCCTATAACCATATGCTTCTGTTCCACCCCTCTTAGTTTTGTGTAGTGGCCCTGATTGTTTTTGTTTGCCCCACCCCACCCCGCCCACCATGCTACAGGAAGGATCCAACCCCTAGGCTTTTCTTCAGATGTCAGAACCTTCCAGTGGGGTGCATGCAGCACCAGACTAAAGTCTGCAGGGACTTAAGACCTAGGCTAAAAAAGGGAGAGGTGTTGAACTGGTGGACCACAGGTCTTGGGAAAACAATGCTTTCTGTAACTGAATTTCGACTGGGTTTGCCACATGGTAAGTTTAACCACCATGTTTTGGGAGCAAATGTGGAACTTTACTGGCTAAAAGCTGCCCTTGTGCAGTCTCTATCCAAGCAGAAAAATTGAATCACTCTGTGTGTGTGCCTGCGTGTGCTGTAATCCCTAGTATGGAGACTGCACTGGCATTCAGCTTTTAACAGAATATTTGTTACTTTATATTAAAGTACATGACACGGAGAAAAATGTAAATGTGATTGTGATGTTGGAATTAGAATTGCTGTAAATTTCTGTATAATAAAGACATCTCTTATTAAGCACTCCGTGGGGCATCATATTTGAGTTTGTAGTTTGAAGCTATTTAATAATATTGAGGCAGTTGCAGTACCTGAAACACATGGCACTGGGTTTTGTGGGGTTAGTGAAAGAGGAGTAGAGTGAGATTTTGTGTTAAAGACCTTCGCCTAACTGTTTATGAAGATAAGTGCAGATAGAAACTGCTGCACTGCAAATGGATGCCACGTGCAAGGGCTTTCGGCAACTTGTCCCCCTGATTGCTAGACAGGAGGCTGAGCAGCGAGCACTCTGGGCCACACTGCCTAGAGTGCTCCTGTCCTGTTTGAAGGGCAAGAACAGTTCTTAATTGTGCATCCTGGCACATAAAAGTAGGGGAGCTTTCATGCAAACTACTATCCCTTTTGTCCTTTTTGATGTGGCACAAACGCCCGTCAAATCCTATTTGAATTTATTACTCCTCAAGCCAATTTTAATTAGGAAGGAAGAAGGCAGCCTCAGAACATCCAACCACTGTGGAATTTCCATGACCCCACCCCATCTGATAGCATTGCATCCTGGTTGATATGTACTTAGAGGTGTAATTTTGGAAGCAGATGAAGAAGAGAAAGACGGGGTAAAAATATTTTCTAAAAAATAAAATCGTCCATAAAATATTTTCTCTTTGGCTGGCTGGTTCTGAAGGGCTTGGGACCTCTCAGGGGCATTAAAAATTATACTGAAGAAGCTGCTTGGATGAGCAGTGAAACGTTTCAATCTCTCAAGAAAAGAAGTCCAGTTGCCATGAAAAATTAATACATTATTTATTTATTTATTTATTTATTTTCAGGGCGGTTTACAAAGAAAAAATTAAAAGCAAAATGTCATCAGAGCAGGAACAATTCCTATAAGAAGGATAGGCGGGATAAAAGTACAAAAAAAAAACTACTCTAGTCATTATTAAAGGCGTCAGTAAAGAGTAAGGTTTTTAGGCCTTTTTTAAAAGACGCCAACGATGTTAAAATTAGGATCAATTAGGACAAGTTGGGCGGGGGGGGGTGAAGGGGCCGTGATGCTCAAGCCCTGGAAGCCTCTGAATGTAGCGGCGGTTGCTAGGCGACGGGGCGGGGCGGAGCCGCCGTTCACCCGAGCCTCTAGGAGGCGCCCCCTGCTCTTTTCGTTCCAACCTTCCGGCCCGGCGTTGGCGTCACCGAGCTTGCGCGACAGGAGGAGGCGGAGGCGGGGCGAGACAGTGAGAGAGGGAGAGGGGGGCGAGGCAAGTGGGAGGGCGTCGGCGTCGGCGTGGTGGCTGCGCGCGCAGCCGTGGGGGCGTGGTCTCGGGCCGGGCCGAGGCGAGCGGCGGCGGCGGCGGAGTCGCATCCAAGATGGCGCCGTGCGGACGTGTCCGGGGCCGGAGTCGCGGGCCGGGCCCTTCCTTCCTCGCGCCCCCGCTCTTCCTGCTCGTGGCGGCGGCAGCGGCGGCGGCGACTCTCGGCCCGGCCCAGGCCCAGCAGGCCCCTCAGCCGGCCGTGCGGGGCGGCGGCGGCGGCGTCGCCGCGCTGGGGTCCCCTCAGCAGCAGCAGCAGCAGCAGCAGCAGCAGCAACAGCCCGGGCCGCCGCAGGAGGAGGAGGAGTCGCCGCCTCAGCAGCAGCAGCAGCAGCCCCAACAGCTCCAGCAGCAGCAGCCGCCGCCGCCTCCCGCTCCTCAGGCCGGGCTGGCGGGCGGGCGGGCTCCCCGCGGGGGCTCCTTCTCGTCGGGCGGCTGGAAGCTGGCGGACGAGCCGGTGTGCCGCGAAGACGTGGCCCGCGTCTGCCCCAAACACACCTGGGCCAACAACCTGGCCGTCCTCGAGTGCCTCCAGGACGTGCGCGAGGTGAGAGCGAGCGCCCCGAGGAGGAGGCGGCAGGAGGAGGCAGGAGGCCTCGGGCGGGGCAGAGGGCGGGGGGTGGGGAGAAAGGGAAAAGGCGCCTCTTGTCCCCTCCCCCCCACACCCCACCCCTGAGGGAGAGAGGGGACCCCCCTCCCTTCCCTCGCCCACCCCCTCCGCCCAAGAGGAGTTCCTAATTGGGGTAGGTAAGGGGTTTGTTTTATCTGGAGGAGCGGGGAAGTTTCCTTCCTTTGATCTGCCCTGAGGGAGGGGAAGTCTTGTTTCATGGCATGTTGGGATGGCAAGGCCTGGGAGGCTCCTCTCTGGCAGAAAAATAAAAGTGCTTTTTTGGTATGTCGCTGCCCCCGTGATGTTTGTTTTAAGTTGGTGGCGCCGGAAATTCACTGGGCCAGACTCAATGTCTGTCTCACACCACCACACCTGCCTTTTGGGGAACCACTGGGGGTGGGTGGGTGGGTGGGTGGGAAAGACAGAGTTTGCAAGCTTCCCTGTTGTTGTTGTTTTAATCACTCTTTCTCAGGATGGAAAGTGGGATGTTATTCAGGGCAGCTTGAAATTTGTTTGGTGCTTTTTAGATCCAGTGGTTCAAGGAAGCTGTCACCTGGGTCTTGTGCTTGTGTTAAGTAATCCTGAACCTTGCTCCCTTTTCCTCTTTCTTCCTAACCTTTTAAGTTGCACTCTTCTGAGGAAGAGAGTTGTAAATTCACAAAAAGTTCATGTTGGAGAGGTTAGGTAGCTATAGAAATGAAGTAATGGCCAGCTGTTTACACTTCAGTGATTCCCCCCCCCCATTTTGTGGGCAGGGAGAGAAAGAAATGACAACAGAGACCCCCAATATACTGTAGATTAGAATATGGGAGGCACAGTGGTCTCTGGTAGCATGGACGGAGCAAGATATACTTCGTATTGACATGACATATTTTTGAAAACATGTATGTTTTTCTTTTAGCACCTCACTTCCTTGTCTGGTGCAGCCAAATGACAAAATGTCAGGGCTCTGGGTAGAAGCATGCATGGCTGTTTTATAATGGTGCTCACAGGAACATCCAACAGAAAGTGCAGGGACTTTCCGCCTTCAGGTGCTGGAGAACATAGGCATAATCTGCATTTTACCCTCATTTCAGCTTGCCTAACTTTTACTGGTGACATTTTTTTCTTGCCTTGTAGGGTTGCTTTTCCCTTGCAGGAACATCCAATATTTTTATCTCCATGGAAATAAAAACTTATAGTAGTGGTGCTGGGAAGAAAAAAGGTCACTGTTAGAGGATATTGCTCCTCATGAAGGTATCAAGATGGCTTTTTATTTTGATACCAGGTTTGTTGCTGAAGAGGCTTTCCTGGTTGCACATTGAAACAGAAAGTGCGCTCACAGTTGGCTACTTTTTCCTCTGAAGTGAATCACTCTTGTCAGTTCTTTTCCTGCAGAAGTAGATGACTTGTTTCTGTCATTCAGGCTTGGCTTCTCTAGCAGAAAGCAGACAACTTGTTCCTATAATTGTGTTGGGGGTCAATAGTTTCTCTCCTATCAGTTGGTACAAGGGGCATGCCCCCCCCCCCCATTTTTGATGCAACATGTGGAAAATCGTTAGTGTATGCTTGCCTGTTGCCAGGTCAGTGACACTTGTATATTTACAATTTCCATTGGGAGAAATAAATGGGAAAAATCAGCATCTTGCTTTTTCTGTCATGTGTTAATGGATTATGAATTTCACCCTGTAACTGTTTAACTGTTGTACCAGCATTTTGACATAAACTTGAACTGGCATCATATAGCCAACATTTGGTTAATCGGTCTGTTAGACATTCAGAATATGGGGATGTGGATACAGATGCTACTAAAAATAGTTGAAAACTCAGCAAGAGTTTTTATACCTTGCTTGCAAACCAAAAAGCTGTTTGTCTTGAAAGCATATTTTCCATGATTCTCTGATGTAAAGAAACATGCCATTGCTGAAAAATGAGTGATGCTTCTTACATTTGAGCACCTGGCCTTTTGTTAGGGAGGCTGTGAGAGATGGGCAGCCCAAGAAGGAATGCTGAACCAAGGAAACAGCCCTGTTACTTCAGAGTGGTATTGGGTGAGGGGCAATCAGCAGAACCATCCCTCTGGTTATGAAACTGGACCTGGGAGCAATTTCACAGAGCAGGAATTGAACCACTCTACCTTTGCGAGAAAGAAAAGGCTATTCTTACTGCATGGCACATGAAATGCAGCTTAGCTAGAAGAACCACAGGAAGGCAAATACTCAGCTGTCACTTCCTCCCAGTGCTTGATTTTCAAGACTTCAAGGCTTTCTCTCTGAGGCAAAGCATGACATGTTAAACACTTCACTTAGCCACCATCCAATAATGCAGGATCTTGTGTTTGAAAGATGTTTTGTTTCTGTGGGGCTTGTCCCATTAAGTGTATTAAGAAGGGCAACAGCAAAGGGGAGCAGCATTCTCTTCTAATTTTGGGGGATATTTCTGGGCTGTAAGTATTAAACTGGGTCTTTATGCATTTTATAAAACCTGTTTGGTGGATTAATGCATGATTGCTCCTCCCTCTGTTTCTTGGGAATCCATTTGCTTACTTAACTGCTGTGGCTTTCACTTCTTATAAGAAACAAAAGTTATTTAGCAACACATGTTTGCTAATTTTAGGTAGGGAATTCCCAGACTCAGGCAGTTTCTCTTTTTGGCTAAATTGAACTGAGTGAATCTCATGTAGAAGGATCCTTACAGGACTTACATTTGCATTTCAGCCCATCCCACCATTCTTTGCTTTTGGTGCCGTGCTCTTAAATGGGTTAGGAGGCCAGTGTACACCCAGTCCAACCCTCTGCCATTTAGGAACCCCCATCAAAGTACTCCCGACAGATGGCCATCCAGCCTCTGCTTATAAACCTCCAAAGAAGGAGACTCCACCACCCTCCGTGGCAGCATATTCCACTGCCAAACAGCTGTAACTGTCATGAAGTTCTTCCTAATGTTCAAATGGAATCTGTTTTCCTATAGTTTGAAACCATTACCCCGTGTGAGATTGAGAGTGTGGGTCCGTCCGCTAACATGATTGAGGATAA
>JAHTLZ010000065.1:1623167-1650667 GCA_023846285.1 Phrynocephalus versicolor
GATGATGATGATGATGATGATGATGATGATGATGATGATGATGATGAAAGAACAATGTCATTTTCAAAGCCGCTCACTGAAACTGTGGTGCATGTCATTCTGGCTGTTTAGGTACTACAACAGTGTGATCCAGGAGCTTTGCCTTATCAAAGGTTGAATGGAATATATTTGCCAGGCCTCAGGGCTTTGTTCTGTGTTGTGACTCATGCCCTACTTGGACAATGAGTCCTGAAGAAGAACCCTTTCACAGACCCATGATTTGTGTGTGTGTACATTCTCTATAACAGCCTCCCCCAGTTTGGAGCCTTCTAGTTGTTTGAGACTGCAGTGCCCGCACCCCCTCCTTCCCTGACGAATGTGAGTGGGCAGCAGCCAGGGTCCTGATCCAGAATATCTGAAGGGCACCAGATTGGAAAAGAGCAGAAGCTGCTGCTCACAGTTAAAAAATAAATTGGAAGTAGTTGACCGGCAAACTTCCTTCAATAAGTAATGCATTGTTTCTCATAGTCAGGGTTTTACTAATTATTTTTGCTATCATTTAGATAGCAAAGGAACTCTGCACTCTCTGTTTGTTTGTTTTATTTTAACCTCTGCATTGTTTTTTAGTATGACTCCTGAAAATTAGCTTGTAAGCTTGAGTACCATGGCCACACAATCAAAATCATAATAATTAAGATATTGCACAGAAGCAAAACAAGAATGAAAGCCATCAGCCTGGTTAATTTTCTGGGGTCATCTAAAGCAAGTGTTTGCCTATTTTGTTTTTGAAAATTAGCAAAAGTCGTGGCTTTTGTACCAGCCTGTCTTGATAGAAACTTCCAAAACAAGGGGGCTGCTACAGGAGAGGATCTGCTCTTAGAAAAAGCGGTTCAATTTTGTTGCAGGCTAGAATTCTGAACAGAAGTCAGAAATGCTTGCAGTTATTGGGCTCAAGCTTTCAGCGACTTAAGAGAGAGATTCGGGATTTAGAATTGGATCTACGAACCAAATGACAAGGCACATATTTCAAAAAGGTTGCATATGTGAACAGGACCACATGCAGGATGACCGCTGCCCTCAGTGGCACTGACTTCCTGAACCATCTTGAAAGGGTTGTGATTAAGCCACAGAAAGTGTGATGGTAAATGATAAATGCCAAGCACAGACATCGGCTTTCCTGAGATGGGATGAGGGGAGAAGAGGAAGGAAAAGGTGCAATTTCCACTCCCATCAGGTAGTTTCATCCAAAAAGCCCAGTCCATTGGGATCCTTGCTAATTCTGTTCCCTTTTTGGACAAAGAAACAAATGATTTATCTCAGAGCAGCTATAGATATTTTCACCTGTGCAGAGAGGTAGCTGAGGTGTCCCTGTAGAATAAAAATACTGACTGAGGGAGAAATCCAGCTGTCTTCTGCTCAAACACATGAAAAAATATTTTTTACAACTGGGTTTGTGGAGGAAAACCAAAGCAAGAAGGCTGTGGAAGCAACAACCTTATTAGTTCCACTTGTTGTAATATCTGCAAGAGTGGCTTTGTCAGTTTTTTTGGGTTGTAGGAACCCAAGCTGACTTTCAAACCAAACAACTTGGATGTTCTAATGAGATAAACTGGCAGAGCTCTGACACCCGTAGCACAGGGTGTGGGTAGGGGGAAGAACTGCATTGGAATTTCTTGCTCTAAGAGGTTTATCCAACATTGGAGTGCTGTTTCACAGCAATTATGATGTCTGTAAATAGAAAAGGCAAGACATTAGCAGCAAGGCATGGCTATTGATCTATTTAAAACCATTATATCCTGCTTTTGCTTGTATGGCCCATGTCAACTGACTGTGGATTTAGAACAAATAGTAATTTTTCTGTGTATAAGAATACATTTTGTCTAAAATTGTTAGACTAAAAATTGAGGGTTGTCTTCAGGATGGATTTGATTTAAATCATGATTTAAATCACAAGTCAGTAAGGCTCCATTTAAATCATTATTTTCTACATAGACTCATTTTTGCTAAAGTTGTTTTAATCTTTGTATTTACAGCCAGATGAAGGTTTCATTTTTAGAATAATAACTTTTCAGATTAGTATCAGAAAATTACTGATTCTGTGATTGTATACTATTAGAAATACATAGAAAATTATGAAATTATTGCAAGGTGAACTATCTCCAGATTAATAGTTTAATCATTCATATTGGACAGCTGTTATGTTGTACTTTATTGGAAGGAGAAAAATAATCATTACCTTAACAATAACAATTTAAATAGTTTGATTTAACCAAAACAATAACATTATATAGCATTATGTATGCTTTATGTATGCATTATGTATGCATATTCATCATTGCACTTCTCATCACTGATGTTTCATTAGGACCACAGGGTGTTGCATTTCTTTGCTGTAGTGTTTGCATTTTACACACATACATGCCTTACCCATAGTTAGAGGAACTTCATTAAAATATTCCCAAACTGGGTCTCTTTTACGGCCTGTTGCCATTACAGTTTTTTTTTCTGCTCAAGGGAGAGAGTGAGAATAATATGATAGCCTTCAGGCGTCTATACACACAAAGATCTTAAGACAGGCCTGCTCAAAGTCCGGCCCGGGGGCCAAATCCGGCCTGTCAGACCATTCTGAGTGGCCCGGGGCTGGCTGGCCCGCCCGCCCCTCCTTCGCCCCATGTTTTTTTTTTTTTAAATCTTCTGCCAACACTGACACCACCGGGAAGCCTGTGGGCTGCTGCCACCAGCATGGCCGGCAACCATGTGAGACTGGGAGCGGGTGCAGGGGGGGTGCGCGGGTGGGCTGCCGCCACCGGCACCACCAGGAACCTTGTGAAGCTTGGTGCATGGGCGGGCTGCCACCGCCGGTACCGCTGGGGACCTTGTGAAGCTCGGGAACACCGGCACCGCTGGGAAGCTGGGGTGGACGTGCGGTCTGCTGCCACCGGCACCGCAGGGGAATGTGTGGGGGTGGGCAGGCCAGTGGGCCTCTGCCACCTCCAAGGAGCTTTGGGGTGGGCTGGCGGGCGAGCCGTTGTCACCGCTGGGGAGCTTGGGGGGCTGCAAGGTCGCACAGATCGCCTCTTCCAAGGGGCAACCTGTGGCCACGGCTCCCTGTGCTTCCTTTGGTCCCCACCTTCCTTGCTCCCTCTCTTGGTTTCCACCTTCCTTCTTTCCTCCCTCCCTCCCTTGGTCCCCACTTTCCTTCCTCCCTCTCTTGGTTTCCACCTTCCTTCTTTCCTCCCTTCCTTGTTCCCCACTTTCCTTCCTCCCTCCCTCTCTTGGTTCCCGCCTTCCTTCCTGCAGGTGGGGTTGCAAGGGGTCAGTGGGTGGGGCTTGCAGTAGAGTGGCAGGGTCAGGGAGCAACTGGCCCCTGACACATTCTCAGCTACCAAATCTGGCCCTTCTTACAAAATGTTTGGGCACCCCTGTCTTAAGATGTGGAGTACTGTGCTCAAAAGGTTTCACTTTCATTGTACTGGTTGCCCCTCCCTCCTCAAACCTTGCTCCTTTTGCAGACCTATTCCATTCCAAACAACCTTCTAGACATTGAACTTCTTGAAACTTCTTGATACCTCTTAAGAGGCAAGGGGGTTGATTCTGTGTACATAGATTTGCAGAGGAACAATGGGATTCAGATATTTTTCTCAATTTTGATGTTTAATTTATAACATGTTTGCTGTGAAGGAGGCATGTTATCATTGCAGACCCAAATGCACACTTTTAAAAACAGCAAAACCAAGCATCTTTGATAATGTATTCTAGATAGAAAAATTGCCCCAAATAATCAGAAATCTGTGAGAGAGCATGACATTGTGAATGGATTAATACAGCCTTATGCTACATAATAAAAAGCTAATTTCATGATGAATAGCCTTTGGACTATAATGTATCTTAGCTAGAACATGATCTTTAGATAGCTTCTTCCTCAAAGAGCATGTAAATTAAAAAAATCCAATTTAAATAAAAAAAATCCAATTTAATTTTTTTTAAATCTGATTTTTTTATTTTTTAAAAAAAATCATTTATTTTTATTCACCCTGGTTGTCTTATACATGGAAGTTAAGCTGAGGAGAGAACCATGCTGTTACGAAACTGTCATTTCGGATTACAGAAGTGGTTGTTGTCTTGTACATGGGGGGCATCTTATAGATAGGAAAAGACATGCTTTAAATCAAAAAGTGATTTTGTCTAATGGATCCGGTGTGCAGAATGTCAAAACAAAAATGGTCACTTCCATATATGTCTCTCCTTCAGGTCTGAGGCTTCTGGCTTTGATTCCTCCTCCCTGCGCACCTTTGGCACATGAAATAATATTGCAGAAGTCTTCCCATCAGGGATTTATTTATTTCTGGCCAGCAAGCAAAACCTTTCCTCCTGCATTACGCTTTGCTGTTCTCTCTCTCTCTCTCTCTCTCTCTCTCTCTCTCTCTCTCTCTCTCTCTCTCTGTGTGTGTGTGTGTGTGTGTGTGTGTGTGTGTGTACACAAACTATTTCCTCCATGCTGGAGAGAAGCCTGTGTTAGAAGACCTTCTAGTGTCATCTCACACATCCTGCTTAAAATAAAAAACAGTGGGAGAAATTTCTCTGCAGCCTCCCTTGCCTTTTCTTTCTGGAAGCTCTGGAAGGAAGGGAAAGGGCCCTCTTTCCCTGTTCCCAGCGTACTAAGACCCCTTTGTACTTCTGAACCTTCTCTCAATATTCTTCTCTCAGGATTACAGCACAAGTAACATAAATATATTTCAGTGAATATTTCAGGAAGCCAATTGATGACATTTCTGTTGGGAAGTCCTTTGAGGCTTGTTCTTCTTATGAATATTGGGCAACTTTTATTGTGGTTCAAGGCTGTATTACTGTAGCAGCAACCGCCTGCCTTATTTCCCAAATAATTGCTTCATAGAGTTAGATACCCTATGTTATTCTTCCCGTGGGTTATAATTGGGAGAACACTTTGGTCTATAACCAGGAATATTCAAGAGTACTGTAGTAAGAGGCTAACAAATTGTTTGCATGTGAAGATAATCCTGTTTTCTACCTCAACCAGATTTGAATTGAATGGTCAGTGCTTGCCAGAATTCTAAAGCAGAATCTTAGGTGACAGAAATGCCACACCGGTGCCCCTGAATCAGTCTCGCTTAGCTAACTGGCTAAGTTGCTGAGGCTGAAAAGAACCTTAGGGGTCTTTAGATGCTGGTGATTATCAATATTAAATATGCTTTCCATGAGGTGCAAATAAACAGTTGAATTATCAGGCTTAAATAAAGGTATCAACTGTACTGTTAACAATCATTGTCACATTTTCTGGTATGACCACTGCACTTTCACAAATGACATCATGCTGATATTCACAGCTTCACTTGGCAATATGAGTCTAAAATCAAGAAAGAAAAAAATTAGGCTAAAACCTTCTGTTTTGTTCCTTTGAAGGAAGAGCAGTGCAGATGTGATTTGCAGCATCATTTTCTCTTGCCCTGTGGATCTAGTGGTGCCAAAGAAGCTTGTGGCCAAAATCTTCAGAGAAATGGAATCCTTTATTTGAAATACCATATCCTGTTTGCTGGGATGTGTATCACGCTGAAAGCCTATATAAAGCCTGCCTCACTTCCCTCCCTCCGTGTTCTTAGAGAACTAGGATTAAATAGACTTCCCTGCCTCCCTCGCCTTGGTTTCAGAACCTTAGTGTAATAAATATAAATAAACTAGCCAGCTTGCATGCTCTGCATTCTGATTTGGGGCTTTAGATTTATAAAAACTTTTAAAAAAGGCAATAATTCAGTAAATTGCCTGGTATAAAGGGTTTTCTCGTACAGTATCTGCGGTTTCACCTTAAAGACCTTGTGACACCTTTAAGACTAACAGATAAAGTGTTTAAAATCTTTTAAATTATCTGCTATTCTTTAAAGTTCTTTTGTTGTTTGTTTTGCTGAAACAAGTTAGCATGGGAAGAAGGGCTCAGTGGAGCCTGCCCTGCACCCATGGAAGCGCTTTTGCCTGCATTCTTGCAAAAGCAGTCAAGAGTTGCTCCCCGTTTTATTTACCAGCCAATTCTGTTGCTCTTGAATGCACCACGAGTCTTTCTGTTTTGCATGGTTATAGACCATTACAGTGGTACCTCAACTTAGGAATTTAATCCGTTCTGAATGCATGCTCTTAAGTCGAACTACTCTTAAGTTGGGGTACCTATCTAAAAAATTGAAAAAACAAGTTTAAAAAAATTTTAAAAAATGAAAAAAATATTTGTAACTCGAGCAGACCATATTTAAAATTTGTAAGGTAGCAGTTACAATGCCAACAATTTTCTGCTCTTAAGTCGAGCTGCTCTTAAGTTCTCATGTATATAGGTAGGGCATTTCTGATGAGGGCCTGGGCAGGTAATAGTTGGGAGGTATGTGTATTGGAACAATGATTAGTATGCTTTTGCTTCATTGAAAAAAGAATAAAAAAAACTAAATTCAAATAATGAGGAGGGTGCTGAAGGTATGGAGGAAACTTCCCATATAGACTCGATTTCTTCTGAAATACAAGTCTTGGGAAAACAGTGTAGCTGATGCCTTTGCATCAAGGCCAGAGCATGGTCGTTCAAATATTGATTTGATTAGGTAAACTCTGTGTTTAATCTGTGGGCAGACAACCTTTGTAGTCTGCTTAGGAAAGTTTGTTTAACAATGCACATTATTCTGAAACAGTAGCGTCTGGCTATCTCTATAGAAACAAGGCAGAATATCCTGACCTATTCTGAATTACCTTTTTCTTTTCCTTCCAGCCGGACAATGAAATTTCATCCGACTGCAACCACGTAAGTGCGCTCTCTCTCTCTCTCTTGGGACCTGCTTCTCAGACGTCTTTTTTTCACATTTTGGTTTGGGCAAAAGGGCATCTTTCTGGGATCCTCCATCGTTTCCTTGAAGCAAGTGTGACTCATGCTTCTTTATCTTAGCATGACTGCCAAGGAGAGATGTGGATCTCCAACAGAAGGGCTGCTTGACTGCCTTAGCAGTATCTGGGGCTGGTGCAAAATGTTAACAGGGTTTTTCCATCAGAGTCATAGAGCTGGAAGGGGCCCTGTGAAATTAGCCTTGAAGAATAAAATTTAATGAAGTGGAAAGTGTATTTGTTACTCAGATGTGGGGTGTGTGTGTGTGTGTGCCACATGGAGCAGTTGCCCCTCTGTCAGCAGCTGGGATGCAAGTGATACATCCCTGCACTTTTTTCCACACCTCTACTCTTGTGCTGCTTTGCAGGCTGAGGGAAGGAATTGGAGTGCTGGGGCGAGACCTTCCACAAATGTCCAGGCTTTTCAGGCTCGTTTGGACGTTTGAGAACATGTCTCAAAACGTCTCCGATGGCCTCGTGCCAGGCTGCAGAAAGGCTGCTAGTTGGGAGCGTGGTTAGTCATGAAAGAGCCATTGCCCCGAAGGCTAGCTAGCCAGGGATGCTGAAAGGCAAGGCACTTGCTGAAGGGAACCAACCGGAGTGCCAAGCCGAGATGGGGCCTGAACTTGAAACGCTTCTATTGAAATCATGGTTTTAATTCCAAGAGAACATGGTTTCACAGAAGGCAAGGCTGTTCATTTGCTTAAAACAAGTAAAGGCTTCTGGAAACTGAATTTATTTACCCCTCTCTATCCCCAGATTTGTTACCCGCCCGATTCTGCTCTTCTCTGTGTTGCTTCACCCGTCCTGTTCTTTCCTTGCACAGTCAGTTCTTTGTAATAAAGGCTAGACTTGATGGGGAGCTTACAAACAACATATGGCTCAAGTCAATTCTTTTTTCAGTTCATTCTCAGTACACTTATTTTTGTCTCTGACATCTTGTCCCCCCGCCCACTGCTTTGATTAACTTGGCCTACCTCACCCCCTATCTTCTCTTCCTCTTCCAGTAAGCTAAGTAGCATGAGGTGTTTTTGGATCACAGCTGACTTCATCAGATAGATGGAGTATTAATCTAGAATTTAAAGGGAGACCCAGAACTAGTGCAAAGCAATAACTTTATAAAGTTATTGGATAAAAATCTGGTAGCCCATTGTTCTGTCATGAAGCCAGGAGCCCAGCCAGCTGAGCCACTGATAATGTGGTGCTTTTTAATTCTTCATTACATGATTGCTAGGCATGAGTTCTTCTTTAATTCAGATTTATGCATGATTACATTGACCGATCTCATAAGAACACCAGTGTTTCCATGCTAGTTTCCATCCCTCATAATGAATATTGTTTTCTTTTTGTGTGTCCTTGGTAGCTTTAATGTTACCTTTTAATGTTGTAAGATGCCTCTTCTAATTCCTTATTCTTAACTTGAATATGTTTTGAATGTTCTGGGTTGTATATTGTTCTTCATTATTGTAAGCCACCTTGGCTCCTTTTCCAAAGAGAAGGGTGGGGTAAAAATATTCAAAATAAATGAAATAAATAAATTTATGTGCATCCAAATTCCTCCCTGAGACATCTGTAGGCATTCTCATTGGGAAGCAGCAGGATATCAGTGTGGTCTTTGCCGAAGTATTTGAAAATAAAGAATGTCATGATTGATTTGGTAGTTCTAAATTTAAATCTGACGTAGAGTTGAGCAATTTTTCAGTGCTACAGTGAAAATACTGTTACGCAAGACGTAGGTACTGCTTCAAGTCAGAACAAACGCCTGCCTCACAAAAGAGTTCTGTCATATGAGCAATAAATGAACATTTTAAAACCTGGACTTTTCTCAGTGGTTTAGGTCTCCAACTGAGGAGTCCGGGGTTCAGTACCCCCCCCCCCGGGTGGCTTCTTGGCAGGGGCTGGACCCTCAGAGGGCCCCTTCCAGCTCTTCTGCAGTTCTAATATTATTATTGTTCTGAGATCTAAGATTATTATTATTCTACCCTTAGCTCCTGTGGAACTACAAGCTGAACCTGACTGCAGATCCAAAATTTGAAACAGTGGCTAGAGAAGTTTGCAAATCCACCATAGCAGAGGTAAGTCTGGGGTGGCTCGATGGCAGGGCGAGGTACTTCTTCTTTTTGTTTTCATTAAATTATGTTTTAAATGCTCATGGCTTGAAATGAGGCATCATGTTGGCTTTTAAAACTACCTTATTAATATGGGTTAAATGTCTCATAACAGCTGCAGGCTGCGAGTTCCCCCTGCCCCCTGAAAACTAACTTTTGATTGATGGCGTGAAAGGAACATGTTAATAGGCTGCTAATTTCTTCTGTAGATTTAGACCATCTTCTTGATTACCAAGGAAGAATACATGACAGCTGTCTATTCAAGAAAAGTAGGAACCACTTCAGGCCAAGCTGACAGCTTCTTCTTCTTCTTCTTCTTCTTCTTTTTGAAGGAATTCCATTTGTGGCTGCCTGAGGAGGCAGATTAGATAGGATTGGCCCCTCTCTGCTTCTTTTCTGTGTAGTGGATGATACTATCTAGTAAAGGAAGAGGGATTGATTTGAATCCAGGAGGCAGTGAATGTTTGCATAAGTGAAAGTGCTGACTGCTTTAAAAGAGGCAGCTGTGAGATCACATCTTTTAAAAAAGATTCCTTGCACGAGCAACATTTCCCAGTATTTTCATGGTTGCAGCCTGCTTTTTATGGGGCAAGGTGCTCAGGGGAGAGTAGTTCTAAAGGAAAATTGGATGTATTATTAAACTTACATATCTGGCGCTGATGTTGTGATAATGGGTGGCTTGAATTGGTTCAAGATTCAGGGGTGAGTTATAGGCTAATTAATCTCTTCTGGGAAATAGGAGGGCCAGTAGTATTGGTCGAGTCATAGAATTGGCAGTTTTTGCTAAGATTATAACAATTCATCCCTAGTAGCAGGAGCCGGCATCCCCAGTATGTGGAGGGCCTGCACACAATCAGATATATGATTAAAAGAGGCTTGGTAGTTGAAAGATTGTTTATTTTTGTGATTGTAGCCAAAAATGGACTAATAAAGAATGTATGGGACAATTTAAATTGAAAAAGTTCTCAAGAGTTGGTTGCTGGTGCTAGGAAATGCATGTTCTTCATCTGAATTGTGAACAATGTAGCTATTTTCCTAAATCCTGGGAGGTATTCAGATGAATACCTTCCAGGATTTAGGAAAATAGCTACATTGTTCACAATTCCTCTGATAGAAACTAGTGATAAACGAACTTGCCTTTAAGGAAGCAGGTGGGGTGGGGGCGGGGGGCGATTGCGCTGCACGGCGGCAGGGGGATCTTACCTCCCGCCACTGCTGCCCGTCTGCGCAGCCCCGAGTCTTCTCCGGGGTGCATGGGAGGACCGCACGGAGCGACCGGATCCCGAGGCTTCTCGGGGGGTGCGTGGGAGGGCGGCGCGGAGCGACCCGATCCCCCCCCCCGTCACCCTCCCACGCACCCTGGAGGCTTCTCGGAGGTGCGGGGGGGCGGTGCGGAGCACACACACACCCCCGGTGCAGGTGCTGCAGTCCCACAATGTAGCGGGACCGCAATACCTGAACCGCGAAATGGCGGGGGGGTCACAGTACTAGCATGTAAGCGTATTAAATATCTATTTCAGTAATTATGTAGCTTACTTTGCTCATACCTTTCAGGGTAAAAAAATGATAGAGTGCTGTGTTGAATTTGGTAGCATCAGTTGTTGAAGAATCTGTAATTGCCTATATAATTGCAGAAAGTGCTTGCCTTCAGAATATTAGCAGAAGGATACATTTTCCAGTAAAATGCTTTTCTCAACAATGCTCCACTGAGGCTGTTCCGAATGCTCTTAATAAGAACATAAGAACATAAGAAGAGCCATGCTGGATCAGGCCAAAGGCCCATCTAGTCCAGCTTCCTGTATCTCACAGTGGCCCCACCAGATGCGTTTGGGAGCGCATGAGACTAGATATCTGTCTCCTGATACCACTCCCCTGCATCTGGCCCTTGAAGTACCCTGGTTTCTCCCTCATGGTTTGTAACCTGTGATGGACTTTTCCTCCAGGAATCTGTCCAATCCCCTTTTGAAGGCATCCAGGCCAGATGCCATCACCGCATCCTGTGGCAGGGAGTTCCATAGACTTACAACACACTGGGTGAAAAAATATTTTCTTTTGTCAGTTCTTACTCTCCCAGCCCTCAATTTGAGTGGATGTCCCCTAGTTCTGGTATTTTGGGAGAGAGAGAAGAGCTTCCCTCTATCCACTTTACTCATACCCTGCATTATTTTGTATGTCTCAATCATATCCCCCCTCAAGCGCCTTTTTTCCAGACTAAAGAGGCCCAAATGTTTTAGCCTTTCTTCATAAGGGAGGTGCCCCAACCCAGTAATCATTTTAGTCGCTCTCTTCTGCAACTTTTCCAGTTCCACTATGTCTTTCTTGAGATGCGGTGACCAGAATTGTACACAATACTCCAGGTCCAGCCTTACTATTGTTTTGTATAATGGCATTATAATGTTGGCTGTTTTATTTTCAATCCCCTTTTTGATAATCCCTAGCATGGAATTGGCCTTCTTCACTGCTGCCACACATTGGGGAGACACCTTCATGGAGCTGTCCACCAACACACCAAGATCTCTTTCCTGATCCGTCACGGATAACTCAGAGCCCATGAGTTGATAGATGAAGTTTGGATTTTTTTGCCCCAATATGCAGTACTTTACATTTTGTTACATTAAAACACGTTTGCCATTTCTCAGCCCATTCCCCCAGTTTGGAGAGATCCTTCTGGAGCTCTTCACAATCTTCTCTGGTTTTCACCACACGGAAAAGTTTTGTGTCATCTGCAAACTTGGCCACCTCACTGTTTATCCCTGTCTCCAGGTCATTTATGAACAGATTGAAAAGCACCGGTCCCAGGACAGATCCCTGGGGCACACCGCTTTTCACTTCTCTCCATTGTGAAAATTTCCCATTGACACCTACTCTTTGTTTCCGGGATCTCAACCAGTTCTCAGTCCATAAGAGGACCTGCCCTCTTATTCCCTGACTGTGCAATTTTCTCAGCAGCCTTTGGTGAGGGACTGTGTCAAAAGCCTTTTGAAAATCCAGATAGACTATATCCACCGGTTCACCCAAATCCACGTGCCTGTTGACCTTTTCAAAAAATTCTAAAAGGTTTGTCAGACAAGATTTACCCTTACAGAAGCCATGGTGATTTTCTCTCAGCAAGGTTTGTTCTTCTATGTGTTTTAAGATTTTCTCTTGGATGAGGCTTTCCACCATCTTCCCTGGGACAGATGTAAGGCTAACTGGCCTGTAGTTTCCTGGGTCCCCCCTCCTTCCTTTTTTAAAAATTGGTGTGACATCTGCTATCCTCGAGTCCTCCGGCACTGTGGCCGTTTTAAGAGACAAGTTGCATATAACCGTTAAGAGATCTGCAATTTCATTTCTCAGTTCCCTAATAACCCTTGGGTGGATGCCATCTGGGCCTGGTGACTTGTTAATCCTCAATTTATCAATTAGTCCTAAAACCTCCTCTCTTTTAACCTGTATTTGATTTAATTCTTTGGTCAAGAGGGGCGGCCCATCCAGTTTACCCCAAAGGGGGGGGCTTGCCTTTCATATACTGCAGTCCCGCTATATACTGGGACAACAGTATATGAACCGCGCAAGGATGGGGGAACACTGTTGTTGTGGCTTAGTAGCTCCTTTTTCTTTGACAATAAAGGTCAAAGAAAAGTTCTTGAAGTTCTTCCTTGCCTTCCTGTTTGTCCATTTCTTTTTCTTTTACACAGCTTTCTTGCTTTAAAAATAGTATCTTCCATCACCCCTCCTTTTATCCTCCTTACTTGTAGCTCTCTTTCTATTCTGTTCCCTCAACCTCTGAGAATGAGTCATGTTTATTGGGACACAATACATTGATGTAGGCCTGGATGTGTAGAACTCTAGCAGTGCTTTACCAAAAATTAAAAAAATCACCTAGACATTGTGTCAATATGGCTTTGTTGGATTATTTTCATTGCTGAAGAGTAGTAGGTTAGAAATAATTCTCTTCATAGGGCTGTTTGTAGGGAAGGGAGAAGATGCCAACATTTTTGCTCTTCAGGCAGTTCTAAGGAATCCACAGGTAAATTTATATCTGTTTTGGATTCTTTGAAAGTTGTTTCCCATCTGTGATCGTCTTTATTTTAAGAGAGACCCTGATAGGTTTAGTGCTTGCAAGTGGAAAAGCAGTAAACAAAAAGGAGGTATGTTTACAGATGGTACACACGTTTGTTTTTATCCTGGATTTTTCTGGGCAGATCAAAGAGTGTGCCGACGAGCCAATGGGAAAAGGCTACCTGGTGTCCTGCTTGGTGGATCACCGAGGAAACATCACCGAATATCAGTGTCACCAGTACATCACCAAAATGACAGCTGTGATTTTCAGTGATTATCGCCTGATCTGTGGCTTTATGGATGACTGCCGGAATGATATTAACCTCTTCAAGTGCGGCAGTGTACGACCTGGTGAAAAGGTAACCGATTCCATAATCTAGCTAATTCTGGATGCTGTAGAATGGGCAACAAGGAAAGAAGGTGGCATGTAAACTCACTGATATTAGCGCAGATCCAGAGAAACCAGTGGGAGGATGGTAAGCCAGTTCTCGGGCTAGTGCTTAAGGCTCACATCCTCCTTTCCCGTGAATTTTGTCACCGTTTATGAGATGAACAGTATAGGAATGACTCTGATTTGGTAGGGGTTTGGAATAACATCCAGGGACAGCTTTAATTACTTAGGCTTTCATAAGATGTGGGTGGGCTCAGGTTTTGTCAGTGCGTATATGCAGCACCTGCAGATTGTAGGAACCTGGGCCTCAAAGCCTTCTGGTTTAGGTCTTTCTCCCCAGGGAGCTATTTGCCCACTAGGTAGAACTCACAGAACAGAGAACCATGTGGTGTGTAGTCCAAAAATCCCATCCTTGATAGGAGGCATTCAGCATCCTGCGTGGATTAAGCAGAAACCGGTGCTTTCAGCTGCCATTGTGTTTTCTGCAGAATCTTGAAGCAACACCCAGACAAGGTGGGATGTCAGTGTAGGTGTTCCCCTTCTGCTGTGTCACTTCCTTCTCTCTCTTCAGGACGCTCATTCGCAGGGAGAGGTGGTGGCTTGCCTAGCGAAAGGCCTGGTGAAAGAGGCAGAAGAGATGGAGCCTAAAATGAGAGTCTCCAAAGAATGCAAGAAGGCCATCCTACGTGTGGCCGAGCTCTCCTCGGATGACTTTCATTTAGACAGACACCTCTACTTTGCCTGCCGGGATGACCGGGAACGCTTCTGTGAAAATGTGAGCGACTTCGCGTCTTCTTGCCTTCCTTCCCTTGCACGGGAGACCAAATTCCCCCTTGTCGTACAAAAATAGTGGCTCGGCTTGTGCACCAAGAGTAAACATAACAAAGAAAGACAGCAAGGGCAACAAGTGGAGAGCACAGTTGCTCAAGCATGATTGCAGTTGATTTAGTTTCAGGCAGTATACAAGCATCCTGGTGAACTGGATTCAGAGATGCGTACCAGGCCTGTCCAGAAATGAATTGCTGCTCCGGCGGGGTAGAAATAACCCACCCCACCCCCTGCCCCAGCTCTAGGCATGTGGGAAGCCACCCCAATCAAGTAAATCCAGCCCACAAGGTAGATAATTCCTCAAACACCTCTCCCCTGTTGCTGCCAGGTAAAATAGGAAAACAATAAGATACACAAGGAAAGAATGACTTGCTGTCCTTTCAGGATTCCTCCCATCTGCTGCCTGAGAGATCTGCTTTCTCTTTGCCCAATGAAAGGGCCAGCCCTGGTCAACAGGCAGGGATTGCAGGACACAGGATAGTTATCTGGCTGTGCACTGCACATCCCGACAGGCAGGATAGTAAGATGAAAAGCAGGCAGCAAGAGGTAATAAGAAAGGTTGGCACTGGATTCAGGGACCTTGTGTTCAAATATCTTTTGGGCTGCAATACTCACAGGGTGGCTTTGGGCATAATAGCTGTTTCGTGGCCTGACATCCCCCTCTGGTTGACGACATCATGGGTTCTGCTTCTTGGAACTTGCGATCAGATTACTTGCAGGATCAATACTGTTTCTTTTATTTCACAGACTGAGGCTGGAGAAGGCAGAGTGTACAAGTGTCTCTTTAATCACAAGTTTGAAGAAGCCATGAGTGAAAAGGTAGGTTTATCTCCCAGCTAACCAAAGGTTGAATGATTCTGCCTGGGTTCATGGAACATTTCAACTCCCTATCTGATTATGTGTGCGTGTGGACTTTTCCTCCAGATTCCTGGAGGAAAAGGCAATCACAGGTTACAAACCATGATGGGCAGGTGTGTCATCTTCAGGCTTAAAACCAGGGGACTTCAAGGGCCAGATGCTGGGGAGTGGTATCAGGAGACAGAGATCTAGTCTCATGCGCTCCAAGAGGCATTTGGCGGGGCTGCTGTGAGATACAGGAAGCTGGACTTAATGGGCCTTTGGCCTGATCCAGCAGGGTTCTTGTGTTCTCATATTATGTTCTTATGTTTTGTTTGTTTGTTTAATTGGACCTGCATAATTTCACATGGCTACCATGGAGAGGGGTGGGAAAACAACTCATATTGCAGCTAGAAGTTAGCAAAAAGTTGACCACTTTCTATTCGGGCTGGATATGGATATGAATGAGTTGTATCTGTGGTCTGTGGCTTGGGGAACAAGCTCCTTATATGTAAGATAGAGTTGTCTTTCCTTGTAGCAGTTAAGCAAAAAAAGGAGAAAAAAAAGATTTGGGCCCATTTACTGAGCTGAATTGAGCCCATGGGGAGGGCTGTTTGTATTATCTCAAGATATTATATCTTTGAGGTACAATTTTAAATTCTATAGGGTCTGTTTTGACCAAAAACATCCTTTTGACTTCAGGTGTAGTGCTTCAACTCCTTATTTCATTTTGAACTGTGGGTGTGAATGGAATACTATGTTGAATTAATAGGAGCCTAGTGGCTACTGAGGCAACTGAGGTTAAAGTGCTCTGCTGCAGCCCAAACTGCTCACAACCTGGGGTTCAGTTGCAGGTAGCTGGCTTGAGGTTCACTTAGCCTTCCATCCTTCTGAGGTTGGTACATTGAGCACCCAGCTTGCTGGCAGGGAGGCAATGTGTGGTCTGGATAATTAACTTCTAGACTTCCCAGAAAGTGCTTTAAGTTGTATGGGGTAATATATACGTAGCATGCTTTTTAAATTGACAGCCTGTGCTGCTCTCTTGCAGTTTTTTGAGAATTCTGTTTCTCTTTGCAATTCCCCAACAACAACAACAATAGACACCCCTGACTTTTCAAGAAATAATGAATCATCCAGATGAGTTGGGGTGTGAGGTTTTAATGTGGCATTATCAGTGGCTTTCCCAAACAACTTCCAGCCAAGGGGCTGCCCCCCCCCCGCCACCAATGCCCATTCACCAGTGCAAGACAGGTAGCCAACCTGTGAGTAGCAAAGCTGTGGCTTGTCCGTAGTGGTTCATTTGATGTCTTGTTTGTTCTCCTCAGTGTCGTGATGCGTTGACCACTCGGCAGAAACTGATTGCTCAGGATTACAAGGTCAGCTATTCCTTAGCCAAGTCTTGCAAAAGTGACCTGAAGAAGTATCGTTGTAACGTGGAGAATCTTCCTCGTTCTCGGGAGGCCCGCCTTTCCTACCTGCTAATGTGTTTGGAATCTGCTGTGCACAGAGGTACATCTTTCCCCTCCTTGGGGCTTGTTTTGTTACAGGCTTTGGGAAGCACCCAGCTGAGAAACGGCACATGGTCAGTATTCCAATAAGAATGGACAGACATGAGAAGACTCGTTGATCAAGGAGTTCGTTGCCTTAGCCAGGTGTGCTGTATGGTGGAGAGAGAGAAAGAACCTTTCTGGAGACAGTTAGGCCAAGGCAAAATTGACTTTGTTTGAGTTGACTTATGCCTCCACACGCATTAATCACATGACCAAGCACTTCTGCACAGTTGGACTGGTGCGGTTAACGGGAATATCTTCAAGAACTCAGGGTGCCACTGGTTGCCTTGTAGAACACTACAGTCCTGAGGCTGTGTTCCATTCCTTTGGCAGGCTCTCTACCTTCCCTTCCATTTCTCCCTGCCTCATTGTTCCTCTCAAGATTGCCACTCTCCTACTGAGAGCCAGGTGGAAGGCAGAGGATTTCCCAAAGTTCCCCACGTTCTCTGAAATCAAAATGTATTCATATTTGAGCTGTATTGGCTGACTTTCCTTTGACATTGAGTAGCCTCTGCCTTTCACGGCGTCTCCTGGAAAGCTAGCTCAGCGCTTCCCTAGTCTCACACTAATTCTCCCATCAGAGAAGAAACCAGCCTAACGGACTCTTTGGCTCCTTGTGCCAAAGCAGAAGGCCAGGTCTGTGGCAGGCTTTTCTCTGGTCTGTAGTGCTTTTCCACCAGAGAGGCAGGCTTCTCTAGCCTTGAGCCATGCTCTCTTATCTTAGCAGCGCAGCCCCGGGAAAGACCCCTAGCTGCTGCATTACCTCTGCCCTGCAGCAGCCCTTTTGCTCTCTTTCACATCTGGAGGCTGCTTAATAATTTTCTGGTCAACTCTAGGCCCTTCTGGATGATGCTCGCTGGTTGAATCCCTCCTCACTCTGGGATAAGAAAGACCTTTCTCTTCAGGCAAGCTTTCCCTGAATGATGGACTACCATACATGGCTACGTAGACTTGTGTTTATAACCACTTATAACTTAGTGTCTGTATCTCTCCTTGTGGGATTACATTGACACTATGTTATCAATGGTTAGTCTCCATCCCTCATAACTTTTAGAATGATGGTCTACCATACATGATGACATGGAATGTATACTCTTCTCCTAACTGCTCATGTTCTCTTTTAGCTTTAATGTTGTCTTCTAAAGCTGTAAGATGCCCCTCAATTCCCTGTTCCGAAACTTGAATATTATTTTTATTTTATTTTAGAGTATTTTTACCCTGCCTTTCTCCTTGGAAAAAGACCCAAGGTGGCTTATAGTAATGAGGGACAATATGCATACAGTCCAGTACAGTTAAGACATGTTCAAGTATTGAGAACAGGGAATTTAGGGACATCTTACAGCATTAAAAGACAACACTACATTAAAGCTACAAGACAACACAAACAGTTAAAAAGAGAGTATAATTCCATGGAAAAGTTATGGGTGAGGGAAATTAACATTGAAAACAGTGTCAATGCAATTACACAAGGTTATCAGAGGTTATAAACAAAGTCTATGTGATCATATACCTTCATATAAAGACACATAATATATAGTCCATCATTCAGGGAAATCGTGTTTCTGGAAAGACATCAGAGATAGGGCAGTCCTGGCCTCTAGTGGGAGGGAGTTCCAGAGTCTGGGCACAGCAGCCAAGAAGGCCCTTTCATGTGTTTCCACGAGATGTACCTGTAAGGATGAGAAAGGCCTCTCCTGATGACCTTAACACCCGAGTCGGTTCATACTGTGACATTCGATCTTTGAGGTAGCTAGAACCCAGGTCATACAGTGCTTTGTAAGGCCAGCACTTAGAATTGTGCCCGTTATCTGATTGGTAGCCAGTGGAGCTGCTTTAATAGGGTTGTAATGTAATCTCTGTACCCTGCCCCAGTCAGCTATCTGGCTGCTCCATGTTGGGCCCGTTGGTTTCCTGAGACTTGTCATTGGTAGTCCGATATAGAGCACATTACAGTAGTCTAGCCAGGACGTCACTAGGGCATGTGTCACTGTGGCCTTAGCTGGTTTCTCAAGAAAGGGGCGTAACTTGCAACTGACAAGTGCACCCCTATCGTGTCTGGGTTTAGTTTCATTTTGTTCATCATTATCCAGTTCATTACTGCAGCTAAACTCTCATGTAAAGTTGAGATAGTAGCTCCCTTAGAATCTGGAGGTGACAAGAGGTAGAGCATACTGGTGGCAATTAACCCCCAAAGTCCTGATAATCTCCCCCAGTGGTTTCATATGGATGTTAAATAGCATAGGAGACAGAACAGAACCCCGAGGGACTCCACAGGTCAGTGGCTGTGGTGCTAAACATGAGTCCCCTAACGACACTCTCTGCATTCTCTCCTGCAGGAAGGACCGGAACCACTTTAATGCAGTGCCCCAATTCCCATTTCAGAGAGACAAGTCAGGAGGATGCCATGGTCGATAGTGTCAAAAACAGCTGAGAGGTCTAGTAAAACCAAAAGGGACATAGATCCTCTATCATTTCCCTGCATAAATCATCTACCAGTGCAACCAGTGCTGTCTCAGTCCCATAGCCAGGCCTGAAGCCGGACTGAAATGAATCCAGATAGTTTACTTCATCCAGAAACCTCTAGAGCTGTGAGGCCACAACCCGCTCTAGGACTTTCCCCAAGAATGGGATATTCAGTACTGGTTGGTAATTGTTCAGTATTGTTAGATATAAGGAGAACTTTTTAAACAGCGGTTTTACTATTGCCTCTTTCAAGCATGCTGGAATCCTGCCCTGTTGTAAGGAGGCATTCATTCTTCTTTCTAACCAGTCTGCCATTCCCTCTCTGGCAGCTTTTAGGAGTCAGGAAGGGCAAGGGTCCAACAGACACACACAGTGGTCTCCCTCACCTCCCCAAGGGTTCTTACCACATCGTCTGGCTGTAGGAGCTGAAAGTCATCCATTAATACAAGCCAAGGAGGGCAAGGTGTTTTATTTACAGGCTCTGGATCAATAGCAGCATCCAATATGTCATAACTATACTGGACTGTATATCGTCCCTCCTTAGTGTAAGCCACCTTGGGTCCTTTTCCAAGGAGAAAGGCGGGGTGAAAATACTCATAAATAAAAATAAAAATAAAATAAAACAAAACCCAGTTTTGAGGTGGAAACTACATTAACTCCCATGGGATGAGCGATTCATATCCTTGTTGGTTCTCCCGGCCCTTTTCAGCCACTTCCACTGAGCTTCACTCTGGCGTTGTTCTGCCCTGTCCGGATGGGGAGTTAGGAGGCCCTGCTTGGCAGGGCATCCCCTTCTGTTTGGCTGGCTGGCCTTTTGCGGAGAGGGTTCTTGCAGGTCTGGGATGTCCGCTGTGTCCCTCTGCGCTCTGTCTCTCTCTCCCCCACCACCACCACCACACCTTTATTCTTCACATCTGCATGAGTCTCCTCTGGGGTATCTCTGGAGGGACATGGGGGCTGCAATTCCTCTCTAGAGGATGCTCTGTCTCGTTTTCCCCTTTTCATGAAATGCCAGCCAGGCATTGTCTCTCCATCTGAAATGATGCTTACCAGTGGGCTGGTTAAGAGAGGCCCAGTCTGGACAAGGCAGAAATGTGGCTCATGGGCAGCTCACTTACCCAGTCGAGGCAATGGCTTTTGCTTAGAAAGAGAAGGTTTGTAGTCTGGAGGTGCTCGTGCAGGTAGCTCTGCCCTTTGACCCTCACCCGCTGATAAGTTACCTGTGTCCCTGCCTGAGTAGAGAGAGCCTGTTAGCATTTCCCTGTGTACTGTGGGGGCGCCCTGCCTGGATTGCTGCAACGTGTTCTGGGGAAAAGGTCCAGAAACACTCATCAAAGAAGGATAGAGCAGCACTGGCTCTGGCCGCATTGAATGCATCATTCCAGTGTGGTGTCAGCTGACCTCCTAACCAAGCCACCTCCAAGCTTGGTTTCGAGAACTGAGACTGACCCAGGAAGCCCAGTTTCAGAGCAGCCTGCTGTTGAAAGGAAGGCCTTCTCCCCAGGATCCTTGAAACCCAGTTGGCTTCTGCTTTCCTCTCATGCAGTAACAGCAAACCATCCAGGACAAGAAATCCTTCCCAGAGATTGCAGGAGGGGGAAATCATTTAACTCGTGCCTTGTAGATAGAATTTGCTCTCTTGGTATGCCATTGGATGCAAACATAATGCCACAAGAACGGCGGCCCCGGTGAAGGGATCCTGCCTTGGCCACGTGCTCTGGCGGAGGAGTCCTGCTAACCCTTGTGGTCTCCCCTGACTTCCCTCAGGTCGGCAGGTGAGTAGCGAATGCCAAGGAGAAATGCTGGATTACCGGCGCATGCTGATGGAGGACTTCTCGCTCAGCCCGGAGATCATCCTCGGTTGCCGCACCGAGATCGAACACCATTGCTCGGGGCTGCACAGGAAAGGGCGCACCCTCCACTGCCTGATGAAAGTGGTGCGAGGGGAGAAGGGCAGCTTGGGAGTCAGCTGCCAGCAGTCGGTAAGGGCTTAGTTTTGGGTTAGGGTTGGGGTGGTAGTGGTGGTGGTGGTGGTGGTGCGGGGGAGCCTGCCATTCTTTTATTCACGTCTGGATTCACCGATTTCTAGTGCCAGAGCCAGAATCCAATGTGTTAATACCTGGGACAGAGTAAAGGTTCTTGAGTGTCAGCAGGGAATGTGGGAGAATTGCTGAATAAACACATGGGAGCCTGCTCCGGTGGTTTTGCAAGGGCTTGACTCTTGTTGCAATATATGCTGGCTCAACCAATTGGGCCCCTCTCAAGAGGCTATGGTGGAGGACGCCAGGTTGTTTGAAGCATACTCCCTTCTGGCAGCTGAGCCTCGGTTCTTGTTCACAACGGCTTTGCTGTTGTCACTTGTGCACTGGAGTTGGGGCTCTGATGTCTCTTCTCTGTCCCCCAGCCGTGGCACAGCCCTACTGGTGGGTGGGTTTTGCTCAGGGCCCTGGCAGCTTGCCATAGGATCCACAGCACTGCCGGGCCCCTGTCCTGGGCCACCGTTGGCCCTTGGCTTCTTGGGAAGATCTTGGCTTGCATGGAAACAAGGAAGGCCCTTCCGCATCCAGGAACTGCCCCGTGGCTTAGTTCAGGGAAGCATTAGGCAGTGAAACAATCAGGACCAGTGGATTTATCTGTCCATGAGAAATGTATGACTCTGCCCAGGTTCCCCCAAATGGTATATTTCAATAAGCCCATCTCCACCCAGGTGAGAGCAACAGTGCTAACAGAGCTCTCCCCCCGCCCCAACCTGGTATGCCCCTTGACTCCCAAAGGAAAGGAGTAGGTAGGCTTATCTATTGTTAGGACACTTGCATTGCCTTCAGAATCCCATTGAGGAACAAGTACCATTGGGTGGGAGGTTTCTGAACACCAGGGATGCTTCCAGGATGGAGCTGATTCTCGAGTACATTATAAAAACCCTTGTAGGAGGTAGAGGTGAGGGGTGCCGTTTTTCTTTGCTCTCTCGGTTCATTTCCCTTTAATTTCCTCATTGGGGGAGGACAACGATCAAGTAACTGGCCTGGATTTTTTAAATGCCCAGAATGTCTTTCTTAGTCAAGCCGGCAGTTTCCAGAGGCAAATGAAGCAGCAGCCACTGCAAAGCCTCTGTTGCAGTTGAGTCACGGGTAGGGGAGAATGTTGCTCTGTTTGGCACAACTCTTGGCTGAGAACTCTCTTTGGGCTTGAAAGATAAATCATCCACTCAGATCCTGGCTTTGCCTTGCAAACCATTTTGCCATTTTCTAAAATGTGAGAGTAGCTAACATCCCTGGGGAAGTTTGAAGAATGTTCTGTACTTCTAAGAGGGAGTCCCTGAAATTAACTGGAGGACAGACTTCAGAGCTGTTAAGTTTTGCATTTCTGCCAGGAAGAGAAGCTGGGGACCTCTTGGGATGGCTTGTATTAAACTCCCCATCCGTCTTGCTCCTCTAGCTTCAAACGTTGATCCAAGAAACGGACCCTGGTGCTGATTACCGCATCGACAGAGCTTTGAACGAAGCCTGCGAGTCAGTGATCCAGACCGCATGCAAGCATATCCGCGCTGGAGACCCCATGTAAGTTCCAAAGCTCGATTCAGAACCGTCCCCTGGCCTTGGCTGCTCTGTGTGGCTTCTATAGCTTGGGAGGGCAGGAACCTAATGGCTCCAGGGTGCCATTTATGTGAGCACAGATGTGGCCTGAGGTAGAAAAGGCTTACAATAAGGCTGGCATTCATTCATTGGTTCACTGATTGATTGATTCATTCAATCATTCAATCCTTTGTATACCATCCCATTGCTGTGAAAGCACTGCTGTGGGTGGTTTACAATCAACTAAATCAATCAATGTAAATGCCACCAACAAATGGCCTGGGAAGACTTAGTGGGTTGGGTGGATGATCTTAGGATCAACAGGTAACAGGGTCCCAAGCCATGAAGGGTTTTACAGGTGATCGTCAAAACCTTGCATCCGATCTGAGAGGCATCCGATGGCACCGGCTTGCCTCTCCTTAGCCTTCCCAGTGTGGGGGAGAAGGGCCACCTGGTGATGAGGCTGCCTGTCTCCACAGGGACTCACTCGCCTGTGCTGTGGAGAAGGCTGCTGCTGCTGCTGCTGCTCAGTCCCTCTCCCACCGGTCAGGCTGGCGGCTGCTCTGTGGGAAGTGAAAGAGTCTGGAGGTGGCACCGCCGGGGTCTGACGTGCCTCTTTCTCTTGCAGGATTCTCTCTTGCCTGATGGAGCACTTGTACACCGAGAAGATGGTGGAAGACTGTGAACACCGGCTCTTGGAGCTGCAGTACTTTATCTCACGGGACTGGAAGTGAGTCCTGCGGTGGGTGCGGGGGAACCCAGCCCTTGCCTCCTCCTGCAAGGGGACTTGAGACACCACCAACCCCACGGAAAGGAAATTTGGCCCAATAGGTGTTAGGTTGCAAGATCTGGAATGGTCTTAGTCACTCACTTGCTCCAGGTCTCAATTAGTTTTCCTTTCTCGAAATTCAGAACTAAGAGCACATGGTATCTCCAATTATTTCATCATTGCCCCATCCTCACTTGTGTTTAAGGGATAGGAGATAACACGTTTAGATAGAAGTTGCGTCCTGGAGGCAGCCCTCAAGAGCCACCCCCTTGTTCTCTGTGAAATGCCAGGGGTCCCCCATCATCCCCAATTTAAGCCTCCCACTCACTTTAAATCATCCCATACCAGGTAGAATTTCCTTTAGAGGCTGCCAATCACAAGGACCGACTTCCTTATATTGTAAATGTATTAATTGTAGTATAACAGTACATGAACTTCTCCACCTGGGTATTTCCACTTTTCTGACATAATAATGTTTGTAGCATTTAGTTTTAATTTTTTAAAAATGGTGTATCTTTTTGTAGCTTCCAAGTGGCTTTCAGAAAATCTTTGTAATGAACACCTCATATTAGAAAACCCTTTTGTGTGCACTTCACTCAAACGCATCACAATATTTTACGGGGAAGCTTGAATTTTTTCAGGATCTGATTTTTCTTTGCTGAAAGAGGCAGGGTTTGTTCCTTCTGTGGTTCTTCCCAAGCACTTCTGGTTTGCTAAGTTTCAGGGGTGAGAGACAACAGCGCTGAGGGGGAAACACCCTAGGCCTTGATGGGTGGGCCGAGGGCGGCCTGGGCTCTTCTAATGGTGACACGTCGCTTCCTCTGCTTTGACAGATTGGATCCTGTCCTCTACCGCAAGTGCCAGGGAGATGCCTCTCGGCTTTGCCACACACGTGGCTGGAACGAGACCAGCGAGATGATTCCTCCTGGGGCGGTCTTCTCCTGCCTGTACAGACATGCCTACCGCACAGAGGAGCAGGGGAGGCGGGTAGGCACTCGGGGCTCCTCCTTGGGCAGGGGAGTGGGGTTTGCCAGCAGGGTTTTGGGGGAGGGGTTAGGGCCTCTGGTTTCCAAGGACTTTCTCGAATATTCCCAAGAGAGCAGATAGGCCGAGCAAATGGTTCTGGGAGGGAAGGAGAAGCAGAGAGAGTTAGTCACAGCCCACTTGACAAGTTTCCAAGCTGCTTTTTGTGAATTTGGCCAGCCTTCTCAGGAACACCCCTCTCTCGAGAGAGAGAGACCTTCACGCCACTCTCGGGGCAGTTGCTTTCCTTGAAGCGGTGAAAAGGGCACTCCGGAGCTGAGGCGCCCTTGGCTCTTGACAGCTTGTTGAGGGGAGGAACCAGAATAGGGCACATCTTTTGCATGCAGGAGGTCCCAGACCCAACGTGGCATCTCCAATTCAACAGTGTTTTTTTTTTTCTGCAAATGGTGTGAAGAGCCTGTCCTAGAGACCCTCCTGTTGCATAGCAAGCTGGGCACCAAAATGGGTCGCCATCTTGGCAGGTGGCCCGGGTGGAATGCTGGTGGCAAACTGGATGACATCCTCAGGAAATCCGGTGGCTGCAGCACTTGCCTGGGCAGGGTCCTTCCAAACCGTTTGCATCCTTCCCTCTTTAAGTGACCTGTCGCACCAGAATTTCTGTGGCTGGAAGAAGGTTTCATGCGCCCTGGCCAGGAGGAAGGTGCAGGGAAGTTTGCATTGGGTCAAGTTCTTGTACAGGAAGCCCCCCCCCCTTCCGGCCACAGCTTGAAGGAGCAAAAGCTGCAAAGCACAGTCCTCTCTTTCAGCGCTTAGAGAAGCCTGCGCTCGCCTTCCCGGTAACTTAATGGAGAGGCACCCCCTCCCATTCTTTGTCGTCGCCTTTGAAAAGCAAGAGTCGGGCCTGCTTCTGACCTGTGCTTGATCATCTGGGCGAGTTCTAGGCTCATCCGTGCCGGCCGTGGCTTAGTCCTTTTGCCACTGGGCTCTGTTCAGACCGCTCTGTAGGGGAGTCTTCCCACTGATAGCCAGTGGGGCACCTCTGTCATCCTGCTCCCTTCACCCCTGGTGTATTACTAGGTTTTCTGTCATCTAAGCTGGATTAGTGTTTGTGGTTCTCTTGTGAACATGACAGGTGCCAAATCCTCTAAGTCTCCTTAGAGGGAAATAAATCTCCTACCCTGGTATCTCAGATCTCTCTGATTTTTGCTAGCTGGGCGATTGGGGCTTCCCTCGGTCATCTGGGGCCTTGTGTGGTTTCGAGCATTCTCTACTCTTTAAGCAAAAAGTCCCTTCCCATCTGTGATGTAACTGGGTTTAATTAATCTGCCTATTTTTGGCATCCTGTTCAAGCACATCTTTTTAAACTGGGCACGGTGAAAGCTGCCTGGCCAAATGGAAAGGGGAGTATGAATTGGAGCAGCTGTAGCTCTGGACCTGTGGGAGAAGAGGCTACAAAAATAATATCCAAAGACTCCCTGCCTACGTCTGGAAGGTTGGAGTCACTGGGATTGTTTGCCTGGAACAGATCTGTACGTTTGTGCTTGGCAGCTGTCCCGAGAATGCAGAGCCGAAGTACAGCGCATCCTGCACCAGCGTGCCTTAGATGTGAAGCTGGATCCGGCTCTCCAGGACAAGTGCATGATCGATCTGGGAAAGTGGTGCAGTGAGAAAACAGAGACGGGACAGGTATTTGTGGCATCCGATTCCTAGGGGCTTTTGCAAGAGGGAAGAGGGAATGTCCTTGTTGGCGCGAAGGCCGTTTTTCCATGCCAGATAACGATGTGGCTTGGGGAGATGCGGATGTCGACGGGCGTGAGCTTGAGCAGTTGGTGCTCTTCGAGGTGGGAGGAAGAAGCTCTAGGAGAGAATTGACTCTTCATTGGCACATTGCCGGCTGACGGTCGTGCTCCAAAGGCTGCCAGTGACAGTCAGACAGAGCTTTGACAAAACAGGCGGTTGGTGGAGGCAGCAAAGCAAAGAAGGAAAAGAAAGTTCGGGGCAGAACAGGGGAGCAGACCTGTTGTCTCCCACGCCCACAGAGAAGCACAGAGGTTGCTGGAGACACTGCATTGTGCATCAGGGGCGGGGGGGGGTCTGAAAGGGAGACATTAAATGCATCTCTTCACATGAAGACTCTTGGCTCTGCTTAGGAACTTGAGTGTCTTCAAGATCACCTGGATGATCTAGCTGTCGAGTGTAGAGATATCGTCGGAAACCTTACTGAGCTCGAATCGGAGGTGCGTAGGTTTTTGTCTCTTAAGGCAAGCTCCATGGGGAGGGGAGGGCTGCCCTGGATGAGGCTTGACGTGCACACCCCCCGGGGTCTTTGAGTGGCCAGCGTCTCATGGCCCTCTCATGAGATGATGAAGGAGGGAGAAGCTCAGATCTTCATGCATTGTTCCAAACAGGACCCCACCCTGGGATCATCAAAAGCAAAATGTAATTGGGTAAATGATTTTTTTTAAAATGACAGGCAGACTCTTTTTTAAAAGCTTGCTAATATTTGGTCAAATCTAATTGGCCTTAGTTAAGTATATCAAATGATGAGAAAAGTTTGTTGCAGCCTGTCCTTGTTCACACAGCCTTGTGGGGGAGGTGGACAGCCAAGCCTTGATTACCCTCATAGGTAAACATCCCATAGAAATTGGAAGGGCCCTCCTTCCTTAGGATAAGCTCCATGTTGAAAAATCACCTGGCCTGAGCCTGGCCAGGCTAAATGCTCTTTGTCCCTCTGACAGGACATCCAGATAGAAGCCTTGCTGATGCGCGCTTGCGAGCCGATCATCCAGACCTTTTGCCATGTAAGTGACTCTTGTCCATACTTGTGTGTTAGGTAGCAGTAGGGCAGAGTTCCTCTCTTTTTATCGTCATTTGAGTGACACGCATTGGACACCTGCACGCTTTACTGGGTGACATTCCGGGGGCCCTTAAATAGTGCCTTTCAAGGAATCTCCGCAAGTGCACAGGTGCCCTTTCTGCATCTGCATCCTCATTGGTTGATGGCACTCATCTGTCACCTTCACTGGGAGGTGAGCTTTGCTGGAATTCAGAGCTTTCAGATTGCTTGAGCACGTGATATATTTATATATCCTCCCCCCCCGATTGTGTCAC
>JAHTLZ010000065.1:1653167-1697716 GCA_023846285.1 Phrynocephalus versicolor
TGCATTGCTTTGTAGACAGAGGATATTCGTTTGGAACCTGACCTTTATGAGGCGTGCAAAACGGACATCAAGAACTACTGCCAGAATGTTCCCTACGGCAATGCTCAGGTGATGGGCCTTCGATTCTCTTCCCCCACTTGTCAGAGTTAGGACCCACTTGTCCTCTCAAGAACTCCATGGAGAGGCCTCTGTACCCCTTCATCTGTGAAGGAGGCATGGCTGAAGGAGGAGGAGGAGGAGGAGGCATGGTGCCCTGTGAGCGCTTCAGACCCTGCAGCGCCCCTTTGCCCCTTCAGCTGCATCTCCACTTGCATGTCCTCCCTGAAGTGTCCTTGATAGGTTGCTTTGAAATCCCTTGGGCATTAAGATATCAGGTGCTGCCCCGTCACTCTCCTTATCCCTCTTATTCCATAGAAGACATGGTTTAAAAGAGGGTGGCCCTGGAGGTGCCATTTCATCCCTCCGCCTCCTATTGTTTGGTCAGTGAGTCACTTGCAGGCTCCCCCCCCCCCATCTATCTTGGCCGTGCTGCCCCTCCTGACTTGAGCTGTTTCCTTAGTGATCGGATGTTGTTTCAGATTATTGAGTGTTTAAAGGAAAACAAGAAGCAGCTGAGCACCCGCTGCCATCAGAAGGTCTTCAAACTCCAGGAGACAGAAATGATGGATCCAGAATTAGATTACACCCTCATGCGTGTCTGCAAGCAGATGATTAAGGTAATTAGCGTTGATAACAGGCAGCTTCGTCCACTGATTAAGCCCAGTTAACATATGGTGCACCTTTCTGCTTGTGTATATTAAACATCTTTGTGATAGGGGTCCCAAAAAGGAAGGTACCTGGAGAACAGGAGAGAGGCCAATGTGTTGATGTGTCTTCTGCAAGCCTCCACAGCATTTGTATGGGGTTAATAATGTGAATGCTTTTTTCAGCAAGACAGAGGCTGCAAAAGATGAAAAATCTTAGCTCCATAGCCATCAAATGACCCTTCTTTGTGTTCTCTGGGACGCATAGATATGGGTGTTTCGGTGCCTGCAGAAAACATGTCAGAACATTCTAGAACTGAAGGAAAGAACCATTAGAATAGCCCCACCTCCTTAACTGCACATGTCTCTGTGCTTTAGTTGTCTCTGTGCTATCTCTTAAGAACATTCACTGGAGGAGTTTTTGCCCTCTATTCTTGCAAGGAACTCAACCACGGTACCTTTTGTCATTGTTTGTCTCCCATCTTATCCTCTTCCTCCTTTGAGAGGTGGCCCACCAGATAGATCGTTAGTGTGCAAGGCCTTCCTTCCATCTTGGGCCACAACAGGGACCAGGATGGCTTCTTCTTTGTGGCCTCTAAGAATCACACTGATAGGTGATCTGCACATGCATTGAGCCTTGCCAGAATATTCTAGAGCTTCTCTGTGAGCGGGTTGATACATTCATATATAGGCCATTTCCCTCTGCCGTTCTTTGATTTCCCTGGGATGCACAGGGGGAAACATGTCAAAACAACCTCTAAGGTGCACCTCTGGAGCAAGCTGGCTAGAGAATCCTTATTTCATAGAATCATGGAATCATAGAGTTGGAAGAGACCTCAAGGGCCATCCCATCCAACCCCCTGCCATACAGGAACCCCATCACAATATTTCCGACAGATGGCCATCCAGCCTCTGCTTAAGAACCTCCAAAGGAGGAGACTCCACCACCCTCCTTTGTGGCAGCATATTCCACTGCCAAACAGCTCTAACTGTCATGAAGTTCTTCCTGATGTTCAAATGGAATCTCTTTTCCTGTACTGTAGTTTGAAACCTTTTCCCCGAGTCCTAGTCTCTGAAGCCATGGGAAACATGGCCATGGATTTCTGCTCATCATCTCACCCTAATTCAGCAGCCACGAGTCCCAGCCAGGGATGGGAAAGGCCTTGCTGGTCTCTGGCTGAACGTCCATTTTTGTCTTTCAACAGAGGTTTTGCCCAGAAGCGGATGCAAAGAACATGCTGCAGTGTTTGAAGCAGAACAAGAACAGTGAAGTGATGGATCCCAAATGCAAACAGATGATCACCAAGCGCCAGATTACACAGAACACAGGTAATGGCAGTTCCTCTCTCTCTCTCTCTCTCTCTCTCTCTCTCTCTCTCTCTCTCTCTCTCTCTCTGTCTGTGTGTGTGTGTGTGTGTGTGTGTGTGTGTGTGTGTGTGTAATTAGCATGAGTCAGAAAGCTCACTGCCCAGCTTCAGGACAGCATTAGACAGCTGTCGTGTTTACTGTTTGGACAAAGACTGTAGCAATAGGAATGCATTTAAAACTGGGAGTCAGCATGCCAAGCCTGAGCCAAAATTCCTGGTCTATTCAGCTGCAGAAATCAGAGAAGTGCATGTCATTACTCTTGTTTGCCTTCTGTTTGGTATTAGTTAGTTAGTTAGTTAGTTAGTTAGTTGGCTAGTTAGTTATTTTAGGGTATTTTTGCCTCACTTTTCTCCTTGAAAAGGACCCAAGGAGGCTTATAGTAACCAGGGATAATATACAGTCCAGTACAATTAAGATATATTCAAGTATTGAGAACAGGGAACTGAGGGACATCCTACAGCATCAAAAGACATTACATTAAAGCTACCAGAGAACGCAAGCAGTTAAAAAGAGAGTAAAATTCCATATAAAGTTATGAGTGAGGGAAACTAACATTGAAAACATAGTGTCAGTGCAATCACAAAAGTCTATAAACATGAAGTCTATGTTTTCATGTTGATAAATTCATATAAAAGTGACATAATAGGTAGTCCATCATTCAAGGAAAGCTTGCCTGAAGAGTAAGGTCTTTGCCTGTTTCCAGAAAGACATCAGAGATGGGGCAGTCCTGGCCTCGAGTGGGAGGGAGTTCCAGAGTTTGGAAGCAGCAGCCGAGAAGGCCCTTTCATGGTTTCCCACGTGATGTACCTGTGAGGGTGGCAGGATGGAGAGGAGGGCCTCTCCTGATGATATTAATATCCGAGTCGGTTTATATTGTGAGATTCAATCTTTAAGGTAGCTAGGGCCCAGGTTGTACAGTGGTTTGTGGGTCAAGGTCAGCACCTTGAATTGTGCATGATAGCTGAGTGGCAGCCAGTGGAGCTGCTTTAATAGGGGTGTAATGGGATCTCTGTACCCCGCCCCATGGCTGCTGCATTTTGGACCCATTGGATTTTCCCGAGAATTTTCATCGTTAGTCCCACATAGAGTGCATTACAGTAGTCCAGCCGGGACCTCACTAGGGCATGTATCACTGTGGCCAGAGCTGGTTTCTCAAGAAAGGGGCGTAACTTGCATACTAGCCTTAATTGTACAAATGTGCTCCTGGCCGCAGCTGTGGCCTGGACATCCATGTCCAAGGATGAGTCCAAGAGCACCCCTAAGCTGCATACCTGACAAAAAAACTGTACTGGTTGTATCCCTACACCTTGTTCTCCCTTTCAAACTGACCAGGAGTACCTCTGTCTGGTCTGGGTTTAGTTTCATTCTGTTTATCCTCATCCAGTTCATTACTGCAGGTAAACACTCATATAAAATTGACATACAGTCATTTCCTGCCATTTCGCGGTTCAGGTACTGCGGTCCCACTATATCGCAGGATCTGCGCCTTGAGGCCAAACGAGGGGGAGGGGCAGGGGCAATTGCATCGCCCTGTGCTGCTGCCCCACGCTCCTCCGAGAAGCCAATGAATTTCAATTGAGAAAATTTTCCCATTGGAATGCATTGAGCCAATGTATTCCAATGGGGAAAATTATCTCCATTGAAATGCATTGAGCCAATGCATTTCTATGGAGACGCCGGGACCGGGGCGGGAGGTCAGATCCCCCTGCCGCCGCTAGCGCGCACCGCCCTAAGACTTCGCGGACTGGTGTGCGCCACCGGTGGCAGGGGGATCTGGTCGCACCCCTGCCTCCCAGGCCCCACCCACCCCGCTTCCGCATATTGCGGGTTGTCAGGCATCGCGGGTCGGGTGGGTCCCTAACCCCCGCGATAGGCGGGGGGGGGGTTACTGTAGTAGTTCCCTTAGAGTCTGAAGGTGATGAGTGGTGGAGCTGGGTATCATTGGCATACTGGTGGTACTTAACCCCAAAAGACCTGATAAACTGCCCCCGTGGTTTCATATAGATGTTAAATAACATAGGAGACAAAAAAAAGAACCCTGGGGAACTCTACGTGTCAGGGGCTGAGGTGTTGAATATGAATCACCTAACACCATTTTCTGCGTTCTTTCCTGCAGGAAGGACCGGAGCCATTTTAATGCAGTACCCTCAATTCCCCTTTCAGTGCTATTCAGACTAGAAGGCTTATTGGTGGTTAGTCAGTCTGTTTCCGACCCCAGCAGTGGAAGAATCAAGTGGGTCTTGAAAAGCACAATTTCACACCTGCTTCAGTTTTTTCTGCACTCCTTTGGTACAGTGTAGGGCAGGGGTGCCCAAACTTTTTGTAAGAAGGGCCAGATTTGGTAGCTGAGAATGTGTCAGGGGCCGGTTGCTCCCCGACCTTGCCATCCCACTGAACCATAAGCCCCACCCACTGACCCCTTGCAACCCCACCTGCAGGAAGGGAGGGAGGGACCAAGGGAGGGAGGTGGAAACCAAGAGAGGAAGGAAGGAAGGTGGGGAACAAGGGAGGGAGGAAAGAAGGAAGGTGGGGGACAAGGGAGGGAGGTGGGGACCAAAGGAAGCAGAGGAAGCCTGTTTAAAAAAACATGGGGCAAAGGAGGGGGAGGGAGGGGCGGGCCGGCCAGCCGCGCACCACTCAGAATGGCCTGATGGGCCGGATTTGGCCCTGGGCCGGACTTTGGGCAGGCCTGGTGTAGGGACAAGCCGTTGGTGGCCTCCTGGTGACTCCCCTTTTGCTAATCCTTGACCCCTGGGTATGCTGACTGGGGCCTGTTAGGACGCATCACCTGGAAGGGGTCATGTGACCTGTCTTTCGTATGATGGCTGATGTATGCCATCCTTTGTGCAGATCAAGTCAACAGTTCTTGTCAATTGGCTGTAGGGAAAACAGCTCAGCCAGAACACTCAGACCTCGTGAAAGAGGTACCGTCCTGTGGATTCCTGATCAGGAATGCTGACTTCACTCCTTTCCTCCTTGGTAGATTACCGCTTGAATCCAGTGCTCAGGAAGGCCTGCAAAGCAGACATCCCCAAATTCTGTAAGAGCATTCTGAGTAAGGCCAAAGACGACTCGGAGCTGGAAGGAGAGGTCATATCCTGCTTGAAGCTGAAATATGCAGACCTGGTGAGTGAGGCCCGTGCGGGGGACACTTGGAGCAAAGGTACAAAGGGCCCTTGTTCTCAGTGTGGACCCTTTGCTCCCTGGCCAGTCAGGTAAACAGACATATTTAAAATACAGGAAGGTTGGATCCTGCTTTGGACATCAGAAGCTTAAAAGCAGTTATATTAGTTATCCAGTGCAGGATAATAGTCAGTGTGGTTAAAACATTATATGCCAACAAAAACTGACAACTGGATAGCATGTGCTACCATGCAGAGTTTAATTGTTGGGGGGATGGCATACATGTTAAAAGTAATTTTATCATCTTCCAAATATGAACATTTGGGTGGTGTTTTGTTTGTTTTAGATATACACAAACATGAGTTTCCTCGAGCAGTAATCTGAAAAATCATTTGCACCACTGAAGCATCTTTTGTTTGATTGGCACATGATCCGTGTTGTTTAAAAAAAAAGTTAAATGCATGAATGATGTGCCTGTTCAAAAGGTATTATGAGCCACGCTCTGGCTGTTGAAAATTCTAAAGTCGTATCTCTTGAGATGAGCCGATAGAACACTGAGGAGGATCCCAGAATCCCTGTTTGTGGCTTTTCTCCACGTGTTGTTGGTAGCTGTTTGTCTCTCTTCAACAGCAGGTTGTTCCTGCTGTATGTCCTCCAAATATTTAGGGAAAATTGGAAGATATAAAATAAGAAATGAGGGGTTGGGGGGTTCGAGAAGCCTTCCAGAATCCCCAGCTGTCAGAAGCTGGCTTGCATATAGTTGCTTCTGGCTGGATGGATATGACAGTTTTAAGCATCTGCCAGAGCTCAGGTTGCCTTTTGGGTGTCTGCATTCAGAATGAAGCTGCTTGACACGCAGTCTTTTCTCCAGGTGGAAAAATTCTCATTAGATGGAAGGTACCCTAAGCAAATGGCCTTTTTGCTACCAAAACTTGTTCTTAAGAAACGTTTTGGCTGATCAACCTATATAGAGCATAAACACCTGCTTGGAAGTTTAGGTCCCCCCCCAGAGTAGAGCAGATGATGTGCATCAGTGATGCTGCACAAGCGGATGGTGCATGAGACAGGAATTTGTCCATCTCTGACGGATATGCACATTGTTGGCAAACTTATGAATTTACTCATCTTGTAGTGCAGTTACTCTTTCGGTATTTGCACAGCTCCGCATGTTGATTAGTTCTGTACTTATGAGTGGATGTTGCACACAAAGACCCATGCTTTAAAGCAAAGCAAAGACTCCTGCTTATATATCTGGAAGTTGAGTCATTTTCTTGAGAGATTGAAATGTTTCGCTGCTCATCAAAGCAGTTTTGTCAGTCTAAGGAAAGTTAGTGGCAAGTCCTCTGTTTTATAGTTCACCTCCATTTCTCATCATCCTGGTCTGAATAGACTCATAAGTTGGACAATGGCCTGAATAGTCTTGTTAGTTCGACAATAGCCTGAATAGGTTAATAGGTGGACCATGATCTGAATAGGCTCGTTAGGTGGAAAATGGCCTAGGGTGCTTCTAAGTCCCACCCATTAAGTGTGGGTCATTAGCTATGGCCTTGCTGGTGGAAGTGTACCAGAATCAACAGTGTACCTTCATTTGAAGGACAAAGGGCACTCATTCAAAGATGAAGATGTTCACATAATAGACAGAGAAGATAGGTCGTCTGAGAGAGGGGTCAGGGAAACCATTCATGTGTGTATTGAAAACCCCTCTCTCAACAGAGGTGAGGGAATCTGTCTGCTGTTTATCAAGTGGCCCTTTAATTGATCCTCAGACAAATCAGAAGCAATTCACACCTCCACCAGGAAGGTCATGACTAATGAGCCATGCTTAATGGGTGTTGGGAAGGGCTGCATAGGTGGGACTTTCACCTGCCCCAGGCCACTGTCCACCTAATGAGCCTATTCAGGCCACTGTCCACTTAACAAGCCTATTCAGGCCATGGTCCAACTTAAGAGCCTGTTCAGACCAGGGTGATATGAAATCAAGGTGAACTATAAAATGGAGGACTCACCACTAACTTTCCTCAGACTGATGAAGCTGTTTGGACGGGCAGTGAAATGTTTCAGTCTCTCAAGAAAAAAAGTCCAGTTGCCATGATTCAACTTCCAGATAAACTCACCTGGATGACTGAGGATCTTCACTGACATCCTGCTTATTTACCCGCCCCATAGTGGTTAAAGCACTGTCTGGGTGGTTTACAGTTTATTTATGCAGGCTACATGTTGCCCCTGCAGTGAGCTGGGTACTCACTTTACCCACCTCAGAAGGATAGAAGGCTGAGTCAACGATAAGGTGGCTACCTGGGATTGAACTCCAGGTTGTGAGCACAGTTTCGGGTACAGTACAGCACTTTAACCACTGCGATACGAGGAAAAATGGAACATGTGCAAAAATGTGTTATCGGGGAGAAATTCTGTAACACTATAAAATTGTAACAAGATCCATAAATTTAAGAAAATGCACTTGAATGTCCAGGGAGACTTCAAATTAAAAATAAAATAAAATTATAAACTGGTGCATTGTGGATGAGAGAAAAAAAGAAACACAGTGATCTAGTCATAGGTAGCTGCTTCATATTTTAACTGGTGCAAAAGTTAACATTAACCAGGCTGCCTTGTGTGCATGTAAACAGAACAAAACCCTTAGATGTGGCCCAAGAAGATAAAAGCAGCTGTAGCTTCTGGGGTGTTTATCTGTATGATCTCTTCCAGAGGTGGGCATAATCACTTGTTGTTCCTCTAGATCAGGAGTGCCCAAACTTTTTGTAAGGAGGGCCAGATTTGGTGGCTGAGAATGTGTCAGGGGCTGGTTGCTCCCCGACCCTGCCACCCCACTGCAAGCCCCACCCACTGACCCATAAGCCCCACCCACTGACCCCTTGCAACCCCAGCCACAGGAAGAAAGGCGGGGACCGAGGGGGGGAGGGATGAAGGTGGAAACCAAAAGAGGAAGGAAGGAAGGTGGGGAACAAGGAAGGGAGGGAGGAAAGAAGGAAGGTGGAGACCAAAGGAAGCACAGGGAGCCATGGCCACAGGTCGCCCCTTGGAAGAGGCAATCTGTGCGACCTTGCAACCCCCCCAAGCTCCCCAGCGGTGGCAACGGCTCACCCGCCAGCCCACCCCAAAGCTCCTTGGCGGTGGCAGAGGCACGCTGGCCTGCCCACCCCCACACATTCCCCTGCGGTGCCGGTGGCGGCAGACCGCCCAGCCGTCCAAGCTTCCCAGCGGTGCCGGTGGTGCAGCCCGCCCGATCACTGCCTGCGTGTGCGCCCACCCTCACAATGCTCCCGGCTATGCCGGTGGTGGCTGCCCCAGCGAGGGCCAAGCTTCACAAGGTTCCCGGCGGTGTCAGTGTTGGCCGAAGATTTAAAAAAAAAAAAAAAACATGAGACCAAGGAGGGGGAGGGAGGGTCGGGCCAGCCAGCCGTGGGCCACTCAAAATGGCCTGACAGGCCGGATTTGGCCCCTGGGCCGGACTTTGGGCAGGCCTGCTCTAGATTATCTTCATAGGACAAACCTGGTATAACTGTTTTTCTTTTGTCCTGGACACAGCGTCTGTCACCGGACTGTGAAGATCAGATTCGAGTGATTATTGAGGAATCTGCTCTTGATTACCGACTAGATCCTCAGCTGCAGATGCACTGCTCAGACGAGGTGGGCATTTCCACATGCGGTCCTGCTTCATCCATACGGGTGGGCAGGCGCACATGCATAACTTTGTAACACTTGTGTGTCCCCTGGCATTCCTGAGCATAGTCGTCCATGACCTTTTAGGCCAGATGGGTGGGACATGCAGTGGTAGCTCGCTTTAAGTAATTGGTGCGTTCTCTGGCACATTTTGTATTGCGAAACATTTGTAAAGTGAAACATGGTTTCCCATAGGAATGCATTGAAAAACAATTAACCCGTTTTGGACATCAGAAACACCCCCCATACATAACCCAAGTAAGAGACATGCACAGTAGAAACCCTCCCCCCCCAACACACAATTCATAACACGGGATAAGGCATGTAAACGACGAAGCTCCGCTCCCTACCTTTCCACTGCTTAAGAAATGCACCCAAAGAGTTCCAAAACTGCTGTTAAAAATTCCAGAAAGGCTCTAAAGCCCTCTGCAAAAACCATTCCAACACCTCCACACTCGACACCATGTGTGATCCACAGACTCCTGCATGAACGGAGGCAGTGCTATAAGCTTCCCAGGCGCAGTGCATCTGTGGAAATCATTTTGTGAAAGAAAAACCTAAACATTTCTTAAACCGAGGCATTGCTTTCTATGGATTTCCCTTCTTGAAGCGAAAGATACATTAAACAAGGCATTCATCAAGCAATAATCAATCAGTCAGTCAATCCAGGTTGCAGAAGAAGCTTTGTGGCCATCACCTTTTGTAGCTAAGGAAGTAAGTTGTAAATCATGAATTGGTGAGCAGGGCAAATCCATGCGGAAGCAGGATCTTACATTAAGAGTGGAATTAGGGTGTCCATGAATTAAATGGATATACACAATAAGTGGTGTATAAAAAGCAAAATGTTCTTCTTATATACCACCCTGTAGCACTTAAAGCACACTCCCCACCCAAGTGAGATGGTTAATCATTCAACCTACCTCAGAAGGAGAGAAGGGTGAGTCAGCCATGAGCCCAGTTACAGCTGCAGTGCAGCAGTTTAACCAGTGCACCACGAGGCTCAATACATAGGCATATAGGTATGCATGTGTTTTGGTGGGAAGTGTTTACGAGAAGTCTTGGCAGGTCCATAAATGATGACTTTTAAAATTTAACTCAAGGCAGCATCGGAGCCATCAGATGCCACTCTAAGCTTTTGCTCAGTACCGGAGGGGTAAGATGATGGTTAGAAATGACCTATCGCCTCCCACCTAAATTTGGGACAACTTTGGTTTAACCAGTCATACTATTCCCCGCCCCCATTACCATCTTTTTCCATCCCTAAGATGCTCCAAAGTATAAAACGACCCCCCACTTTTCTGACCCAACATTATAAAAAGAGGAGCCTGTCCAGGATGGATCATCTCCTCCTTTCCCCACCCACAAGCCAAACATTGCGCCGTCGAGGGGTGCAGAAGCACTTTCACAACCCCCCCCCCCAACACACACACACAGAGACACTTTTAAGATGCCTCTGCACTCCTGGGCACTGCAATAATGTCTGGCTTATGGATGTGGAAAGGAGCTGCCGCTGAAGCTGAGAAAGAGGAGCCCGCGCTGCCTGCCCTCAACGTAGGAGACAACCCTCAATGCTAAGCCTAATAATTGTTAGAAGAAAAATAGTGTTTTATAGCTGGAAAAATAGGATAGTTGTCTCACTTTTCTTCCCTCAGAGGGCAGTTGCTACTAGGCATTGTCAATGGCTGAACGTCCTTTGTATTTTTTAAAGATTTCTAGTTTGTGTGCCGAAGAAGCGGCAGCCCAGGAGCAGACAGGGCAAGTGGAAGAGTGCCTGAAAGTCAACCTGCTCAAGATCAAGACGGACCTGTGCAAGAAGGTAAGGGAACCTCAGTGGATGGTGAAATGGGGAGGAAGGCGGTGGAAACAAAGACTTGCCAGAAGCCTTTATGGACCACTAAGTCAGCAGCTGTTGCTCCCACCCTGTGCTCTCATCGGATGTCAGAAGGGCCGACTCACGATTAGATCTTGTCTGGGACCGTGTTGCTTGTTTGTTTCTTTGCTTGCTTGCTTGTTTATGCAACTTCTACGCCACCCACTACCCAAAGGTCTCTGGGAAGCTTACAGTTAAAATGAGCAATTAAAATAATTAAAATGCCAATGAACAATTTAAAATTATACAAACATTTAGATATAGATACAACACACTAAAATTGCCATCAGGACCCACAATCAATGTTATATCAGTTAAAAAACTTCTGAAACAGGAAGGTTTTTACCGGGCGCCGAAATGTCATCAACGTTGGCACCAGGCGGATCTCACTTGGGAGGGCATTCCATCGTCTGGGGGCAGCTGCCGAAAGGGCCCTGTACCTATAAGCCACCCCTTTCACGTCCTTGAGGGATAGCTCTTTCAGGAGGGCCGCCTGCCTCGATCTTAATTGCCAGGTAGATTCATATGGAAGAGGGCGGTCCTTCAGGTGTCTAGGTCCAAAGCCGTTTAGGGCCTAATATGTCAAGGCAAGCACCTTGAATTGGTAACCAATGCAGGCTATACAGAATTGACGTAATGGGTGGTCTTTGGTGGCCTCACCACTCACCAGGTGTAACACACGATTCTGAACCAGTTGTAGTCACCAGACCATCTTCAAAGGTTGCCCCATGTAAATAAAGTACATTGCAGTAATCAATATGAGATGTTACGAGTGCATGCATAAGTGTCTTGAGGCTCCGCTCATCAAGGTAATTAAGGCTTGGCACCTGCTCTATCGCTGCCTCTCTGCCCCTTCACAGCCCATCCAGGTTTGAGGCTTTTCCCTCCTGCTGTAAAGCACTGCCCTGTGGCCACGTCATGGCGGAGTGATGATGCTGTAGGACACTGCTTCTGGGTAGAGTCCCAGCAATAATCCCACTGTTGTTTTTTCTGTTTTTTTTTTTTTTTTTTTTTGACAGTTTGGCCATGTTCTGACGGTTTTTCTTCTTCCTAACATTTCACCAGTCTCTGTGGCCAGCAAGCAGCAAGCATTCTCTCTCTGTGCTGTGATGTTGCATCCTTTTCAGGAGATGAAGGGTTTCCTGTGATTTGGATGTTTCTTGTGATAAGGGTCTCACTGTGCTCCAGGTGGATGGTCTGTTAATAGGTGTCATTAAATGTTCTGTTGTAAGAATTGATCTCTGGTGCTTGTGGCTGGGTGGAGGTCATTGACCTTTTGCGGGTTGTTGTTTTTTTCCAGTATTGGGAGCCAGGCTTTCTTGACCTTTAGACTTCAAGAACACAATACTCCCCGTGCTTTTGTAGTTTACAGGCAGTGTGTTCCATGTGGGGTACACCATTGTGATTCCGTGGGTGTTTCACATGGTGAAAGCTTTTGAACAAGGCAGGCTGTCAGAATCGTAGAATCGTGAAGTTGGAAAGGGCCTTACAAGGCCATCGATTCCAACTCCCTGCTCGGTACAGGTATCCAGACCAAAGGAGGTCTGCCCGGTGGTTGTCCAAATTTCTCTTGGAATGCCTCCAGTGTTGGAGTGCTCACCACCTCCCGAGGTCACTGGTTGATTGCGTCAACCCGACAGCACAGCAGTGGCTGCCCCCAGGACTCCTCCTCGGCCTCTTCAAGCCCTGATTGACTGCGAGGTCACTGCTGATTTAGCTCGCCTGAGATGGCAGCTTCGGCACCTACATTTGGACGGCCGCATCACGTGTGCTCAGGTCTGATGAAATGTATGGGAATGTCCAAGCTACCAAGGTTACAGCGTGCTGGTCTCTCCCCCGCAGGAGGTGCTGAACATGCTGAAAGAGAGCAAAGCCGACATCTTTGTGGATCCTGTCCTCCATACGGCCTGTGCCCTCGACATCAAGCACCACTGCGCGGCCATCCCTCCCGGAAGAGGGCGGCGTAAGTCCCACCTCAGAGGAGGAGGAGCCCAGGAAGCGGCTCTTCCACCAGGGCTGCTGGACCCACTGTTTCAGTGGGCTGCATCCATTGGTCCCCCATGACAAGCCTCTGGAATACGCACACAGTCACCCCCTGTTGTGCATCTTGTTTAGGAGGACAGCTACATTGTCTAAAACTGAAAGGGCATAGAAAAGTGTAGCTGGGCGGGAGAATTTTCTGTATTTTCAAATATACCTTTCCACTTCCCCAGAATGAGAAGTACCAGAAGAAACTGCAACAGGTGTAGAACAAGTTTCCCTTTCAAATTATGAGGTGGTCTAATATGTTGCGTTAAGAGCTTTGTTCTCCGAATGCTAGGAATTGGCATCCGTTGACGGCCACGCCCAGATGCATCCTTTAGAAAATAATGGGCGTATGGCACAGTCTCCCGGGCCACCTTGAGCGTCAACTTCACCGCCCTCCTTGCAGCTGGACTGCTCTTAGTGGGATAGTGGTGCTGGATCAGTGCTTGTCAGTCTTTCTAACAACCCCCCCCTCCGTTCTCCAGAAATGTCCTGCCTGATGGAGGCCCTGGAGGACAAGCGTGTGAGGTTGCAGCCGGAGTGCAAGAAACGTCTTAACGACAGGATTGAAATGTGGAGTTACGCTGCCAAGGTGAGCTTTCTTCCTCTGCCTGGGAAGCCAAGGGGGAAGCCCCACTCTTGGAAAGAGTGGGCTTGTGGGGGTGATTGTGGAAGACAGGACAGGACATGTGATGTCTATAGAGCGCTGCCGCCCCCCTCCCGCCCCCCAAATTGAAGAGGCAGTGCCAGCAGGGCCTGTTTGTGGGCACTTAGTGGCCTGGGCAAATGTTGAGACTCTCTGAACCCACCAGGCTGCTTGCTGGATGGCCGGGCTCTGAACCGAGCCTGCTGGGTTGCCCTCGGAAGCCGTTCTGATGCCGGTGGTTTGTGCCACCTTCATACGTGAGAGGGTGGATTTTTGGAGCTTTTGGAGAGGGTCGCGTGGAAGACCCGGGAGGCCGCCTTGTTGGTGGGAGGCAGGAAAGAGGCGAGGGCTTGGGGTGGGGAGTGACAGCCCCTTCTTTCTGCGTGGCCCATAGGTTGCCCCGGCAGAAGGCTTTTCTGACCTCGCCACGCAAGTCTTGACTTCTCCGTCCAAGAACTACATCCTGGCTGTGATGAGCGTGAGCATCTGTGTCCTGTTCCTCATTGGCCTGATGTGTGGGCGCATCACGAAGCGAGTGACACGAGAGCTGAAGGACAGGTAGAGCCTGCTGCCGGCGGGGTAGTGAGACCCGAGGGAAGAAAGAGGAAGGAAAGCCGGCCCGTTGCCCACTTTGTACAGACCTCCTCTGTATAGTCTCCCCACCCACCTGCCCCCTCACTCCTCTACGAAGAGGACCAGCCAATTAGAGCAGCAGCAGCAGCAGCAGCAGCAGCAGTCAGCTGAGCCTCCCACCTCGCCCACCCGTGGCATCTCCACTCCCGGAACGAGTTGGCACGTGCGGTCTTGGCAGCCTAGCCAGCAGCTTCGTTATCCCATCGTTAGCGACGGTTGTTTGCCTGCCTGTAGACAAGTCTCTCTCTCTCTCTTTCTTTCGTTCTCTCCTTTTTTCTGTACGGTTGGAACTGCCTTTCCTCTCCAAACTAGACTTGATGACCTGTGGCTCGAGAAGGTTTTTAAAGTTGGTTTTTAAAGATCTTTTCCAGGCGTAATGTTGGGCAGTGGGGTTTTGGTGGAGAAGTGTTTTGTGCTCCATGATTAGGGTAGGGGGAACTGAGGGGTAGTGACATCAGCCGCCGCTCCCAGCTGGCCTCGCTTGGGACTCCTGGGTCATCCTTGAACAAGCATCTCCAGCTTAGAGTCAGCCAGCAAAAGTTGCCTCTGGAAATCCATCATCTCTGCTGATCTCCTGCTCTCATTTGGTGCCCTTGCGTGCGTATGAGTGACTGAGTGAGTGGGTGCATTTTCTTTTATGGCCTGTTCCTCTGCTTTTTGCCAAAAAGGCAATGCCTTTCCTATTTTCCCTTGCTTTTGAGATTAATAAAACACTGACCAGAATAAAGAAACTGGTTTTCTTCTAAGTCCCCCTGTGGTAGAACTGCATTTACATCCCAGAGAAAGCTGTTGAACCATCCATAGGGAAGGTGTCAAGGGCGTCTACAGGGAAGATAAACAAAGGAGGAGGTAGCCACTTTGGAGAAGAGGGGGGGGGCATTTGCCAAACCCCTCTCCAGCATGGTTATTTACAAATTACTGGTGTTTTCTGCCAAAGATATGGCTCTCATTGACAGCTAGAGTAAGACTCTCTGCTGTTCAGAATCTGGGGATAGGGACCATCCGTGTTGTAACAAGAGGCCAGGCCAGGTACTGACACGGAAAGGAAGAACAGGGTTGGGAGCAGAAGAGAGCCCTCAGGAGAAGCCGCCCTGGACTGTAAGGTTGTCAGAGAGTTGGGAGGGGCAGGCCGTACCGTTACTTGAAGGGGTGCTCCTACCAGTTCTGCTCGGAGCGTGGTGCCCCTGGGAGAAAACAGCTGGGAAGACAGAGAGGGATTGGCAGCGCTTGCACAGACCTTGTGGGGGGGGGAGGTGCAGGAAGGTGTCCGTTCACCTCTTGAGACATGCCTGTGTGTGTCTGTATGATGTGTGCAGGTACGAGTGTGTACATGCTGGAGGGGTGTTCTATCCTGCCGCTGGCTATCCTGTCTGGTGCACAGCTCCAGTGGAGTCCCAAGTCCTGCTCACCCTAGTCCCAGCTTGGCTGCTACACCTGCTGCGCATGCTGCCTTCACGCTTCTGCATCCTCCAGGAGGGAAGGGCCTTTCTCCAGAAGCACCTGCGGTCCAAGCTGGTGGTGCACCGACTGCCACACATATCAGTACTGTGAATATTATCTTCTGCTGCTCTTGAGATGTTGGTGAACGGTACCAAGTGTTTAGCGTTAGGAAACCTAACCCTCCTCCATCCAACTGTAAAATGAGCAGCGAGATCTCTGCTTTTGTATCCATGGGGACGGCTAACGCGAAAGGCTTGATTTTACGATGACCACTCACTGTTTCAAGCCACCAGAGTCCAGAGGATGTGGCGAGGCAGGCAGGTGGGCAGGACTGTCTCTTGGCTGGGCTGTGGTGGCCACTGGGTTTACTTTTATTTTTACTGGAATAAAGGATAGGATGAGTTCTGATCCAAGAGCTTTGCTTCTGGTATCATTTGGTAGTCTTCTGAGAAAGTGTACGTGCTACTCTTTCCCAGGAGTCGGGGTACCTGATCTGTTCCATGGTGGAGCCCCCCCTCCTTTCCTTCCACAAAGGCCACTTCAGTATTCTCTTACACTGTGACTTCACTCAAGCCGGACCCTTTCTCCCAAGGTGTCCTGCCCTTCTTCACTATGGGGACTGTGGCCCTGACACCTACATCTGCTCCCATCCAGGACTGAGAGGGGAGGGGGGATTGGTAGTAATTGTTACAGGAAGGATATGAGCACAAGTAGGAGAAGATACGAATTCCAGGTTAGTTTGGACGTTCAGACCCTATGCAGATGGTAGGCGAGGCGTCCCTGATTTGAAATCCTGTGTGAGAATCCTGGTGCTTGCATTGGCTGTGGGCTGTGTCCCCTGAAGGGGAGGCTGCCCTTATCCCGGTGGCTGGCACCTACTCTAGCATGGAAAGGCACCCAGAATAATTTGTACCTTGCTCTCATTTCCTTGACCGCAGTTGCCTTCCTTGCTGCCGGTGAAGTGGGCAGCAGTGGTGGCTCTTTGCCCTTGAGGTCACCAGAGAGTCTCATTTCAGCGGCAGGAGTACAGGGCTGCTGCTCTGGAGGTAGGAAAGAAAGTGACCAGGTGCCTGAGCATAATAAGCAACGCTCCTCGAGGCATCACAACACACCAGGTAAGACGCTCTGTCCAGCTAGCTGGAGCGAGTGGCGCTGCCTTGAAGAGACGGGCAGCTGCTGGACTTCTGTTTAGCTCGAGACAGCAATGCTTATTCTTCCAACATGGTTAGTCTACAAGGGAGGGCGCCAAGTCTGTCCAGGAGGGGGACCTGTTCTTTTCTGCAAAGGATTGCCTTTGTAAAAACATAAAAACTATAAGGCTCTGCCTTTTAAAAGCCTGCGGCTTGCCTCCTATTTGGGAGTGCCATCAGACTGAGAGAAGACACTCTGCATCATCTGTTTGAATTGAGACCTGGTGAACGGGTGTGAGGGCAGTCTTCCCTGTTTGCACCTCGATGGCGTTCTTCCCTCCCCCCCCCCCCAGTCCAGGCCTCTCCTGCCCTTGTGCCGAAGTGTCTCCCTTCAGGGGCAAGGATCCTTGTCTTCCCATCTCAAGTGCCCTTGGCGAGTTTCTGGAATGAAGTCCAGAGGCGTTGGTCGCTGCTCCGCGGAAGCTGGAGGGGCGAGTCCCGTTGGAAGCGTCCCTGGTGCCCTGCCGAGGGTTCAGGATCCTTCCTGGAGGCCTGGTGCAGCTGGAGGAGGCAGTGCCTTCCCTTCGGGGAGCAGTGGCTTTTGCGCAGCGGTGGCTGTTCCTTTCCTCCCCCACCCGCCCAAGGTGGATCATTTGGCCGTAGAAAACGGAAGGGTGTGGCTGGGTTGACGGGTCCCACCCTCTGCCTGCCTGCCTGCCAAGGGTGCTTGCTTCCAGCGCGGTGTCCCCTCTGGGCTCAAAGGGGGTAGAGGCCCAAGCGGCGGCCGTTGGTGGTACGAGGGTAGCTGGGCTCCCGTCATTGCTGGGCTGTGCGTGCCTCTATGGCTAGGCCGGCCTGTGGATCAGAGCAGTTTGTTTGCATTGGCAAGTCTGCATCTGGCGCTTGCCGGCTCTTCTCTCCTGAGGCTCCCTTAATTGCTATGAAGTGAATAGAACAGATTGTCTAGATCAGTGTTTCTCAACCGGTGGATGCTGGAAGGGATTTCTGGGAGTTGCAGTCCAGGAACATCTGGAGACCCACAGGTTGAGAAACACTGGTCTAGACTTCCTGCAAACACATCAGAGGCAGGTAGCACTTTCCCTTCAGGTGTACTTTTCAAGCTTTTACCGGTGATTGGTTTTTTTTTTAAAAAAATCACAAACTGACCAACAGTGACATGTGTACGGAGTAACTCAGGATGGCATATGCAGTTATGCTGGATGACCTTCCTGCAGGTTTGTAAAATGGCCCAATGGAGAAGAAGGAAAGGTTGGCTGACGTTAGTCCTTTTAAAAATGTAACATTAACAAGTTTTTTTTTGTAAATTGTTTCCCCCCTTTCTATGTATAAAAACATGGCCATTCTTTGTTTTTACATGTTCATGCTGTGTAATTTTGAATTGTTATCTGAAATACTGAACATAATGTGCATTTTTTCTGTACAGATGAAATGGAAGAATTTAATAAAAAAGAGTCTGCAGGTTTATGTTTGTTTTGTTTGGGTTTCCACCAGCCATGAATAAGAGAGGAATCCTGCCTGGATATTTTCTGAATCTTGTTGGATTCAGTGGCTTTGGGACTTTGGTGGAGCTTTCAGGAAAGCAAACATAGTGCCCTGTTTTCCCTGTCTTAGAACAGTAAAACACTCTGACAGCGAACTCAAGTTTTTCTGGTTTTTTAAAAATAAAAAATGGGGATGTAATCACTGCTCTCTTGGTGTTAAAATGAAGTAGGAAATTTCTTCTTCAGAGGCTGGTCAGACTTAATTCATTGGTTGAAAATACACCATGAGAGCAAACTAGGTACTCACAACACAAAACGGACAGAATAATGGCTGCACATTTTGCTTCACATTACAGCTTTTACGGTGGCCAGAGTTTTCCCCTTTTAAGCAAAGAATTTAGGAATTAGATGAATTTAGGAATTGGGGTTATTACATGCTCAATAAATAGAAGGGCTAGCTTGCTGCAACATTTCTCCTTATGGTTCCAGTGGCCTTGAAAGGACATCTGTTAAGTCCAGGATCCTCTGGAGCTACTGCCAAGCCCACCTATTCCTAGAAAAGCAGTACTAAGGCTAAGATAATATGTAAGCAGATTTATACTCACTTGGTTTTATATTCTTCCGTTTCTAAGGTGCGCAAGGCAGGGTTTTCTCTGCAGAAGCACCTTGGTTGTGGAATGATCTTTCCAGGATCTTCCCGTTTTGTATTCTGCCAGGTATATTGTTCCAATGGTTCTATTAGTTCTATATTATAGAATAATAATACAGTAGCTTAAAATTACTCAAAACACATTAAAAGATGTCAAACATCCAGCATGGCTCTTCTTATGTTCTTATATAAAATGCAAAAGATTAAAAATGTAAAAGTGTGTGTATGTGTGTGTGTGTATGTAAATAGAGAGAAACCAAGTTTTGCTATACATATATTTTACATTTTTTTAATGTTTCTCACGCGTTTTGAGTAATTCTAAGCTACTGTGAATGGTGGGAAAGTTCCAAACGAGGCAAGCGTTTTGAGTTCTGCAGGAGTCTTCGTCAGGCGAAAAGGAGTCATTCTCGTCCAGGGGAAGCAGGTGGTGAAAGGCCTTGTTTCCAAAGAGGGCAAAGAGTCCTCCTGATCCTTTTTGGGGTTCAATGTCTCCCCCCCCCCCGCGCGCTGGCCAGGATGCTTCTTGCTCTTTGCAGCAGCTTAAGGGTGACTCCAAACGTGCTCCTCTTCTCTGCTGCTGCTGCTGCAGGGAAGCTTTGCACGGGGGTGGTTCTTGCAGCACCTCAGAGGGAAACTCCCCTGAGACTGCAGTCCAGCCTAGTGGTTGAAGGGCGGCGAGCCCCAAAGTGCTCCACTGGGCCGCGGAGGGGGGAAAAAGGGCGCCCAAGAGCCCTGCGGCGCCCTCAGGCTGGCGGCGAGGGGGGTTTCTCCCCCCTCCCCCATGGGCGCGCGGAAGGCGAGGGGCCCGGCCAGTTGCGCATGCGCGCAGGAGACATCTCCCCCCACCGCCAATCTCCCATCGGCGCGTAGGGAGGAGCCGTTAACCCCCCCACACACACCTCTTTGCCACGCCCCTCCGTGTGCTGATTGGTTCCCCCTTGCGCCGGCGTCACCGTGCCGGGCACGACACTGTCGCACGTTCAGGGCCGTAAAGCGCAGGCGGGAAACCAAAGGCTGCCCGGGAGGGAGGCGGAAGGTCGCCGTGGGAGCGCCGCGGAGGGAGGTGAGCGGGGGGGGGCGCTCTGTGGGGAGGGGGGGGGGAGGAGAGGGAAGGGGCGGGCCCATGCAAATGAAGGGGTGTGGCCGAGGGCGGGCGGGCAGGCCGGCCGGCGACCCAAGAGATGCGGCTGCCTGAGGCAGAGCGGGACCTTCCCCGCCGTCACTCGGGGGAGGCAAGACCGGACACGTGACTCTCCCTTGTTGGTCCCGGGGGGGCGGGGCGAAGAGAAAGTAACGTTTCTAAGGGTTGGTGATTCTGGGCCGCCCAAGCTTTTCAGGCGCCTGAGGCACCCCGAAGGTCTTAGGGGGGCTTGTGTGTGGGGTGGGGGGTGTTTGCTGTCCTTGCTGTTCAAGCGGAATGCATGCAGGGCCGTCATGCCACGGGGCGGGGGGGGGCACGGGGCGGGGGCGGGGGGGGGAGGCCGGCGAGCCTGGCCTGCACCGTGAGGACCGCGCCCCCCCGCCGCCGCCGCCCGTTTCTGCCGCCTGAGGTGCCCCTGGGCCAAGGAGTGGGCACAGCCTGGTTGTTATTTGTTTTAACAATGTTTGTTTTATACATTTTAGAGTATTTTCAACCTTCCTTTCTCCTTGGAAAAAGGACCCAAGGCGGTTTACAGAATGAGGGATAATGTTGTGATCTCCCTGTTAGGGGACTCAAGGCAGATCACAACATTAAAAGGAATAGAACTAAAAACACAATAAGATTTTTAAAAATTAAGGAATGTGCTAATTAAGATATATGTGAGCAATTCCAACTGAATGTTTAAAAGCAAATACAGTAGGACCTCTGTTTTCACTGATTCATAAACCACAGATGTAGTTATCCACGGTTGCCAGAGGATAAATAAATAAATAAATAAATAAATAAATAAGCAGCTGCAAACAAGCTACTGTCACAAGCAGCAGCTGTAAAGCAAGCTACACAAAACAGTTTTTTGGGGGGCTGGGGAGGTTGGCGTTCTCTCTTCTCCACAGTTTTCTTTATCCATGGGAACATCCAGAACCAATCCCCAGCAGATGCGGGGTTCCTACTGTGATAGTTAAGCTCTTAAAAACAGAAAGTAATTGTCTTTATTCTAAAAATTGCCTTCAGGGGTTCAGTCCTGAGCATTCAAGGCCACGACTGCCTGAGCAAAGGTGGCTCTTCTACTGTCAGGGGCAGGATGGAAGGGAAGGGCCCCGCCTGGCCTCCCAAAGGAAAGCATCCCGCCACCTGGGAGCTGACACCGGGAAGGCCCTGCATCATCTCCCCATCATCTGCACCCACACTGGCAATGGGACTGAGAGGAGGGCCTCTGGAGACCTTAAATGCCCAGGAGGCTCCTATGGGGAAGATATTGTCTGTTTACTCAATTGTATTTCAGTTAGCATCTTGTTTACTTTATTTTTATTTATTTATTTTTACCCCACCTTTCTCCTTGCCCAAGGCAGCATACAGTAATGAGGGACAGTATATAGTCTGGTACAATTAAGACATACTCAAGTTTGAGAACAGGGAACTGAGGGACATCTTACAGCATTCAAAGACAACATTAAAGCTACAAGAGAATGCGAGCAATTAAAAGGAGAGTAAAAATTCCATGTAAAAGTTATGAGGGATGGAAACTAACATTAAAACCATAGTGTCAGTACAATCACACAACGTTATAAGTGCTTATAAACACAAAGTTTATATATGATCATGTATGGTACCTTCAAATAAAAGTCATGTAATAGGTAGTCCACTTGCTATGTCTGTGGGACCTCTTTTCCTGTGGCATCAAATTGTTTCCCTACTCATTCCAGTAGCTTCAGTCTTTTCCTTGCTATGTTTTTACTTCTGTTCCTTTTAATATTGTGAGCTGCCTTGGGTCCCCTTATTGTGAGAAAGGCAGACTATAAAACAAAGTACCAGACTGTGGCTGAATTCCTGGTGTTTGGTGTCACAGGTCAAAACTAGAGTGTAGACTTTTTGAATTGGTGGGGACTGGGTGGGTCAACTCCCCTGTAAATTCCAAGGGTTCCGTGGCCTACTGTAGTTGTGGCTTATTATGCTAAGCAGCAGGTGTTTTGCCCAATGTGTGACTGCCACATCTTGATATTTATAGCATTATCATAAGCTGGGAACAATCTGATTGCACTTTATTAGTTTTCCCAGCTGTGTAGGTGTGATCTGAGCCCATCCATATTAAATGCTTCCTGAAAACTGGAACCTGTTGTGGCTTTGGGACTTAATAATTGTGTTCCCCATATATAGATGTTGGGATTGTTGAGATTGCTATTTGTTATTATTTGCTTACAGCTGCACCACTTGAACATTTTTGCAGGAGATCTGCCTTATACATCAGTGTTCCAGATGTGGCTACCGCAGCATTAATTAAAGGTAGGTTTCCTTCTCACACGCGTGCAGAGGTGTTGTCTTGGTGAATTTGATAAAGCAATTGACAGTACCCATGCTTATGAATTGATTTAACTGCATTTTACCATTTTGTCCAGATTACTGTGTCTAGTATACAATATTCTACATGCAGTTTAATGTGCAAAGTATGGCACTAAGCACTTAGCACTGCAGGAAGCACCGCAGATTGTTGTGCAACTAAAAGCAAAGCAAAAAGCAAAGTGTTCTGCTTATATACCACCCCATACCACTTCAAGTAGTCTCTGGGCGTTTTACAGTTTAATTATGCAGGCTACACATTGCCCCCCCCCCCCAGCAGGCCGGGTACTCATATTACTGACCTCGGAAGGATGGAAGGTGAGTCCACCATGAGCCTGCTGCCCAGGATTGAACCCCAGGTCGTCAGCACAGTTTTTCCTGCAGGACAGGCCTTGAAGCACTGCACCACGGGCATGAGGAAGATGTCATTTTATGGAAAAGAGACTTTGCAAGGCAATGAGAGGAAACCTATTACTACTGTTCTTGGTAGAGGAAGACATGGGAATCATAAAGTTCACCAATGCTTTATAAGACAGAAGGACTACAGGGTTCTGGTAACTCCCAAGGTATCTACAAAATGTCTGTGGAAAAAAAAACCCATGGCTACTGAAACCTCTGGGGAATTTATTCTGAGTTTTGGAGTGAAGTGTCACCAGTATGCTGATGACATTTAACTCTACCTCTTGTCACCTCCAGATTCCAAGGAAGCTTTTTTGATTTTAGATCAGTGCTTAACCTCGGTAATGAACTGGATGAGGAAGATCAAACCGAAGCTAGACCCAGACAAGACAGGGTGCTTCTGGTCAGTCAAAAGGGAGATCAAGGGATAGGGATGCAACCTGTACTGGATGGCATTACCCCCTAATTGAAAAAAGAGGTGTGTGGTTAGGGTGTGCTCCTGGACTCATCCTTGAGCCTAGATAACCAGATCACAGCTGTGGTCAGAAGTGCATTTGCAAAATTAAAACTAGTACACCAGTAACACCATTTTTTGAGAAACCTGCTCTGGCCACTGTGACACATGCTCTAGTGACCTCCTGGCTGGACTACTGTAATGCGCTCTATGTGGGGCTATGGATGGAAAGTCTCGGGAAACTTCAATGGGTTTGAAGTTTCTGGAGAAACTTCAGTTACTGACTGGGGTGGGTTAGAGAGATCACATTACACCCCTACTAAAGCAGCTGCACTGGCTGCCAATCAGCTGTCGGGCACCATTCAAAGTGCTGACCTTGACCTACAAAGCACTGTACAACCTGGGTCCAAGCTACCTCAAAGATCAAATATTACAGTATGAACCAGCTCAGGTGCTAAGATCATCAGGAGAGGCCTTTCTCTCCATCCCACCACCTTCACAGGTGCATCTCATAAGAACACATGAAAGGGCCGTCTCTGTTGCTGCTCCCAGATTTGGAACTCCCTCCCAGTGGAGGCCAGGATTGCCCCGTCTCTGCTGTCTTTCCAGAAATAGGCAAATACCTTCCTCTTCAGGCAAGCTTTCCCTGAATGAGGGACTTCCTACTCTGTAACTTTATATGGATTACCATACATGATTGCATTGACTAATTTCAGAAAAACACCGGTGTTTTCTATGTTGCTTTCCACCCTTCATAATGGATTTTTCTTTTCTTGTTGCATGCTCTTTGTAGCTCTGCTGTCACCTTTTAGTGTTCCAAGATGCCTCTTCATATTTCCTGTTCTTAACTTGAATATGCCTTAAATGTTCTGGACTGTATATTGTCCCTCATTATTGTAAGCCATCTTGGTTCCTTTTCCGAAGAGAAAGGTGAGGTCAAAGTATTCAAATAAATAGTTAATAATAGATTACCCCCCAAAAAAAATCACTGTTGTATGTAAAAACAACTCAGTGTTCTATAAAATATGAATGAAGCAACTTCGTGATATGTAACAACAACAATGAGGTAAAGAGTGTTTAACTCTGGACAGTTCAAAAACTGTTCCTGTGACGATTTTTGCTTACTTGGGAATAGCAATAAATCTATGCCTGTTGTTATGCTAAATAGTAACTGTACCCACCAATGTTTGTTACTAGGACATTTTTAAAGTAATGTTGAGTTAGTGGGAAATATCTGTAAGCAGGGAATGCCCTCTTTGTCTGGTAGTCAGACCATCATGCTTGCTGCTCTAAACAAAGCAAACATTTTTCAGTATTAAATTTACGTAATGCAATGAATTCCACTGTTTTCCAGGGTCTGTGGAGATCCATCTGTGGGGGCTCCCAGGAAGAGCGGAGGGACCTTCACCAAGATGTTCCTCCGACTGTTATCAGATGCCCGATGGCAGAGGGCTGGTCACGGACGGTGGTGCACGCCTGGCTCCCGGCACAGCAGTACCAGTGGGCCCGAACCGCATCTGACCCCTCTGCCAGCCCATGCGCAGGTGGTTATCTGTGGAGGTGGAATCATGGGTACGTCAGTGGCCTATCACCTTTCCAAACTAGGATGGAAGGACATCGTTTTACTGGAGCAGGGCAGGTAACAATCATGATTATTTTGGCCGTAGCAAAGGTGCTTCATGCTGATAACTGTGCTCTCTTTGTCCAGTGCAGCTGGAGAAAAACATCTTACTTGTAATGGTCCTTTTCCGCTGTCGACCTTCTGTAGGAGCCAAGCTGTCAGTTGTTTGTCCGCCTGCCAGAAAACAAAAAAGCGAAAAGGTGTGACTTTAGAACATGCATGTTGAAGGCTTCTTTCCTCCCAGGTTGGCAGCTGGTTCCACGAGATTCTGCGCAGGCATTGTCAGCACGGCTCGGCACCTGTCCATCGAGCTGAAGATGGCCAACTACTCCAACCACCTGTATCAGCAACTTGAACAAGAGACAGGGATCAAAACTGGTAATGGCAGGACAGGCCCCGGGCTTGCAGAGATGGTGAGACAGAGGAGGCGTTATGGGGTCCCACTTCCCTCAGAAAGCCCTGCAAGGCAGTCTAGCCTGAGGACTGTGACCGTGTTGTCCAAGCTCACCCAGATGGGCTTCGAGACCAAAACCAGGTCTTATCACTCTGTTTCCAACACTCACCGCAATGCCCTGTTGCCCCTTTCTCCTGAAAGAGCCAGAAATAAGCAGCTGTTTTGCAGCCTTGGGAAACATTTAACACACAGCCCGGTGGCACTGGACCAGGGCTGCCCTTTTGCTTCTGGTCACGGCCAGAACACCATGTGCACGAATTGGGACAGCTCCCCCCCCCAGTGCTTTGGGAAATGAGGGGGGTTTGTTGGGGCCTGCCAGGTTGTGAATAGCCAACATTATAATGCCATTGTACAAGACGGTAGTAAGGCTGGACCTGGCATATTGTACAATTCTGGTCACTGCATCTCAAAAAAGACACAGCTAAACTGGAAAAGGTGCAGAAGAGAGCGACTAAAATGATTACTGGCCTGGGGCACCTTCCTTATGAGGAAAGGCTAAAACATTTGGGGCTCTTTAGTCTGGAAAAAGGCGCCTGAGGAGGGATATGATTGAGACGTACAAAATAATGCAGGGCATGAGTAAAGTGGATAGAGGGAAGCTCTTCTCCCTCTCACAAAATACCAGAACTAGGAGACATCCACTCAATCTGAGGGCTGGGAGAGTGAGAACAGACAAAAGAATTTTTTTTTACCCAGTGTGTTGTTAGTCTGTGGTACTCCCTGCCACAAGTTGTGATGATGGCATCTGGCCTGGATGCCTTCAAAAGGGGATTGGACAGATTCCTGAAGGAGAAGTCCATCACAGGTGACAAACCGTGATGGAGATGTGTAATCTCCAGGCTTAAAACCGGGGTACTTCAAGGGCCAGATGCAGGGGAGTCGTATCAGGAGACAGATATCTAGTCTCGAGAGCTCCCAGAGGCATCTGGTGGGGCCCTTGTGAGATACAGGAAGCTGGACTAGATGGGCCTTTGGCCTGATCCAGCATGGCTCTTCTTATGTTCTTATGATTCTATTGTTCTAGGTTATGTGAGGACGGGTTCTATCTCGCTGGCTCAGACGCAGGACCGGCTCATCTCCCTCAAGCGCATAGCCTCCCGGCTCAAGTAAGTGGAGCCACAGGAAGGAGGGCAGGACCGGAGACCTCCACGGCCAGCTTTTTGACCTGCTTTCCCTGTTTGTATTCTCCGACAGGGTCATGGGGATCCCCTGTGAGATCATTCCCCCAAAGAAGGTGGAGCAGCTCCACCCGCTGATCAATATCCATGACCTGGTGGGGGCGATGCACGTGCCAGAGGACGCCATGGTCTCGTCTGCGGACGTGAGCCTCGCCTTGGCCCACGCGGCCTCAATGCATGGTACGGCCCTGCCTCGTTGCCCAAAGGGCCCCGTAGTCAGTCGCCCTCTTTGCGAAAGGCTGGTTGGGGAGGCGTTGCTGAGCACAGGCTTTGCAGAACGCTTCACGACCTTAACTTGCTACACAGTACAGGTTGCCTCCGTCTCACTGTGGTGGACCAAGCACAGAGCACCTCTCTCCCCATTTTACAGCCGAGGGAACTGAGGGTTCACTCCTGGCTTAATCGTACTTAGAGCAGAGCCATGGAAAGGAACGGGTTTGGAGTTACTTGGGACTCTGTCGTTCCCATGATTTTCACTGGCTGATGTGATGTGCCCACAGGTCCCTTCCAGCCTGTAGTGACTCGGGGTTGGTCACCTTTGAGTGGCCCTCTTTTTCACAGCCTTCCTCAGGCGTCGCAGGCTGGGATCTCCTTTGAGTGGAACTGAAGCCTGGATCCTGAGGTGTTACTACAGAAGGATGTACAGCCCCAGAGAGCTGCTACCCCAAGAGTAGTTGGGACCAAGTTTATGCATGTACCTAGGCCAGTCTCAAGGAAGGCAGTGTCCCGTTTTTTTACCACTAGCTTAGCATACTCCGTGCCATGTTGTCACGACAATCCGTCCTTCTTGGCTGCTCCTAGAGAGGACGTTGAAAAAAGCCCAGCAGAGCCTCCTCCAGGACAGGGCCATCAACACCTGGGGATGAGAAGTTAGGTGGCCAGCCCATCTTGCCCTGAACAGTCTGGTTGAGTTTGGGACACGCCGCTCAGCCCGAGGCTGCCGTTGGTAATGCATTGTGGGTTTTTTGGAGGCTGCTGTCCCTGGTGACCTTTGAGAGTGAGCAAGAGCTGCCAAATTCGGCAGAGCTCTTCAGCAAATAGGCAAGAGTTGGTTGCATAAAAGTGTGGCATGCCCAGATTCTGTTCCGTGAGCCTTGGCCACAGGGCCACCACATCCCAGCCTGGCGTTCTAGGTCCTTGGCATAGTTCTAGTTTATGGAGGTTCTGGAAGGCACACTTGAGGGGTAATCAATTTGCAGTGCTGTGCCCTTGAAATCTCCTCATAGTTGCGGCCTAAGAAAGTGATCTCCTTAATAAAGTGATGCAAAGCTGCCTTGCGATAACCAACCCAGAACGGTCTGTTTGGGTGGTGGGGTTCATTGTGTGACCCCCAGCTTTGCCTACCTAGTTGTGTGCAAAACATGGGCCTACGGTGGGTGCCCCTTCCTGGGAGGCCTCCTTGCACCACCCTCTGAGAAGGGCTTCTCTCAAGTAGAGCAGCATCCACCAAGCCCAGTGGGCTGTGTAAGAATCCTATGAAAAACTGACCTGATTCCTGACAGGACCCGCTTGAAGGCGGGGGCTGCATTGTGCCACTTCCATCTTGGGGGCAGCAGCCTCGTCTTGGCAAAGGTCTTGGCTTGCCCGGGAGGATGTGTGTGCCTGTGAGATTGTGTTAGTTTGGGCTCCATTTGCCTCTGGGAACAGCCTGGGGTTTGTTTATTCTTTATTTCAAATAGTTCTGTCCAGCCTTTCTGCCCAAAAGGACCCAAGGGTTTAAGAGAGGCAGCGGGTAAAAGAGAAAAGCTTTGGTCCCCCAGATATCTTGGACGGCAATTCCCAAAACCTCTGGCTGTTGACTGTTCTGGCTGGGGCTTCTGGGAGTTGTCCACAATGTCCTGGGGCGGGGTCAAAGGTTGAGAACTGATGAACTAAAGGACCCCCCCCCCTCCCACCCTCTCTGTGCCGAGGTGCCCAGATCCATGAGCGGACCAGCGTCATCCACATCCTGACCCATAAGGACTGCGTGGCAGGCGTGGAGACGGACAGAGGGACGATCGAGTGCCAGTATTTTGTCAATTGTGCCGGACAGGTTAAGAGCTCCCTGCCTCCCTGTGGCTGGGGGCGGGGGGGGGGCAGCTTTTCTCCACGGTGGACACAAAGGGCCTTCTCCACCGGGAGGGAGGCCTTGCGCCTTGGGATGGGTACCCTTTGAAAGAACAGGCACGTGCTGCTCATGGGGCTCACAGGCTGCCTCTCTGGGCTGCTTCCATCATGAGGACCAGCCCCACAGATCTGTGGTGGGGAATGGCGCTCCTCCTCTAAGTAGCACACAATTGACTGGGGGAGGCAGGTATCTGCCCTTCCCCTTCTCCCGCTAAGGGACGAGAGCAGCCTTCCCCACCTTGCTGACTCCCCCACCCCCTCCCCTCCCCAGGCTGTTTGACTTGACTGCCAACTGCCCTTCTGGTTCTGAAGCCCAGGGCTTTGTATAAGGACTTAGCCTTCCTGACATGCTTGCGTGCATCATGCTGAAGGAGCCATTTAATTAAAAACAGCTCCTTTGTAACATTGGCTTTGCTTTTTTGGGCGGGTGTGCAGTGCAACCGTTAAGCCCCTAAATTCTTATTTTAAAAACCCCTATTCCATAGTAGGTGCCCGTCTCTCAGTCCCACCTCCCGGCATCATGTCTGTTCTTTATTTGCTGCTACGAGTGTGGAAGCAGCCGCGTTTTTAGCGGCGCAGATGTGTTTTGGGGTGGTGGTGTTGGGGTGAAGCCGTCTCCTGCGTAGGGAGTGATGGATCTGCCTTGGTTTCAGTGGGCGTACGAGCTGGGCCTTTCCGACGAGGTCCCCGTCAGCATCCCGCTCCATGCCTGCGAGCACTTCTACCTCTTGACGCAGCCGTTGAGGACCCCGCTGGGAAGCAGCACGCCAAGTAAGGAGACCCCCCCATCCACACCACCCACCCTTGTGCCCGTCCCAACCCCCTTTGAGGCTTCTCGTCAGATGCCCCCACCTGTGGCTGAGCCATAGGTCGTGTCCTCTGGAAGAGGAAATCCCTGCTGTGACCCATTAGAGGAAGAGCTAGCAAGGCCAGGAAGGGCTTTTGCCTCTTCAAGGGGCAACAGGAACTCCAGTACATCTGATTCTGAAAGAGAAACCACAGTCCTAGGAGGTCAGAAAATAAGTCCTTGATTTCTGCTTGTACTTGCTCGACATGTTTCAAGCTTAATGTATGTAAAGTAATTCATATTGGGGCAAAAAATCAAAAAATCTACCAGCTCATGGGTTTTGAGCGAGAACATAAGCACATAAGAAGAGCCGTGCTGGATCAGGCCAAAGGCCCATCTAATCCACCTTCCTGTATCTCACAGTGGCCACACCAGATGCGTTTGGGAGCGCATGAGACTAGATATCTGTCTCCTGATACCACTCCCCTCCCTCTGGTCCTTGAAATACTCCAGTTTTAAGCCTGGAGACTACACATCTCCATCAAGGTTTGTCACCTGTGATGGACTTCTCCTTCAGGAATCTGTCCAATCCCCATTTGAAGGCATCCAGGCCAGATGCCATCATCACAACTTGTAGCAGGGTGTACCACAGACAAACAACACACTGGGTAAAAAAAAAAATTCTTTTGTCTGTTCTCACTCGCCCAACCCTCAGTTTGAGTGTATGTCCCCTACTTCTGGTATTTTGGGAGAGGGAGAAGAGCTTCCCTCTAGCCACTTTACTCATGCCCTGCAGTACTTTGTACGTCTCAATTATATCCCCCCTCAGGCGCCTTTTTTCCAGACGAAAGAGGCCCAAATGTTTTAGCCTTTCCTCATAAGGGAGCTGCCCCAGCCCAGTAATCATTTTAGTCGCTCTCTTCTGCACCTTTTCCAGTTCAACTGTGTCATTTTTGAGATGCGGTGACCAGAATTGTACACAATACTCCAGGTGCAGCCTTACTATCGTTAAGAACATAAGAACATAAGAAGAGCCATGCTGGATCAGGCCACAGGCCCATCTAGTCCAGCTTCCTGTATCTCACAGTGGCCCCACCAGATGCGTCTGGGAGTGCACGAGACTAGATATCTCTTTCGTGATATCACTCCCCGGCATCTGGCCCTTGAAGTACCCCGGTTTTAAGACTGGAGATGACACATCTCCATCATGGTTTGTAACCTGTGATGGATTTTTCCTCCAGGAATCTTTCTAATCCACTTTTGAAGGCATCCAGGCCAGATGCCATCACCACATCCTGTGGCAGGGAGTTCCACAGACTAACAATGCGCTGAGTGAAAAAATATTTTCTTTTGTCTGTTCTTACTCTCCCAGCCCTCAGATTGAGTGGATGTCCCCTAGTTCTGGTATTTTGGGAGAGGGAGAAGAGCTTCCCTATGTCCACTTTACTCATACCCTGCATACTTTTGTACGTCTCAATCATATCCCCCCTCAGGCGCCTTTTTCCAGACTAAAGAGCCCCAAATGTTTTAGCCTTTCCTCATAAGGGAGGTCCCCCAGCCCAGTAATCATTTTAGTCGCTCTCTTCTGCACCTTTTCCAGTTCTACTATGTCTTTCTTGAGATGCGGTGACCAGAATTGTACACAATACTCCAGGTCCAGCCTTACTATTGTTTTGTATAATGGCATTATAATGTTGGCTGTTTTATTTTCAATCCCCTTTTTGATAATCCCTAGCATGGAATTGGCCTTCTTCACTGCTGCCATACATTGGGTAGACACCTTCATGGAGCTGTCCACCAAAACACCAAGATCTCTTATCTGATCCGTCACGGATAGTTCAGAGCCCATGAGTTGGTAGATAAAGTTTTGATTTTTTGCCCCAATATGCGTTACTTTACATTTGACTACATTAAATCGCATTTGCCATTTGGCGGCCCATTCCCCCAGTTTGGAGAGATCCTTCTGGAGCTCTTCACAATCTTCTCTGGTTTTTACCACACAGAAAAGTTTTGTGTCATCCGCAAACTTGGCCACCTCACTGTTTATCCCTGTCTCCAGGTCATTTATGAACAGATTGAAAAGCACCGGTCCCAGGACAGATCCCTGGGGCATACCGCTTTTCACTTCTCTCCATTGTGAAAATTTCCCATTGACACCTACTCTTTGTTTCCTGGATCTCAACCAGTTCTCAATCCATAAGAGGACCTGTCCTCTTATCCCCTGACTGTGCAATTTTCTCAGCAGCCTTTGGTGAGGGACTGTGTCAAAAGCCTTTTGAAAATCCAGATAGACTATATCCACCGGTTCACCCAAATCCACATGCCTGTTGACCTTTTCAAAAAATTCTAAAAGATTTGTCAGACAAGACTTACCCTTACAGAAGCCATGCTGATTTTCTCTCAGCAAGGTTTGTTCTTCTATGTGTTTTAAGATTTTCTCTTGGATGAGGCTTTCCACCATCTTCCCTGGGACAGATGTAAGGCTAACTGGCCTGTAGTTTCCCGGGTCCCCCCTCCTCCCTTTTTTAAAAATTGGTGTGACATCTGCTATCCTCGAGTCCTCCGGCAATGTGTCCCTTTTAAGAGACAAGTTGCATATAACCATTAAGAGATCTGCAATTTCATTTCTCAGTTCCCTAATAACCCTTGGGTGGATGCCATCTGGGTCCGGTGACTTGTTAATCTTCAATTTATCAATTAGACCTAAAACATCCTCCTTTTTAACCAGTATTTGATTTAATTCTTTAGTCAAGAGGGGCCGTTCAGGCAGTGGAATCTGCTCACAGTCCTCTGTCGTGAAGACAGATGCAAAGAACTCATTTAATTTCTCTGCAATTTCCAAGTCCTCCTTAACCTCCCCTTTTCCTCCCTCAACATCCAGAGGGCCAACTGGTTCTCTGGCAGGTTTTCTACTTCTAACATATTTAAAGAAGCTTTTATTATTACCCTTTATATTGCTAGCCATACGTTCCTCAAAATCTTCCTTTGCCTCTCTTATCATCTTCTTACATTTCTTTTGCCAGAGTTTGTGTTCCTTTTTATTTTCCTCATTTGGGGAGGATTTCCATTTATAGAAAGACCTCTCCTTGTGCTTTAGAGCCTCTCTAACCACTCGTTAACCATGCTGGCACCCTCTTGGACTTAGAGGAGCTCTTCTTTCTTTGTGGTATGCACTTGTGCTGGGCCTCTATTATTGTTGTTTTAAACAGGCTCCATGCACTCTGAAGAGATTGGATTCTTCCAACCTTCCCCTTCAATTTCTTTCTAACTAGTTTCCTCATCTGAGGGAAGTTTGCCCTTCGGAAATCAAGGGTTTTTATATCTGATTTGCTTGATACTCTTCCTCCAACATGCATGGCAAAGGAGATTGCAGCATGGTCACTGTTCCCCAGAGGCTCAGTGACATTCACATCCCTGACCAGTTCCTGAGTATCACACAGTATTAGATCCAGAGTTGCCTGTTCTCGGGTGGGCTCCATGACAAGTTGCTCTAAGGCACAGTCATTCAGCAAGTCAAGAAACCCAGTTTCTCTTTCTTGCCCGGAGCTTGCATTGGCCCAGTCGATGTGGGGATAATTGAAGTCCCCCATGATTACTATCCTATCCCTCTTAGCCACCTCCATGATTTCTCTCCTCGTTTCAAGGTCCCCCTCAAGTTTTTGATCTGGTGGACGATTGAATACTCCGACTATCACATCACTCCTTGGACCTGGTAGTTTAACCCACAGTGATTCTATGGTGGATTCAGACCCTCTGTCAATCTCCATTCTGCTGCATTTTACGACTTCTTTGACATAGATGGCCACTCCTCCTCCAACCCGCCCCTCTCTATCCCTTCTATAGAGTTTATAGCCTGGGATTGCTGTATCCCACTGGTTCTCCGCATTCCACCAGGTTTCTGTTATGGCTATTATATCTATGTTATCCCTAGCTGCCAAATGTTCAAGTTCTCCCATCTTTGCTCGGAGGCTTCGAGCATTGGCATAGAAGCACCTGTACGGTGGGTCCCACAACAACAGCTGCTGCTTTGTTCTTTTCCTCCCACAGCTTTTATTTTCAGTAGACAAACTATCACATTCCATTATTCTCCCAGTGCTAATACCTGCTATGTCATCTCTATGTGATTCTTTACCCTCTCCAACCTCATTCCCCGAGGATGAGGTGTTCCGAACCGGATGCCACTCAGCTCCTGTCGGCTTTCCCCCAGTTATCAGTTTAAAAGCTGCTCTGCTGCCTTTTTGAGGTTGAGTGCCAGCAATCTGGTCCCCTCATGATTCAAGTGCAACCCATCCCTCCTGAACAGGTTTGGCTTGTCCCAAAATGTTCTCCAGTTCCTGATAAATCTGAAGCCCTCCTCTCGACACCATCGCCTCATCCACGCATTGAAGCTTCTGAGTTCTGCCTGCCTGGCGGGTCCTGCACGAGGAACAGGTAGCATTTCTGAAAATGCTACCTTGGAAGCCCGGGACTGCAATCTTCTACCTAACAACCTGAATTTGGCTTCCAAGACTGACCGCTTGGCCTTCCCGACATCATTGGTACCAACGTGTACCATGACCACTGGCTCTTTCCCAGTTCTCTCTAACAAGCTATCTATATTTCTCGTGATGTCTGCAACCTTTGCACCTGGCAGGCAAGCGACCATACGGTTATCATGCTCGTCACAAATCCATCCCTCTGTATTTCTAATTATAGAATCCCCTAGTACAAGGAGTTTCTCTCCTGCAGCCTGTTCATCTACATGTACCTGATCCTGTATCTCATCAATTGTGATGAGGGAGAGATCCTCAGGTGGAACCAGTTGTTCCTCTGTGCATGCCTCATGAGGTGTGATGAGGGAAAGAGCCTCAAATTGATTGTGCAATGGCATTATAATGTTGGCTGTTTGGTTTTCAATCACCTTTTTGATGATCCCTAGCATGGAATTGGCCTTCTTCACCGCTGCCACACATTGGGGAGACACCTTCATGGAGCTGTCCACCAACACACTCTTTCCTGATCCGTCATGGATAGCTCAGAGCCCATGAGTTGATAGATAGGGTTTGGATTTTTTTTCCCCCAATACTCATTACTTTACATTTGGCTACATTAAAATGCATTTGCCATTTTGTAGCCCATTCCCCCAGTTTGGAGAGAACCTTCTGGAGCTCCCCACAATCTTCTCTAGTTTTACTACACAGAAAAGTTTCGTGGACTAGGGGACAGCCACTCAAGCTGATGTTTGGGAGAGTGAGAACAGACAAAAGATTTTTTTACCCTGCGTGTTGTGAGTTTATGGAACTCCCTGCTACAGGATGTGGTGATGGCATCTGGCCTGGATGCCTTCAAAAGGGGATTGGACAGATTCCTGGAGGAAAAGTCCATCACAGGTTGCAAACCATGATGGAGATGTGTAATCTCCAGTCTTAAAACCAGGGTACTTCAAGGGCCAGATGCAGGAGAGTGGTATCAAGAGAGCTCCCAGACGCAGCTGGCGGGGCCACTGTGAGATACAGGATGCTGGACTATTTGGTCCCTTGGCATGATCCAGCATGGCTCTTCTTATGTTCTTAACGTCCTTCATCAGAGATGTTGATTTTGGTCTATGTTATACCCCCCCCCCTTTTGGGGGTGGGTGGGGTCTGTACGTGATTCCAGTGAAGATTAATTATCTATTTTTTTAATTATTTTTTTAAAAAAAATATTTATAAAAGAACAGATAAAACAGCAAATTAACATAAGAATAAAAATAACAAAACAACAATATAACAACAATATAACAATATGCAGACATAAACCCAGTGCAACCCACCCCTCTCGGGACTTAAATAAGATTACAATTTTCATGGTATTGACCAGCCCATTTCTCTCCAGAAGTACATTGAGTCTTCTCCAGGTGTATACCCCTTGCCTTTTTGAAATACATATACCAATAATTTATCCCATATTCCATTAAAATCATTAGATTTGCTCAGCCCTTTCCTAATTTTAATGTCACAGGTCAATTTATCATTAATAGCTAAATTCCTTAACTCCTTATACCATTCTTCCATTACTAATTGATTATTAGATTTCCAATATTTGGCAAACATCAGCCTTGCGGTCGTAACCATTATAATTACCAATTCGCCCTCCTCTTTCTTCAGTTGTGTATCTGCAGCTATGTTTAACAGTGCCAGCTGGGGGGACATTGGAATCTTTTTCTCTAGTATTTCTTGCATTTCATTGAAAACCAAAATCTATCCAAATTTCCTTTTCTCACATGTCCACCACATATGTAAATATGTCCCTTTCTCTTTTTTACATCTCTAACAAATAGGAGACATTTCTTTATTTATTATATTTAGCTTTGCGGGTGTTATATACCATCTCCAATATACTTTATAACAATTTTCTTTAACTCTCACTGACATATTTTTCACTATTCTTTTCTTCCACAGTTTCCCCCATTCTTCCTTTTTTTATCTCTTTGTTAATGTCTTCTTGCCAAATCTCTCTTAACTTATTTTTTTCATTATCTTCCTGAATTAATATTTTATATATCTCACTTACAATTCCTTTCCTCTGTTCTTTATTTTCAATCTCATTTCTTCTATCTATAATTTCTTCAAATCTGGTCAGTTTTCTACACTCTCCTACTTTAGTTATCCATTCTTTAGTCCATTTTTCCAGTTGTATAATGTTTAGCCAGAAAATATTTCCTCCCAATTTCTCCTTTATGCTTTGTCTATTCTGCATTTGCTTTAACCACTCCCCCAAGTATATAACTTTTTTATCATGCAGTAGCATGTTTAGCTTCCCTTTTAAATTTTCTGGAAAATCCTTAATTTCTGTTATTCGTATCAAGGGTGAAACCAATGGGCTTAAAATCTCCCTAAAGTTCCTCCAACATTCCATAGTATTTTTCAAGAATGGATTACTTATCTTTTTCACCTGAACCTTAACGTCTTCCTTTAAAAAAATTCTCTTTTGATTTAATTTCTAAGTCTCTCCAAATTAAGTTATCATTCCCTATTATTAAATCTGGAATATGTCTTAATTGATTGGCTATGCAATATAGCTTAATGTTAGGTAACCCTAAACCACCTTCTTTTTGTGGTATATACCATAACCTCTTATTGATCCTAGCTTTTTTATTGCAGTTGCAAAACATACTAATTTTCCCCTGAATCCCTTTAAGTTCACTTTCATCCCATTTTATAGGTAACATCCAGAATAGGAAATTTAGTTTGGGAATAATTTTCATTTTACATACTGAAATCCTTCCAAACCAAGAAATCCTTAATTTTTGTTACTCTTTTATTTGTTCGGTAATCTCTTTCTTAACTTTCTCAACATTTATTTTAAACATATCTTGTAAGCTCCATACTAATTTTATCTCCAAATAATTAATGCTATTTACTAATTTACCTTTAAATACTTCCCTAAACAACTTTTTCTCTTCTTCACTGTAATTTAACAACATGCATTCAGATTTTTTCCAATTAACCTTTAATCCTGTTGCTGCCTCAAACCCCTTTAAATGCTTCTGTAATTTATAAATATTAATCAATGGGTATTTAATTATTAATAATGTATCATCAGCAAATAAGTTAATTTTATTTGACTTCCCCTCTTCAACCTCTTCTAGTTCTTTATCCTTCCTTATTAAATTAGCCAGCATTTCCATTATAAGTATAAACAAAACTGGAGATAATGGGCAACCTTGTCTAGTTCCTCGGCTCAGGGTAATAGTTTCTGTTATTCCATCATTCACTAATATTCTAGCCTTATTATTAGAATACAGTTGATTTATTATATTTCTAAATTGAGCGCTAAAACCTGATTAATTAAAATCTTTAATGTACTCCATTCTACCGTATCAAAAGCTTTGAAAATATCTAATGAAATTACTCCTACCTTCCATTTTTTACTATTTGCTAAATACATGTTATTCATAACTCTTCTAACCAAATTTGCCATATGTCTACCTCTAACAAAACCATTCTGATTCTTATTTATATATTTCCCTACAAAACTATTTATCTATTGGCCATAATTGCTGTAAATATTTTTGCGTCTTGATTAATCAGTGAAATTGGTCTATATGAATCCATAAATGTTGGATCTTTCTTCGGTTTTAAAATCATTCAGTACTGTTATTGATTCTTTCCAAGACTGTGGAATTCCCCCTCCTTTAATAATATTATTAAATAATTCTTTCATTTTAGGTATTAGTAATTTGTTAAATACTTTGTAAAATTCTGGTCCTATTCCATCCGTTCCCGGTGTTTTACCTATCTTCAATTTATTTATAATTCTCTCTGTCTCTTCATCTGTTGTTAACTGATCCATTGTTGCACTATCTTCATTTTGAATTTTTATTATGGTATTTTCCCTTACAAACTCATAAATTCTGCTTATAGATGGGTTGTTACTTGCATACAGATTCTTACAATACTCTTGAAATGCCTCTAGCTTTTCTTTCATTTTATTACATCTTTTACCCCTTTGATCCTGTATTACCCGTATCATTTTTTTATTCTTCTTAATTTGCGTCATTCTTGCTAGCAACTTGGAGTTTCTATTGTTAAGCTCATAATATTCTCTCTTTAAGTACATTAAATTTCGTTGCACTCTTTCTAAGTGAATTCCTTCCAATTCCCTCCTTTTAGCTTGTAACCCCAGTAACGCTCTATTATCTCTAGTTGAAATAAATATAGTTTCTAGTTTTTTAATATCATTTTCCAAATCTTGAATTTTTTTGAATGCAATTTGCTTTAAAATATAAGCCTCTTTCCATGCATACCCTCTTGCTACTGCCTTCATTGTGTCCCAAATCATGCTTGTTTCTCCTCCCCCTGCCTCATTTATCTTCCAAGTTTCTTCCAAATTTTTATGTATTTTATCTATTATTGACTTATGTAAATAAATCCTTTCATCCACCTTCCATCTTTTTGCTTCTCTATAATCAGACCCCGGGATAAACTCCATGTTTACCATAGCATGATCTGAAATTTGTATTATATCTATCTCTACATTATTTATTCTGGATAATAGATCATTAGACACAAATATGTAATCTATTCTAAAGTAGGATTTATGTACAGGGGAATAAAAGGAATATTTTCTCTCATCTCCTCTCAATGCCCTCCAAACATCTCTAAGGTCTGTTTTTTTAATAAGTTTATCCAGTATTGTTTGAACTCCACCTGTTTCTGCTTTCCAACTTTTGGACCTGTCTTTACTAATATCCATAACCAAATTAAAGTCTCCTGCCATTATAACATATCCTTTCCTTATCTTACCTAATTTCTCCAAGACATTCCTTAGAAAAATTTCTTGATTGTCATTTGGCACATACAAGTTCACAAGGGTGCAATTTTCTCCTTTTAATTTCCCTTGAATTATCAACATCCTGCCTTAGTCAACTCTATCCACTTTAAAAATCTCAAAATCTGTTCTTTTGGAAATCAATATAGCTACCCCTCTTGACTTAGACGTGCCAAATGTTTTTTCGTACACATCAACCCATTTACATTTAAGTTCATTCATTCCATACTTATTGTGATGAGTTTCTTGTAAAAAAAACAATATCAGCCTGAGTTTTGTTCAATTTTCCTTGAACTTTAGCCCTCTTTATATTAGAACCTAGGCCTTTCACATTCCAAGATGTTATCTTAAGTTTTTTAACCATTATATAGAGTTAATTTAAAAGTTAACAATCCCGAGTTAGGTGCAAAAAAAAAATGAAGATTAATTATCTAGTCAATCAGCTGCTCTGAAGAAGGTGGTAATTTCAGGCCAAAACACATGGGACATTTTTCAGATGGACCTCAAGATCTTCTTTCCCTGTAGCCTGAGATTGCCGTTTCTCCTTCGGGATCAGAGCCTCTGAGGGACGGTGGTTGCGTGTTCTTTGTTGGCCCCGGGCAGAGGGCTGTGCCCTCCAGTTCTCTCCCAGCAGAGCCGCCTGTTGGCTTTTGGCTTCCAGAGAGAGCTTCAAGATCGCACGGCCAGTGGCGGATGCCTTGCTGGCAGCGTAGGGCTCTTGGTGAGCCTGGTGTGGTGAGGAGCTGCAGGAGGCCGTTCAGAAAAGACCAGTGTCGGCCACTGTCCCACCACACTCAGGATGCTGCGCTTTCTGGACTGAAGCCTTTCATTTATTTTTATTTTATTTTTGTTTGGGGGTTCATAGGCCAAGGGTGGGGGGGGCAGATCTCCGCTGCCCCTGTGCTCTTCACCAGGGCCTGCTGCGCCAGAGCAAAGAGGGCAGGATGCGGCCAGCCATGCCATCCCGAAAAGGCCAGGAGCCGGTGGCCGACTCTCTCTGGCAGCTCCCGGCCTCTGGAAACCCAGGGTGTCCGTGTGCAGGTGTTCTTATGGTTGCCCGTCTTCTGCCTGCCTGGTCTCTGCAGCGATCGTGGACCCAGATGGAAGGATCTACATCCGCAACTGGCAAGGAGGGATCCTCTCGGGGGGCTTCGAGAAGAACCCGAAGCCCATTTTCACCGAGGGACGGAACCAGCTGGAAATCCAGACCTTGCAGGAAGACTGGGATCACTTTGGTACGTCGGGCTGGGCTTCCTGGGGCTTCTCCTTGGGAGGAAAGGGAGCCCGCGGGGGGCGGGGGGCGGGGGGCAGCAGGGGTCTGTCCGAATCCTCTCGAGGCCACCTTCCTCTCCAAGTGCAGGCCTGGGCCACACATGGCTGAGATGGAGCCGCAGGCTGATGCCTTTGTGGGAGGGAGGGTGTCCATGCTCCCCCTCTACTTTTGTGGGGGGGGGGCTCTTATAAAGTTCTGCCACCCCTCTCATTTTGCGGGTGGGCTGCCTCCATGCTGGGTAAAGGGATAGCGTGTCACGTGGCCCCAGAGTCTCGAATTGCATGATGGGGACGGAGCTCTGGGTTGTCAGCTGGGAGCTTTCGTTGAGGTCACAGGCTGCCAGTGTTGTACCCTTGGGGCTCCACTGGGGTGTTGAGGAGGTGATGGTGTGTGTGGGGGGGGGTTGGGAGGCACCCAGGCCGTACATCTCCCCCCACCCCCCGGCCAGCCTTTGCCGGTTGGCAGGAGAATAAAGGCTTGTTTGCTGTGTCTCCTTCTGGGGAGCAGAGCCGCTCCTGAGCGCCCTCCTGCGGAGGATGCCTGGCTTGGAGGCCCTGGAGATTGTGCAGCTTGTGAATTGCCCAGAAACCTTCACTCCAGACATGCGGTGCATCATGGGAGAGTCGCCCAACGTGCAAGGCTACTTTGTCCTGGCAGGGATGAACTCGGCGGGCACCTCTTTCGGAGGGGGAGCAGGGAAGTAAGTGAATGGCCTTGAGCTGCCTGGATGGCGGGAAGTGTGTGCGTTCCAGCAGGCGGACCGTGCCACCTGTCCAAATATAACAGGCACATCTATTGTTTTGCCCACTGGTCTGCTAAAAGGCTGGCACCCCTAGATTTCTATGCTGGTTGTTGGGGCTGAGCCTTCCTTTCCTACACAGCTAGCAGCCTCTTAGCAGTCCTGTGGAAACTTGGTGCCTTTGTATGCACAAAGTCATGGTCATAGACAGAACTGCCCTCAGAGGTTTTAAGGCAGCCTCTTTTCATGCTCGTACCATTGCAAAAGAAAGAACTGTCCGTTTGCCGATGAATGCATCCCAAAGGAACCCATGTCTCCTTCCCCTTCCCCAGGCACGTGGCCTGGCCTCGTTTTACACCAGGAGGCATGGAAGGAGGCCACGGTTTTACACAGTGAGCCAAGCCATGTGCAAAGAAGGCTTTGCTGGGTTCCCGTCTCCATGTTCTTTTTGCAAGTGATTTAAAAATGGCGACCCCTTGGTGCTCTCTTGAATGAGACCATCTGGGCCATGTCATGGCTTCCCTTTGCGTCTTTCAATGCCCGAGGCTTTCTTGCCGCTCTCCCTTTGGACAGATACCTGGCTGAATGGTTGGTAAACGGCTACCCCTCGGAGAACGTTTGGCCTCTGGACCTGAAGCGCTTTGGCGTCCTGCAGAGCAGCCGCACATTCCTCCGGCACCGTGTCATGGAAGTGATGCGTAAGTAGCCAGCGGGATGAACTGCCTTCTAAGCTCTGAGGCCTAGAGCCCTGGGGTGAGGAGAACATGTTAGTGAGCCGTGCTGCATTGGCCTGAGGGTGCAGCAAGTGATGGATTTCAAAGCTTCTCGGCTGGGGGGAATCATTGCCTCATAAAATCCGTGGAGTTGGTGGGGGCTTCTCGGGCCTTTGAGCTCAGCCCCCCCCCCAGCAGGTCCAGGTGACCAGACTGGCACTGAAGGTGGAGACTAGATAAACACCTTGAGCACAGCCATGAGATACCCATGGAGGATCTTCTGGAACGGCCTTCCTTTTCCTTTGTTCCTTCCCTGCTTCCTTCTTTGGATGTTCTTCTGTTCAAGGTTGGGCCGGGCAGTCCTTGGGGCTGTAGAGGAGGTCCTACAGGGGGACGAGAAGGAGGGACGGATGGCTGCCCCCTTTGATACCGTGTGATTCTGTGGCTCCCTCCAGCCCTGATCTACGACCTGAAAGTTCCTCGCTGGGATTTCCAGACTGGTCGGCAACTGCGGACGTCCCCCCTCTACGACCGGCTGGACGCCCAAGGAGCTCGGTGGATGGAGAAGCACGGCTTTGAGAGGGCCAAGTACTTTGTCCCTCCAGAGAAAGGTGAGCACGCTTTCCCTCCCCGCCCACTCCGGAGCCGTGAAAAGGCCATCCGGTGCTCGCTGGCTTTCTCTAAGCCTCCTGTTTCCTCTCCTTCCATCAGACTTGTTGGCTTTGGATCAGAGCAAAACCTTCTACAAGCCGGACTGGTTCGATATCGTTGGAGCCGAGGTCAAGTGCTGCAAGGAGGCCGTCTGTGTCATTGACATGTCTTCCTTCACCAAGTTTGAAATCAGTGTAAGTGAAGAGGGAAGTGGCCTTCAGCAGCAGTAAAGTGTTCCGCTTAGGGTACTTCCAGAGACCCAGATTTCCAGAGCTGATTGGGTTAATGCATTGTCTTGAAGTTACGGGGTGGGGGGGGGAACCACTGTGGCTCCTGTTAGCTAACCCGGGAAACGGATGGCCAGTGGGGTTAGCCGGTGCAGCTGTTGGACAGGGCCAATGGGATGCAGTCAAATAAGCTGGCCAAGAAGATTCCTCATTCCTAAACTAATGAATGTAACAGGAAAACATTTCAGTGGAAACCGTGATAGCAGTTAGGAATTCCTGGTCAGCAGCAGATCAAAACCTCATACAGAGAATATATATACAGCACTGCATATAAGTACAGCCGCCCCCCTGTATGTGCTAGTGATGGGCTGCAAGCTTCTCTCCCCCCGTGATGCTGAAAATCATGGATAACAGCAAACATAGATTGTTAAAAGAAAAACATCCAAAAAAAGAAGGATTTTCAACATGTAGTACCAGACCTGCCCCCTAAAGGCAGCTGGAGACCATCATATGTTTTCTCCAGCAAAACTAAGTAACATTTCTCTCTGGCTTCCCTCTCTTGGCCAGCTGTGGTAAATGCCTTCTGAAAATACATATTTCTAGGGGTTTTTTTTCTTTCTTTTAATGATTTCAGGCTGCAGATAAGTGAAACCGCAGCTAAGGGTGTCTTACTCTCTTGGCCAAAGGCATCCAGAAGGTTGATGCCCCCGTTGACCGGGGGCATCCCAGCAAGTGTCTCACTCCCACCAAAAGCTGCAGTCGGAAATTTTATGCCCCTGCAAGAAAAGTTCCTACTTCTCCTTCTTGCTTTTGAGCTACAGCTTCTTGGGCTGGCCGGATTCTCTTTTACTGCCCTGGCCCACTTCTCCAATTAAGGCGGCTTTAGGACTTTTCTGCCTTGCGGTGGTGTTCAGCAGCGGTGCAAGGGAATTGTGCACCTGATTCAAATGGCACATCCCCATTCTTGGAGGCTTCCAGGACCTGCAGTTCGCCCCTTCTTTCTTTTTGCTCCAAAAAGAGGTCGCTGGGGGTGGGGGTGGGGTGCCTGCTGAAACAGCCTTGTTAGAATTAGAAAGCTGTCCCTGGATGGGACAGAGTTTGCTGCACACCTGATCCCCTCCCAACCCACCTGCTTTTCTCCCTGGTTGCAGTCCACAGGGAACCAGGCCCTAGAATTCCTGCAGTATCTCCTCTCCAACGACCTGGAGGTGCCGGTTGGACACATTGTCCATACGGGGATGCTCAATCACAACGGAGGGTACGAGAACGACTGCAGCGTGGTCCGTGTCAACAAGCGCAGGTACAGGTTCCGCCTCCATCCCTCCCCTTGCTTGTCCTCCGCCTAGAGGTTTTGTGACTCCCCTTTTCATCCCGTGGAGAACCTTGAAACAGAGGTGAGAAGCACAGATCCATCTGGATACCACCACCAGGAGGGAAAAATTAGTATTCCTCATTTCATAAATCCGTTGTGAGTTCTATGAAGACAGCCTCCATTTACTGTGTTCTATCACATCACTACGACCAAAGCGTATGATTTATGGGTGGAGTTGACTGCTCCATGAGGTGGATTGCTTGCTAGCGGTTTGGACGAAGCCCTAAGGGGGCAAGGGGGCTTTTGGTGGCCGTCGGCCATAAGAGCTGGGGGGGGGTGAAGGCTCCTGTCTTCCTCCACATCTTCTGGGCTTCCCGGAGGCATTGAGTTGGCCACAGAGGGAAACAGGGAGCTGGGCGAGGCGTCCTGATCGGGAGGAGTAGGCGTTGCTTTTCTGCCTGCGGGTGTAGCTCCACAGAGGCCAAACTCTTCTGTCTGCTTGGAAGCTGCACAGGTTGTGTTTGCGTCCGGCCTGGAGGTTCGAACCCTGCCTGATTCAAGAGAGAGTTGGAGTTTGCTCGGGGGTTGCTTCCATGTAGAAGGTTTTAACCTCCTTGTGAATCCCAAATTCCCTCTCTTTGGATCCGAGGGCTTTTGGTGGCCGTTGGCTGTAAGAACTAGACAGACCACCAGGGTTAAAGGCTGCTGCCTTCCTCCCCATCTTGTGGGCTCTGTCAGCTCAAAGGGCAGGAAGGGTTTGCTTCGTGCACCACCCAGCTCCATGGCACAAGAGCTGTGGCTTGCTGAACCAAAAACCAGTAGCCACTTTTTTTTCAGAGAGAGAGAAATGGAAAGAAGGAAAAGTGACGAAAATAAAAATAAAAGCAAGGTTTGCCTTTGTGTCCATTGTCTGGACAGCTGTCGGTTGACCGGTGGAGCAGCAGGGGGCGCCTCAAAGTGGAGCAGTTGGAAGCTGTCCTCTTCTCCAGGGGCAGCCTTGCACGGCTCCAGCGCCCCTTCTGTTGTGGATTCCCTTAAACTGGTTCAGTCTCTGATCAC